>OY292403.1:7094365-7589046 GCA_958496205.1 Idaea biselata | reverse complement strand
AAACAATAATGATTTGTCAGCTAAAGAAAATATTCCCGATTATAATCTCAAAGTAGACGTGACTAAACCAGACATTCCTGGTCTAGTAGACTGGTTCAACCTTAATTTAAACAAAAGACGACCACCGGTTTAATTAGTACTACTGAGGAAGCTACAGGTATATTTTGTAGAAGTGACCTGAAATTATAAATAACTATAATTTCTCTTTTCAGTATCTCTTTTTCTCTGTGCCGTATGCTTGGTATGCGTAAATTCTTATTAATCATATTAAAGTCAATTCTATATAAAGATAAATTAGTAATAATTTTAGATGTTCTGTCTGTTGAACTGTCATTGAACATCTTTATGGTTTAATCATCTCTATTGTAGGAGTGCGAGCAGCGAGTGCAGTCCGGCCGAAGGAGGTGCATTGTCATCAATCTATGGAGTTCTATAGACGCTTGTTTCAAACTATTCATTAACTAGTGGACAAAGGGAGAGGAATCAATGGCTGATGGGGAACATGTGCAAGACTATGTATGTAGTGGTGCCTTTTGTCTATACAAGTCGTTTCTAAACGTTGCCGATACCGATGCCTGATACTTTGCTAATCGTCACTTTTGTGGGCAAACAGAAAAGTAAAACACATAACCCTCTCGCAGTCGAGTAAAAAAACAGGGCAGTCTCGTGCGAGGAAGTGTAGCAAAGGGAGGGAGGGGGCGTCATTAGGCATTTTAATTAAGACAACCCTTTATTGCTACTTTTTACCTGCCCTTGGCTGTAATGGCTCACGTCACGAGGGCTATTAAGATATTACTTCATTGAAATATTTTTCCTTTTTATATTTTACGTTTATTACAATTTCAATGCTACTTACGAACTGCATGTACTTCCGCACACAACCGTGTGCATGGGGACAAATAATGGTATCTTAACTCTTAATTCCCTTAATACCCTATAGTTCTTATTCCCGGATTTTTTTGTCATAGAACATACATATACAAATACATATTTACGCTGCACAATGATTATTGAATTAATGACATATGTTGGTATAAAATACTCACCCAGACGAACCCACCCAGACCACACACTAACCAATCGGCCGATTTCTCAAACTAACTATATCAAAGTAACTACTAACTTTATTAGGAGTTTCGTACTGACATCATTTATCGGCCGAAACCAAACGAGTGTCTACCTTGACCATGAGAGTGTCCTCCGAAGGGCCGCATCAACTACACTGTTTGTTTTGTTCGTCCGACGTAAAAGACCACTCAGGGATATATTAAGTTTACAACTCCAGTTGAATTACATCATAACGCCAGAAAGTTCTACCAACTTTGTAAAGTACTGTTTTGAATTACTAAATCAAAATAGTTGAAGTTTGATGCTAAAGGGACCTTGCGTTGATAAAAATTAGGTACTTTGGCTTTTGTCTTTGTTAAAACGATGTAATGGTACCTGCATACCTACAGCTTATACCTACCCTAGATAAGTAAGAATACATAACTTCACTTACGACCCACAGTGCTGGCTTTAAACTTAAATTAAATATCACAATGTGTACACGTGACATTGCACAATATAACATCACAGTATGACAGAGCTTCATCACGAATTTCAAACAAAAATAAAGTCCTTTGTATCTCATTTACCCCGTTTTCTTTTGCGGTTTACATACTTCCTCTCCTTTCACATAAAATCACTACAGGGAAGGTCAATTCAATTCTTCCAAAAGCAAACCCAATATCGGATATTGTTTCCTAAAAGTCTTAAACTGTAAATTGAAAGTGCGTAATCGACAAAATCGTCAAAACCCTCGATAGTTTCCCCGATGGTTCTACCTCTAGGTTTTCACCTCGAAAGTTGTCAGTGTCGGCACCAAGGCCGGAGCGTCGTCGCCGCACGCCCCGGCCTGCGATTCCGATGCAAACTACCGTCTAAACGTCGTCGCCAGGAATATAAACCCCACGCCGAATGGGAACCGATGCCGCCCGAATAACGAATATAACAACAAACCTCGATTTGATAACAAACTTGGATACAATAATGTGTGGAAAGGTTGGGAAGCTCATGCATGATATTTTCTCATTACTATGATTTGAGACAGTAAATGACAAATAGAAAATTGATGAATAGTATCATCAATTCTTAGAAAGATATGCACAATCGTTAAAGTTTCTCCTAGATATTTCAGACAGATGTTACATGGAGATGGTTCACTTGATAATGCAAGAAGTGAACCATTTCCTTCCTTCACATTTTTAATTAAACAGCTCATACATTTTAAAAGTACGTAAGTAATAAAAAGGTTTTACAGTTGCGTATGTATCAGTGAAAGTTCAACGAAATTACAAAGGCAACTCTCGCTCGACCGGTTTCATCAACACGTTGAAATTGCAACGCGCCGCCGCCGCCGCCGCCGACTTTATACTTATGCTGCTTTTCCATCAAGAATGCGCAGCGAGGAAAAGGTTATTTTCAAGATAATTTCAACAATTATCGTCGAATTATATGCCTTTAACCTTCCTCTTAAATATTGCATGACGTTCCACACAGCGCAATCTAGCCCCAAACTAAGCACTAGGCTTGTACTATGGGTACTAGACAACGGATATACTACATATTATACTTTTTTTTTTGTAAATACATACATATAATACATAGAAAACACTGAATATCCCATGCCTTCGGACCGTGGTGAGTCCTAGGACATGTCGGTTTCCTCACGATGTTTTCCTTCGCCGTAAGAGCGATGTTATTAGCGCACATAACTTTTTCTTAAAAAAAAATACATTGGTGCGCGGTCGGCCTGGATTCGAACCCACGACTCTCAGAATGAAAGCCGGTGTATCTACCACTAGACCAACACCGCTCGCAAATACTCTATCTATTGATGAAACCCTCATGAAAATCCGTTAAATAGTTTAGTTTATCAGTTACAGTCAAATAAACAGACAGCAGATAGAGATAGCTGTTTGTTAGTAGTTGTGAACTTATGATGTATGTCGGAACTGAAATGCGTATGATCCCGTCAACTATGGTTGGTTGAAGTAACTGTCTTCACCAATTAAAGTCCATAACTTTAACGATTTAATAAGCCATTATCCGCGACCTTATCCAATGTGTGGTGTAATTTACGAGCGCCGAGCGGCCGTAGTTCGCCTCACACTGGCAGAGGACACATGGTCGCAAGGTCACAAGTTTCATGATTTAGGGCACAAGTTAGTGACTTACTGCGACTCTGCGCAACGAGATTCTCATGCAAATAGGAAGTTTTATTGCCGTCGAAAAGATATTATTCAAATGGCTTAAGGTTCCGAAATGCTTATGAAATATGTAGTTAAAGAAAGCTTTTGAACTCATTTTAACTGTTTTTATCGAATTTTTCGTGTTTGTTATTAGTTTCTTTTGTAAAAGCCGGAATAGTTACAATATTTTCAACCAATGTCTTACCAGTTGTTATACGTTACTATCATTTTTTTATTAATATTAACGATTAGACATTCAAAAAACAACCTCCTAAAATTGAATGAGCGATTAATCAACAAGTAATCGTTATAACACTTACCTGAGACGACTCGCGACAGAACAAAATTGAACAAAAAGTGTGAAAAAGTGCACGTATAGGTATCGGAGGCAAGTGGCAACTGGTAGCACCAACAATGCCACTTGGACGACCATAAATCGGTGCGCAGCTGCCGGCGATCCACTAATGGTATCTGAGGGTGTGGTACAAGTTGGGAGCGAAACTACGCAATAATATTATGTATTGTTTATAGTACTTTATTACATTTTTATAGTGGCCAAAGTTAAAAAGTTAAAAAACAACTTGGTACGTTTCAGGGGCAAATTTTAGGTCTATCTAGTTAATAACTCCGTTTTACAGGCAGTATGCAGTACATCGCTGCTTCCGCTTCCAAACAACTAGGAACACATTGACGGACCCACCTTCACATCAGAACATTATTAAAGACTAGCTGCGCCCCGCGGTTTCACCCGCGTAAGTCCCGATCCCGCGGGAATTACGGGATAAAAAGTGTGTTATTTTAGGTGTCCATCTATCTATATTCCAAGTTTCATCGCAATCGGTTCAGTAGTTTTTTGCGTGAAAGAGTAACAAACATCCAAACATCCATACAAACTTTCACATTTTTATAATATTAGTCGGTTACATTTTTGATAATTTGGTAAACTGAAGTCGGACAATCAGTGGATCGACCCAGTACAACGGCCCGACTTCAGATTACATACCTATAGATAAGTCGATGGCACTTTAGGTAGGTAGGGTAATTTTATCCTTTTTGAAGTCGGTTTGTAAATGTTTTGACATAAAAACCTTTCAACATGTGAAATTTTCTTATTTACCTACCTACCTAATATACTAATCGCTTATACTTTGTACCGCAATTTTCTCACTCAACTCAAGTTTTCCAGAGTGAAGCGAGTCCCAGTTGTGAAGTGGCGTGTTCTATGCGAGCCATTATTGTCCAACTCACCATATGGGCACTCTAATGATAGACGCATTCTAGCTCTTATTTCAACGGGATAAGGTTCATAATTGTTTAAACTTTGTTCTATGTGCAAATAAATGGTAGAAGTTTCAAGGTTACGCCTGAAAACAGTTCTAATGGCTTCTCTACGAGTATAACTGTTATGTCTAGAATTAGACTCGCAGGTGTTTTTAGGAAAATATATATCTCTATTTGGACACATTAAAAGGTACGGTAAGTGAAATTGGTACTCAGATAATTCAAAATATAAAGTAATAAAAAAGCTTGTGCACATAAGGTAGAATAAGAAGATTGAGATTTTTCAAGGAACTCAGAAAAATAAACTTTTTAGTGTGGTGTTATGGAAGTGCTACTAACATAGTCTTAAACTATTATTAACACATTTGAATTATTATAAAATATGTATGTTAATGTATGTTTTTATGGGCCTTGGTTGCCGGAAATAAATGGTTTATAAAGGTTACTCTTTCTATTTACTAACCGAGATAGGTTGAGTCCTACAGAGTTAAAATAAAAGAAAGCTTTTTTAAACTGGTCTTTTTTAATAATTTCACAAAAAGTTGAGCTAAAAAGTATCTATTGTTTGCCCTTAGCTTGCGTAAACTTCGATAGGCAGAACAGCAGCGGGTCACAATTTCGTCAAATTGATTTTATTTTAGTCGAGCATATTATAAGTATCGTATCCAGTAAAATCCAGTTGATAGCGAATCGTTAAAGTCCGCGATAACAGGACGAGTCGAGTGCCGCCACGAGTGTAATGTTGATAGTGTAAATACTTGACTCGTCGATCGTTTCAATTGTTCACTCCTTTATTGAACAACTCAATATTTGTTGATTATAGAGGGTTTGCAAATATCTTGCTCAATTTGTTAATACTGAGTGCGTGTGCTCATCTAACAGAATCAGATTTAAAGTATCATTACATATATTAGACGACTTATTTAGACGACCTCTGTGGCGCGTCGTGTGAAAGCGCGAATGCAATGCAGGAGGTTGCGGGTTCGATTCCCGCCGGGTGTAAGTATTTATGTTGGATCCATATTTCAATTGGAGAGGAAACTCACTAGATTGATTTATTGATCTCAGAATATCGTCTGTGTTGTTAATCACCATGTCGAATTATTCCACTTAGCACTGAAATGTTCACTTCAACAATTAACAGATTACGTAAAACGTTTTAAAGACAAACTCAGTGGCATGTTTTGATTTTGAATACTACCTTCAAAATCAAAACATGATCGGATGATCGAATGATGGTAAATTAACTTTCTTTATTGTAATATTGTTTTAAATATTGTTTTATGTTTAGACAACTTCTAATTTCTTAAACTAATGTTTGATGTGACTATTTGTAATTTATCAGTTGAATACAAAACATAATCACAAAAAAGTAAACCCTCATGAGTTTCTTGTAGTTTCTTCTCATCAGAGGGCGCGTTCCGAAACTACACTTCATAACTAGCTGTAACTCGTTTTTTTAATCATTTAAAAATAATAATAATAATTGAGATTTGAATATTTAAAAATAAAAAGTTGTTGAAGTTAATTTTACGTCACTTTGCCAAGTTGTTTACGCCCCGGTATAAAAAGGGGTGTGAACAAGACTGGAGAGCAGTGTGAAAATTATCGTCGACGAGTCAACATCAACTTGAAGTTTAATTTGGTAGATCCTTACAAATAAGAAGTACCCAACCACAAGAAAGAAATTAAATACAACTAATTAAAGAACCATCTTGACCTAAATTAATAATTATCTAACTGAATAATCAAGTAATCTTACTCAAAAAGACTGAGACTTACTTGGACTAAGAATAATCGACCACCAAAAGACTTAAGATCTAACATCAGAAGTGCTGGAGACGAAGCCCATTGTCGAACCCGACCCTGACATCGGACCAAAATTCTTTGACTATCTTCCTCGAGACAACAATAATGGTAATGTAAAACAATTTCTTACTTTCCTGAAGGTACAATTGATTTTTTTTTTCCCTAATTTTGTGGTTTCGATTTATGGTGATTGAAATGAAACTAAATTCCGAAATTAACTGTTAGCCACCCATACTTTTCAATTGAAGTCCATCATTTGAAGTGGGCCGAAAACTAGTTAGTAAAGTCAACAACTGAACAAATGACACTGATATTTTTTTTTTTTAACAGATTAAGCCTCTGTAGTGGGCCAGAACTGAATTTTCTCGGACAGTTAACTATAAAATTTATTTGAAATATCAGTTTAGTTAGTCAATACATTACTTATACTAATACTAATATAACGTTGTAGATGAACTGATCTTAGTTCTGTGCAGGACATCCATGATTTGAAATTCAAAATTAATGTTTTTTTAACTTGTAATTCCCAAATGTTTGATTTTACGCTCTAAAATTTTGCGTACAAGCATCCTACGTCCTTCATTACCACATCTAAAATTTGCTAGCGATATTACTGTCACGCAATTGGAGTTATATGGGCTCTTAAGATGAACTCTGAGACGAGACTATCGTCAGAATAGCCGAGCGAGCTTAAAATAAATAAATAAATATTAAAAAAAAAAAAAAAACTATATGATTTTAAAATAGGTATATACTCCATAATCCAATTCAACTAAACAATTTTTTTCTGTTTACACGATGCATACACAACAATCTTGGCTTTGAAATTTCTAAGACTCTGTTTTTTTAAATTTGGACGTGATTCTGTGCTGTTTTTTTTGTTTTGTGCAGAGACAAAAGAAGAAAACAAAATCATTAGCTGCAGTCACGGGCTGCAGTGGTAGCCGACCCGACCGCCCCATTAGGCTCAATCAACGGAGAGTATGAAAGCCAATACCGTGGCCTCCTCAGGGTGGTCCAGGTGCTTCTTCATCATATTATAATATTTATATATTATATATTTATTTATTTATCTATATATTTCACAAATAATATGGTATCTAACATCATATAAATAATTTATATACCAATAGAAAAAAAAAACATATACAAAAAAAAAGGAAAATCAAATATAAATGAATATAAACAATGTCATAAATAATATATAAAGCACCAAAGAAAAGAGTGTAGTTGAAGCACCAAAGAAAAGAGTGTAGTTAAAGCACCAAAGAAAAGAGTGTAGTTGAAGCACCAAAGAAAAGAGTGTAGTTGAAGCACCAAAGAAAAGAGTGTAGTTGAAGCACCAAAGAAAAGAGTGTAGTTAAAGCACCATAGAAAAGAGCACAGTAAAATTAAAAACAAATAAAACACATAAAAACGCAAAAAAAGAGTGTAGTTAAAGCACCAAAAAAATTTTTTTTCAGGTAAAAAAAAAAATATATACGCCCAGAGCACGTGCGTATACGCAGAATGGCCGTGTTGGATCCATATTTCAATTGGAGAGGAAACTCACTAGATTGATTTATTGATCTCAGAATATCGTCTGTGTTGTTAATCACCATGTCGAATTATTCCACTTAGCACTGAAATGTTCACTTCAACAATTAACAGATTACGTAAAACGTTTTAAAGACAAACTCAGTGGCATGTTTTGATTTTGAATACTACCTTCAAAATCAAAACATGATCGGATGATCGAATGATGGTAAATTAACTTTCTTTATTGTAATATTGTTTTAAATATTGTTTTATGTTTAGACAACTTCTAATTTCTTAAACTAATGTTTGATGTGACTATTTGTAATTTATCAGTTGAATACAAAACATAATCACAAAAAAGTAAACCCTCATGAGTTTCTTGTAGTTTCTTCTCATCAGAGGGCGCGTTCCGAAACTACACTTCATAACTAGCTGTAACTCGTTTTTTTAATCATTTAAAAATAATAATAATAATTGAGATTTGAATATTTAAAAATAAAAAGTTGTTGAAGTTAATTTTACGTCACTTTGCCAAGTTGTTTACGCCCCGGTATAAAAAGGGGTGTGAACAAGACTGGAGAGCAGTGTGAAAATTATCGTCGACGAGTCAACATCAACTTGAAGTTTAATTTGGTAGATCCTTACAAATAAGAAGTACCCAACCACAAGAAAGAAATTAAATACAACTAATTAAAGAACCATCTTGACCTAAATTAATAATTATCTAACTGAATAATCAAGTAATCTTACTCAAAAAGACTGAGACTTACTTGGACTAAGAATAATCGACCACCAAAAGACTTAAGATCTAACATTTATGCTTATAAAATAAATATTTGTGTCTGGTCTGGGTGTCCCTCTATGTATAATATGTATGTATTTACAAAAGAAAAATAAATATAAGTATTATATCCGTTGTCTAGTCACCGTAACACAAGCTTAGTCGCTTACCACGGGGCTAGATGGCGCTGTGTGTTGTTCACAGAATTGATTTATTTATTATTTATTATTTAAATATTCAATAAGACATTCACATTATCGTTTTGAATCATCAGCAATCTACTGTGTCTTCGGAATGAAACTTCCTATGATAAGAGGACACTAGAAACTCATGTTTTTTGGCTATGATCATGATTATAGTCCTATACTATAATCATGATCATAGCATAGCATATCATACGCATTGCAAAAAAAAAACCCCGTGCAGTTTCTTGTGTGTTCTTCAGTCAGGACAATGCATTTTATAGATTACTAGCTACGACCCGCGGTTTCACCCGCGTAAGTCCCGATCCCGTGGGAATATCGGGATCAAAAAAGTAGCCCATGTTACTCAAGGTGAACGTAGTTTTCTAATGGTGAAATATTTTTTGAAATCGGTCTAGTTGTTTTTGAGTTAATTCATAACAAACTTACAGACGCACACACACAAAAATACAAATCTTTCCTCTTTATAATATTTGTAAGGAAGATAATATAGATAGATAATTTGAAAGTTGTTTAAATGGCTGTTTACCGTCATTCATTTCCCCTCCCCGTTCCGTGACTCGTGAGGGTAGCTCGTCATCGTCAGGGTAGTGAAGTGCACTCATCGTATCGTAACAGAGGAGCGTTTTGACTGCGGTTCCACGTGAAATCGTTCGGTAATGCGGCCGACGACGACAACGGTGGCAACGAGCGACGCGCTATATTTCCATTTATATTCCCTAAGTAATTCTCCTATAATGACGCGGTTGATAGCGCTTTTAAAGTATTTACGGTTTCAATATCGGGAAGTGCATTTGTTGTTGCTGAACGAGAGTGGTTCTTTAAGGTTTACAGTTGATGAAACTATAATATATTAATTATTACAATACAATAATGCAATAGAGAAAGTACCTACACATGTTTTTATGCAGCAACAATATGATAGGCCCTATATGCAGTATTTTGGTGCTTTTGATAGCACTGGTGATTACTGGCAGTTATTTTAGTTTATTAATATCTAAGTTTTCAATGTTTCATAAGTGCTGTTGATTCTATAAAAAAAAATTCAAAAATGCAACTACTTATTATTTTATTAATTACTAGCTGACCCGGCAAACGTTGTATAAATTATAGATAGTAGCCGATTCTCAGACCTACTGAATACGCATATAAAATTTGGTAAAAATAGGTCGCGCCGTTTCGGAGGAGTACGGTAACTAACATTGGGACATGGAAATTTTATATATTAGAAGATTAGTATTTTTGTATTCTATTCAAATGTCCTATTCTATACCTAATATTAGTCTTATCAACTTATTTATGCTGTTAACTGTTACAAACAATTTGGCTATGTTAACTAACTCCTAGGTCACTGAAAAATTTAACCATTTTGTACGAAACAAAATGAATTTGTTCAAAAAACTTCTCCCGTTCTCGTTCAAAGACAGAACGTCTCGCGAGACCGAAATATGATTTTGTAATTCATTTTCCCAAACAACGGGAACTTTGAAGAAACGTTATTTTTCTCAAAATTACCCAAAGACGTTCAACAAAGAACATCTTTACCCTTCAGGGGCTAATTACTGGGGTCAGGTAACCGCCCCGGGCGACTGCAGACTAAAGACCTAACTGTGGGCCGATTGCACGCCGCCCTTCAGGCCTTGAAGGCAACAAAATAGAGAACAAACATAGAAATCCTTGTTTCCTAATTTAAAATCCCCAGTCTGCAAATACATAAGGAAGCCGGGGCAATAGTGTCGCGACACAATGGGAAAAGTTATATAATAACTCGGAAACAAGTTTATTTAGGTAACTGAGGTGTTCGATTGTAGGCTTTACGACGTTGTATCAAGGTCGAAGTGGTCGGCAAGATGGTGTAGAAGAATATCGGGGTCCGTCAATGATGCGAGATTTATGCTTACTCGCAAAAAGGTCAGAGATAAAAAATATATTATTTTTACTACAACAAGTGTTCATTTTTACAGGCTTAAAAAAATATACTACGAAATAAGCCCAATTCTTCAGTGCATCATATTAACATATTTACATGTATAATTCAGAGTCCTGACTGATACACTTGACTGACTGACCTATATAATATCAACACACAGCCAGGGTCGGTATTACGCTCCACAATCGTGTTTCAATAGTGTGTCGATAGAATATTAATCGTCATATTTGACGTGTATTTCACACATTTGGCAGTTTCCTATCTTAACTATTCTATCGACACACCACTGCGACATCACTGAGATGCCACTGATGAAGTCTCGATAGTTGTCAAAACTCTAATGACAGGATGGATTTTTAACAGACTTGACAGACAGACAGACAGAGAAGGTTGGTTACCATGGTTACCATTGCAATTCCAATGAGACACCATTACGATATTATTGAAGTCTACCAAATTTGTCAGTCTCGATATAATGGCAATAGTGTGTCGATATAATCGTTGTATTGTAATCTTGTGTCATTTAGTGTAATACCGGTCCTGAACTGCTGCTCCTATACACTTAAAATTTGGAAGGTGTAGTCTTTGTGAAGTGAAGGTGTCCACTAAGAAAATTATTTTGAAATGATTTCCAGGATCCGAAATTAGGCCGAAAGCACACGCCATATTTCACGGTCTTACGCGGGTGAATCGGCGTACTAATATTATAAAGAGAAAAGATTTGTATTTTTGTGTGTGTGTGTGCTATGTATGTTTGTTATGAATAAACTAAAAAACTACTGGACCGATGTCACCATTAGAAAGCTACATTCACCCTGTAACATATGCTACTATTGATCCCGATATTCCCACGGGATCGGTACTTACGCGGGTGAAACCGCGGGACGCAGCTGTGTTTAATTATGTAGTTATCATTATGTAATGTATTTAAGTAGCTATTTTTGACCTACGTATAAAATAACGTTACTGTCACGTTTGCGTAAACGCCTCAATTGTAATTTATAATTGTATAATTTGATAAACGCCCCTAGCGGACGTAATGTGAATGTTAATGCTTCAACTTTATATGGAAAAGTTTTGTTGTAACTTAAACGCGATAGTTTGCGTTTTCTAACACTCCAGGTGCTAGACAATTATCAAAATAACCACCAAATTCATGTGATGGTTTGAATCGTTTAACGTAATTGTTGAATGATTGTTTAAGAAGTTTAGCGTAATCTCTATAGTAGGGTGTGTGTTTTATCTTTAGAAGCATAACACAAGTTTCGTTTTGTTTTATGGTTGCGGCGCACCGCTCTACCGCCGCTCTACCGCGCGCCGTCGATAATCCGAGAACGCCGTAAAATCACCGGGATATGGGTGAAATACTGGCAAAACGTTAAAAATATGATTACATTCAGGTCGCGGAAGTAATGCCCCGTAACTTCCGGGTGTTGCGTTCTGATTGATTTTTTATTTATTGTGATTTCTGATTGATTTATGCTCAGTTCGGTTACTTGCGTCATGAATCAGATGGTTGGGATGGAACTTTGACGATAAGTTGATAACATAATGTCGTGCGAAAACTTTCAGTGGTTGTTTTAATTTAATTTATTTGTACCAAATATGAAAGAATCAAATGCCCAGAACAAAACTAAAAAAGTTTAGTAGCTTGATATGTTATTTTTGGCCATTGCGTTGTGTACACCTATAATTGGCTTTCATTCAAGACAGCAAAATTATTCGTATACCTACTAGTTATTTTTTATTTAGTTTATATAGTGTGCAATACTGTTGGTGTTCCTGGTAAATAAATAAATAAATAAAACATTAAGAAATCGATTTAATAATTCTATTTACTTACGAAAACCAGTTTGTCGGTTTCAGTTGGAAAGAGAGACGAAGAAATGAGTTACCTATCTTATATGGATTTCCTTTTTCCTTACTTAAAAGGGAAAAAGCAAAGTACTTCAATACGTAACCCTAACAACTATAAAACATCATGATAACCTAATCTTTGGAAAGACAAATCTTCCACAACATTAATATAATATCGTTCGTCGGTCGGTGTATTGTTTACTTATACATCAACTTACATCATTTCTGATTCTAGATAAGTGTTATACCACGCTTGTCATCGAGCATTCCCACTTGCCCCAAGGCAGTGGGGCAAGAAGGAATCGTAGTGGCTAAGTAACTAAATAGAAAACCGGCCAAGTGCGAGTTGGACTCGCGCACAAATGGTTCCGTTCCATAATAATCACAAAAAAATCACGTTTGTTTTATGGGAGTGACTAATACAAGTAAGCGGCAACAGAAATACATTTTAACTGTCTGGGTATCACGGTTCATGAGATACAGCCTGGTGACAGTCAGATAGGCAGACGGACAAGAAAGTGATCCTTAAGGTTCCTTTTTTAGGGATCCGTAGCCAAATAGCAAAAAACGGCACCCTTATAGATTCGTCAGGTCTGTCTGTCCGTCTGTCCGTCCGTATGTCACAGCCACTTTTCTCCGAAACTATAAGAACTATACTGTTGAAACTTGGTAAATAGAAGCGGTCTGTGAACCGCATTAAGATTTTCACACAAAAGTAGAAAAAAAAACAATCCATTTTTGGGGTTATAAAAAATACAAAGTCATACAAAGAACTAAAACTCAATTTTTTTTAATAAACCTATAGGTACGTATCTACGTCTTCAAAAATGATATCGAGGTTTCTAATATCATTTTTTTCTAAACTGAATAGTTTGCCCCAGAGACACTTCCAAAGTGGTAAAATGTGTGTAACTGTAACTTCTAAAATAAGAGAATGATAAAACTAAAAAAAATTAACTTTAAATTGCGGTTTATGGTTTATGACGTAAAAAAAATACTGGCTAGAACTCGTTCACACCAATTTTCGTTGGTAGTTTGCATAGTAATGTACATCATATACTTTTTTTAGTTTTATCATTCTCTTATTTTAGAAGTTACAGTTACACACATTTTACCACTTTGGAAGTGAAATGAAAGGTCATTCGATTTAAAAATGTACGGAACCCTTCGTGCGCGAGTCCCACTCGCACTTGGCCGGTTTTATTTACTTTTTGAGGTAGGTACGGAACTCTAAAAAGCCCTGAATATTGAAAGCGGGAGTTCCGATTTCTAACTTTAAAATGTCTTTTAAAAAAATGTCTTTTTTCATCCGTCGGTGGGAAATGGGAATGATCCCTAATCATACTAGAGGTTGGTCGAGACATGAGAAGAACCGATCTAGTACATTCGCAATTTATTTTTATTACGTAGGGGACTACGGAGGGGATAAAACAATTTACTTGCCTGTCCTAGTATCGTGGGGTGTTGCTGTAAGCTTGTACATTTTTAACTGAAAACTGTGAAATACATGTACCAACATATTTTAATATCGGTATAGATACTCCTATGGAATTGAAGATTACGAGCCAATCCTGGTTTTTATGAAGTTTATTAAAGGCAACTTTTTATTGGCTTAATCCGTTCATATCCAAAACATAAAAAACAACACATCAAAACAAAATCGTAGTCTACTTTCAATTACTTTCTTTTACGAGAACATTTTATACAGCGATTTATAAATGAAGCTTCTAATAAATTTTACAATCTTATAATACTACCGTAGACATTAAATGCCTACTCTCAGTATTTACAATGTAAAGAGCTGTTAAGATGGGAAAGACGGAAAATGGTATAAATTTTACCTAGTAATAGTATTTAAGGATAATTTCCCGAATTAAGAGATATCGTTCGTTTGGGAACATTTGGGATAATAACAGGACATTAGGGTAAGTTTGCTAATTAAATAGACTCTGATGGACGTATTATTGATTGCAACATAAGTAGATATTTTATCTCTATTAAACTTACCAATAAAATATAAACATAAAGTGTTCAGTGAAATATTGAATCTGTACGTTCTTTCGCGAAGTAACTTGGTCTAGCTGCGAAGTGCACAAACGTACGCTCCGCTCGCCGGCCGCGGAGTGACTGACGTCTGCCCGCGAAGCATGCAGGGTGCGCGCCCCGAACGCTCGCACAAACAGCCCTCACTTCGCCCAAACGACATAAAACGCAACTGCCTTTTTAATACGTTCCCCGCATTTACGTGGCGTATAACGTACGACAATAGTTTTTATGAGCGCTCAAAAATTGTAATTAAAATACTTGAAGTGCGTGAGTTTAATGCATTATTTTATTATTTACGTTTATTTTCTTAAGATGTTTAACAATAAAAATGGAAATGTTTAATTAATTTCGGCGAAGTTTAACCTTTAAATTAAGAAAGTTAAACTCCTATTTTACAATCTACGGAGTCCATTAAATTTGTTAATAATTATGCAAATAACGCCATGTAAGCAAACTCTGGTAGTTAAATATTTAAATCAATTTGGGACAAGCCCGCCAACCGGACGACAACGTTAGATATAACTATAATTTAGTAAATTTGATTAGTTGCAAGATTAATCTGTCTCAGCTAACAATCTTCAAGTACATCAAACAAACAGATCGGTCGCACATAACTCTCCAAACACAATCGTCCAACATCCAACAATACAGGTGAAGTATTAAACCTCGCCCGCAAATATTGGCGATACAATAAAACACGTAACGAGGCGTAGTTCGTAGCTCGTAGCTCGTAGTGGTGACGGATTTATTGCGAATCGTTTGCGAAGTGATGGAGTGGAGTCGTAAACGTCGCCGGTCGCCGGGCGGTCAACACTCGGCATCAATGTCGCAGGTTATGAAGTATGACGTATGATGTCGGTCATTGCAGTACTCACACGTCAAATATATCGAGTGCATCATTATGAAATTATATTGAATTGCACTCTCATATTTTGGAAAAGTTCGGTGCACTTATCACCTAGCGTTTAAGTATTCAATTACCTAATTATAGTAGGTATATTACATAGTTTGTAGAGATCATAATTTTGTGTGTTCATGACATTAACCTCCGTATATTTAAAGACGAATCGAGTAGCTGGCTAAGTAAAATCTCTCACATTTTCGCAGAAGTAGAAAACCACTGATATGACAAGAGCGAGGCAAATGCGTACTTAGCCAAAGTAATACCTCAGTAATAAAGGTAAGAGCTGAAAGCTTACGGAATCTTACAGATCATTTAGATTATAAATTTAAAAAAAACACTGCACTCGAACTAGACACATACGCGAACAAACACACATAAGGATGAATGTACACTTCCTGATTACCTACTTATTTATGGGTTTGTTAAAATCATAACCTACTAAATATATCTGTTGATGTGAGCTTAAGGTTGATGGGGGCCATGGTGCGACGATCATCGTTTCGTTACACGCCGTTGCTTCATTACGGCGCCGCCTTTTCGGGACCATGGCGCGCAACATGGTTCCGAAAAGGTTCCTCTCCTCGTTAACATATAAATAACATTATTGCTGTTTCAACGCTAAGTTCATGCATTATTCAGTCGCGAGGACATCGACGACTTAATTAAACCGTCTGAAAAACCGCCGCCGCCGGTCGTAGACACAAAATACTAATATCTACTACAAAATAGAGTAGCTGATTACATTGGAACATTTACGTTGTTATAGTTAAAATCATCTATTTTGTTACAAAATAAATAAAATAGTTTTTTTTCCGTTAGTACGTTTGAGGTTAGTAAATTTTATCCGATTCCAAAATTCCATGAATATTTTTTTGTATAGTTCACAGTTTGACCACTATTTTCCTGAAGTTACGATAAAAAATACATTTTAGTCCAAAAAACATTGTACTGTGACTGCCTGTGATTGTACCTAATTAGCTAATTGTTAAAAAACTGAAAGTCACTCTACTGTACAACAAGTTGTTCATCTCTACACTCCGCTCGCGCTGTTCTAGTAACCACCGACCGTTGAAAGATGTCCTCATCTAATCCTATTTCGTTTTGACTGTTGTAATGAAATAAACCTCGGTTTGTCTCGGGACTAGATTGTTGCTTCAATTTAGTCAATTTAGATGTGTTTTAGTTCGTTATATGCGACTACCTACTTACCCCCAACTTATAAACGATGACTAACGACTGCATATGCTATGTATCGTTTGTCTTTTACTTTGACATTAAGTTTCAAAGTTGACAGACAGAAACAAACGTAACATAACTTCGCCATCTGTTAATCATCGTTTATAAGTAAGGGGGTTAATGTTAACTATTAATATTTATAATATTTATATTTATAACCGATCGCCGGTTGGGGGTTGAAGGGTTAATTAATTATAATTAAAGTGTGTTATAGCGGTGTGTAGCTAAAGAGAGCTTAAATAGTTGTTAAAGTACCTACAGCTACTTTATTAATTGCACTGTTAGTACGATACAAGCTACTATATTACCACTATAAACACTTATAAATTAAATTATCAATTTAATCGTATCTACATCGATAAACTGTTGATCACAGAAGGTATACTTATAAAGTAAGAGTCCGTTCGAGTGGAACGTCTCGTCGCAATCTCTCGAAATGATGTTTGTTCATTCACTCGAGTGTGGAGACTCGCGCCGCGCGCCGCCGCGCACCTTCTCTACCAGGACGTTTTATTACTTTAAACTAGGACTGGGAGCTGGGAGTTTAAAATTGTGACAGTCTATTGCTAAACCTGAGAGAATGATCATATAGTGACACCGTAATATCAAAAATTGTTTGTATTTAATTCTTCATCGACAAATACAGACAGATATTGACAGACTTTACCATTGAAAATTATAATGTGTTTACTACTTGATTTAGAATACACCTTGGTCAAGTAAGAGACCTTAGGGCTGCCTGAAAACTGTAACACTAGGTAAGCCACACAGACACACACACCACTAAACGAAATGAAGAAGAAGAATGCGATGTACTCGATGGGTAATTCCCCGCAATTATAAGCTCAAGCGTCCGAATCGCCAATAACATTAAAAAAACAGCTAATAGAATGGCGAAATGAATTCTACAAAAATTGTCGTTAAGTTAATATCGGAGTAATATTCGTTCTGACAAAAATGCTTACGTTTCGGACGGTAGAAACCTTTATCTTGAATTTGCCTAAAATTGTAGTACGGTTCGTACAAAAAGCCGATCAGCAGTTTCGGGGAAAATTGTCCTTTATCAATGTAAGACATTCCTCCACAGATAAAGTTTAGGTATTCCGAGATGCGATAATTGGGGGGAAGGGCTGCATTCTGGTACTGTAGACATTATCTCTATCACACGTAATACATTGTGGACAAATCTTTCCTCGATTCTACAGCATGTAGTATGAATGGTTTAAAGTTTAAAGTCACATATTTAGATGAACCATAATAATATTTTGCAGATTGCAGACAGATGCATTTATAATTCGGCATTCTGTGTAAGCTCAATACGGATCCCGCGGGAATATCGGAATAAAAAGTAGCCTATGTGTTAATCGAAATCTCCAAATATCTTCAAACTAAGCTTCATTGCAATCAGTTTAGAAGTTTTTGCGTGAAGGAGTAAATAAACATTTATGCGTTTACCTGCTTACTAACTTAAGAGCCCTATACCCGCTAAACTCAAAATCCCTGTCGGGCTCATCGAAAATTGTTGATTATTTCATGACCGAATGTCGTAGAACTTTTTTTTGTGTATGGATTGTAGGTGACATTGTTTCCTACATTTTGGTGTAGTTTTAAGACAAAAACCTTCTATTGGTGCAAAGCCTATCCTAATTTTAGACAAAAAATGTGTGTTTTGGCTAAAATGACGATAGGCTTCAATACGTTTTGACATATTTGTCTGGAAACTGCACTAAAATGTCGGAAACAATGTCGATTACAATCCATACACAAAATTATGAATCACGTTTATGTTTATCGTCATTTCAGTAGAATGTTAAATCCACAATCATGTATTTCACCAGTCACCAGAATGAGCCCTTCGGATATTCAAACCGGGTATATATTCCGTGGATGTAAGGGTGGTGTCGCTGCTCGCTAGCTCGCTACACCCAACCGGCTGAGAGGGCCGAAAGGGCACGACTCTCGCAGATTGCCTGCGGACCTTTCACTATCAGATTTGTAGCTTTTTTCATTCAGACGACAAACATTCTCTCTAATTTTTTGCACGACTTATTTCAATATTGAATTAGAAACACGAGATCATAAATATTTAAACCCGTTACACCTACTCAAACTAATTTACATGAATTTATATTGAACTCATGTAACACCGAGTGTGTTAAGGATGTAAAATATATCCTTATCTCCCCAAAAAGTGATAAAACTTTAAAAACTTGAGACATAAATTAAATGATACTTACTATATTAAATAACTTGGTCCATCTAACGCGAATTTTGTATTTTAGGACAAAACGAACTCTAATAACGGAGCATAGAGTTGATAATCATGTTTGTGGAAGTAAAGTACAGTATTTAATTTTCATGAGGCTGAGTTGTGTAGTTTGTGAGATTACAGCGGTCACTTAGTGACGTCACACGAACTTTGCTCGTGTATGTACATACCTACTCGTAGAGTGGCATGTTGTGTAACTTCGCGAAGTACATACTCTTACGTTTCTCTTTGCTTGTAAAACCTAATTTTGTAACTTTTTACAGCATAAAGCTAAAGAAAGTACACGCTTTATTAAAGCGTAGGCTAAAGTTATTATTTTCCCCATAAAGTTCCTTAATAAAGGTTTTGTTTTATACATGAATCTAATTAAACCCAGGGTTAAGGTCGTTAACTTTAAACTAGGTTAAAATTACAAAATTAATCACCTTATTTTTATATTCTTGGTCTTTTCTTTTTGAAACATATTACTATAAGCATTACAAGTTGAAGTAAAATGGTTTCCGATACACTTGAACTTGGTTTGAAAACTTAAACGTGACCATTATACATAATTAGTCGAATGCACTTGCAACCGTAGCGCCATTTCGAGGTGTAATTAAACCAAATTATTTTATATTATGGAGTAGTTACTTACAAAACAATAATAATAATATTATGATATCATTTAATCCAATACTAAAATTAAAATCAATATTAAAACCAAAAGCAAACACTTAACTGAACTACGAATTAAATAAATACGTAATAGATAAATCCCCTCTTTTCCGCGCGGGGGGAGAATAATAAAAATAAACAATTATAACTCTTGTTATTACACTTGGATTTAAATAACCTGGCCCTAATCATTCGAGGTGCAAAGATGGACACGGTAGGTACACTACCACGCTGAATAGCGATGGCTGCAGCATGAACGATCCGAAGCGAAAGTCACCTCCGTTCTGTCTCTCTATCTCTTTCAACTCTATTAAGATGCATCACCTTTTCAGAGCCGTAAGCAATAAGAACCCACAAGTACCCAACTCTCAGATCAAGCCAAGAGTTTCATCATCAAACTTAACGTAGCTTACTCTTCACTTTCCTAACTTAAAACTCCCTTAAAATATGTTCAAAGAGTGAATGTTTCCAAGAGGTCTTCGTATTTTGGTCTACAACTTTCAAATTCAATATTACAGTCTTAACTGTTATTGGTGTTAAAAAGTTACGTTGATTGTCTATTTTGTTAAGAAGTACCATTTTACTTTGGTATATTCATTTGGTTTTTAATGTTTTAAAGCAATTAAGAAATAATGGTTTGTTATGAATATTGCTGAAACTCGCTAATGTTCTGTTTAAACCATGAAAGTATTTGTCTGCCCCGTTGTTGTGAAAAAACGTTGTGAATTTGTTGAAAGTTATATAGGATTTTATACAACGTTTCGTATTGTTTAAAACAGTTTTGCAATACGTCTTATAGATATGATATAAATGATATACTTATCCTTCTAACTGTCCATAACTAAAAAGAACGTATTTGAGTATAAAAACCGTTCATGACACGCATCCAGTTGCTAACGAGAAGTAACAACTAACAAATGCGGTTGCCAATCACGTTTCATCCACTACACTACCCCGTGAGTCGTGGCCAGACAGACAGAAGCTGCGATAATTACAGTGTTGTGTTAATTGTTGACTCGCTCATTATCTCAACACTCATTCACAAATGAACAACCCGACAACGGCGCGCGACCAACGACCGACGACAACTCAGATGTGAGAGAAGTCGGTGCTTGAAGATTTACGAAATATTTAGTGTACTTCACATTTGTTACGTTAAATTTGGGCCGTTGACGAGATAAATTCGGTTTACATTATTTATTTTGCCTCCCTATTGTCTCATTCAAACCGTGAAATCACTACTCGGGATACTTTGTAAATTCTATAACTACGATTATTATTTCAGTCGTTTAA
Organism: Idaea biselata; assembly: GCA_958496205.1. NCBI lineage: Eukaryota > Metazoa > Arthropoda > Insecta > Lepidoptera > Geometridae > Idaea > Idaea biselata. Next base: position 7,568,032 of record OY292403.1, on the reverse strand, counting down.
AATAAATTAAATTCTAAAAGATGTTCTCAGATTTTCTTTTGAACTTTGAGTTTCAGACGTTTTCCTTAAAATTTAATTATATAGTATCGTCACACCACTGTTAGTTCATTTTTAGCAGTGTTATAAGTATGAAGTTTCTGTGTATCTACGGATGAAGCTACATATTTTGATATTAGTTTATTTTTGTTTGATAGGTGACTTTTTACTTGTTTCCTCTTCTGAGCATCTATGAGATTTATTAGATAGAGTTATAAAAATTCACTTCTTGTATTTAATATAGGTATAATTGTTTTTATATTAAGTATGTTTGTGAGTGGACGTTCATTGAAAATACAGTGAAGTACTCGAGGGACCAATTCAGTATTGAATCCATTGTCTACGGTACAATAGTATTCTGCAGCGAACTGAGCCTCTACGGAATATCTACTACCTACGCTCAGACCGACTAGATAACTACAAGTTAATACTAACACTGTTTTACCTTGAGTACACAGTTTCTTCTGTCGTGGAGGATTTTTTGATTGGTACTTTTACAACAAAAGTAGCTACTTCATATACCTGTCATAAAAAATCCGAAAAATCTGGTGATGATCTGATGATAAACTTTAGAATGATGAACAAAATGCAGTAAATTGCAATTCTATTGATAGAAATCTCACTTCAATATTCTACTTTTAAATTTCTATCAATAGAATTGGCCATTTATCTACTGGGTACAGATTCTGAATCACCTTTTCAACATACAATCTATCAATTTACGAAATCCCTTAATTTGTCATACCCCTCAAATCTATCAATTTACGAAATCCCTTAATTTGTCATACCCCTCAATTTGTAATATCCCTCAATTTGTTTAGTTGAAATTAGGGAGTATTTTACTCGAATGATGGTCGCGAGGTCTACTGTTCGCAAAACTACTATTAGTAACTGACTCAGGATATTATAAAAAGCTAGTGATGGAGGCTCCGTTCGCTCTTATGAATTCGAAGAATGAAGTGAAATACTTGCCATTGTTAACTTCCCCACAACAATGCAACGGTACCTACATAGTAGGTACGTAAAACGGAACGTCTCAACCAATCTCTCCGAGAGAACACCCGATATTGCAGTAGGCTTTCAGATTATCGATCTGCGGTGAATGGAACGTATTTACAATACAGCTTCATACTCTAGTAAGAGCTCGAAGTCGTCTCGTCCCGCAACGCAAGGCAATAAGACGTGGAAACTGGAGGCAATGTTCTGTGCTATTTCTTGCTCCTTACAGGATTGCAGACTCGTGCACAGTACATATTTACTGCCCCCTGATGTTGTATGGTCTCGCATGTTCCACTACCACTAGGTGCTACAAATAACTACTGATTTACTAAATTATATCTGCGAATCGCAGTGGATTGTTTTGTTTCGTGGTACAGTTAGCAACAGAATCGTTTTACTACAGATAGGTTCTAGTAAGAAATGATTTAAAGCTCGATGGCAAAAACACGATAACACTTACATGTGTGAAAATTATCAAAATACAAACAAAAGACAATCGAAATCGAAACAAAAAACAATCGAAATAGAAATAAAAGACAAACTTACATAGCATAGATAGAGCATGCAATAAAAAAAACAGCATCGAATACAATTTATAGGCAACATTTAAATTATCTAGAGCAGTAAACCCGACACTTGTGACGACATGTGGACGACATCAACCACACGTTCCCGATCAACATCATATCTACTAACATTTTAAATTTGTAAGTTTGTGTGTAAGTAAGTATACGAGTATGTTTATTACGTCACGCAAAAATTACTGAACCGATTGCGATGGACATGGTATGCATGCAGATAGCTTAAAACATGAATATTTAAATATATTTTTTATTAAAAAAATATCCCGTTATTATCACGGAATCCGGACTTACGGGCGTGAAACCGAGGGAACACATACTGTCTACTATAGAGAGATCCACATTTATCTGCTCTTCAAAAAACTGCCTTAGACAATACCATCGCTACGGCAATAATTTCAGTAACAGACCTGACTTCCCTCTGTTTCACTTTCTATTCCAGTGGTAGTATATCTCTAGCCGTACGAACCTGATTACATTTACGGTCTCACAGCAGGAGGCTACTGCAGAAAGCTATGAAACTTTGATGATGTTTTTACGAGAGATAGAGACGCGAGGGTGAGGAACTCTCATGAAACTATCCGTAATCAGCGGTCGCAGTTAATTAGATAAAGCCAGTCGGTCGTATGCCTTTTGTATCAAAGAGTAGTTGGTAGCATTTTGTTTTGAACACCAATATCAACTATTCCATAGCATTTATAATGTTTGATATATAGGAGTAGCTAATGTGTTTGTACCAATGTAATATGTATATGTTTACAAATTTTAAAAGTTAGATGTATTTAAAGCAGCCCTTTAACAAAATGCTAACCAATTTCCTATACCTACCCCAGTCTGTATAATTTCAAATGACCTGAGTTTCGACACCGACAACGTTTGTGTCATCGGCATCGTTTAGTGATCGCCTTGTTGCTGTTTAAGGTACGAAAAATAAAAATAATATTCGATTATTCTTACACATTATACAATCAATTAAGTTATTTATGCAGTCGGTGTATCAATTAATTTCTAATATTAGATAATACAAATTGTATACTCAGTGCAGCCGAAGCCGCGAGTAAATAATGTTGCTTTCGCACAATAAAATAGGTAAATAAGTTTATTGCAAATTGTGGTGGTAATCATAATGATAGTTATTGAACTGGTTATTGATTATTAAAGAATATTATTAATTATCCGCCGTGTGACCTACACCTATTGTAGACTGCTCAATATTTCATGTCACATTTTTTATATAAATCCATTTGCACATTTTGGCCGAATATGTTCTGTTCTGTCAGTAAATTTGGCCAACACTTGGTATGTTGGTAGTTGGCGATGATGTTGGTGGACCAACCTAATTGTGTCGGGTTTCGTGCAAACATCAAAGGATCCATACTACGTTATTTAATTCTAGACTACGATCTGACGTATTGGCTCTTTGTAATTGACATGTTTTCTTCAGGAAGTTGTGTCAAATCATATTCTGCAAATAAAAAACGAAGTATAGTCGCGCTCCGGAAACTGTTACGCATATAGTCATGTTGGCCAATAAGTAGAGCCAATGCAAATGCTGGCTCCGCATGTTTAGGGAATATATGTGCAGCAAGCTTTATAAGAACGTATAGATAATAATATAGATTTTATAATGAATATTATTAGATCTGTATAATAACATTAATTATTTAGAAACCTCGCCCCGCGGTTTCAGTGGAAAATAAAGTAGGTTTTTTTTTGCATTTCCTGATTATTCTTTTAGCGCGAGTGACTGGTCGGAAAATGGATGAATATTTGTAAGGATGAATTAATTTTGTGATCTATTTTTCAAGTAATCCTAGTTGTTTGATTTATTTATTATGACATAGCCTACTAGAGCTTACTGTTTTGGATTCCAAATCGTTTATAATTTTGTTTAAAAATTCTTATTTTCAGAAAAGCACCAAAGGATCGCAAATTTTGCCACAGATTTGCATTTTTTTTATGCATTCTCGGTCTGAACAGCCAAGTATGGGATTGGTACGACATGCCTAAAAATAAGTTCATCCGTCTGCAGCGCCTCATCATGATTACCCTGGAACCTACGACAACTTGGTCACAGATCATATTCTGCTTTCGGCATTATAAGGAATACTCGTTCGCTGAATTTACGGTCATGCTGAGTATTATTCCGCTTTGTGTCAATATTATGGTGAATATTATACTTTATCTGAGTGCTCCTGTGCATGTCGATGATCAAAGGAGATCGAAAAAGTTATGAATTGAAACTCTGAACACAAAACAACTCCAGTGATGCTTTAATTTCTTATCCTATTTTCTTTTAGATGAAGTTATTAATAGCTCAAACTAAGATTTACAAGAAAGGTATAACCGACTTTATGAGCAAGATTCATTTGTACCATACATACAAACAAAATCCTGAAGATGAATTTGTAAAAACGGTAAAAAGCAAATTTTATAAAGGTATGCTTTTCATATGAATTAGGTTACTTACATTCCATTTTAAATTATAATTTCAGTGTTTGGTAACTGCTGAACGTTACACGGAGAACATATTTTACATTTTCACAGTCGTTCAATGTATCTCAGGTACAACATGGTTAGTGGTGCCTATTTACAATAGCATTGTGAACAATCCTGATGTCAACAACATCACAAGCAGATTAGAAGTCGTATTACATATTTGGCTCCCCTTTGACTACGAATACAATTTCAAAAACTGGGTAATGGTGAATGCGGTCTCGACCTACTGCAGTTACCTCGGTGTCACTACCATGTATGTGTTCGATGTGCTGGCGCTCTCGTTTACCTTCCATTTTATTGGACACCTCAAGATATATCAGCATAAGTTGAAGACCCTCTTTACAGAAGGACAATCACAGCTTGATGTCTATAAGACATTGTCTGAATTGTCTGTTGAATATAATTGGATTAAGGAGTAAGTATATTTTATTACTAATTAACTATTGAATTATGAAGATTCCTCCAAAACATCATCAAAATCTGGACAGCAATTCCGCTGAGATCATTCCTCCAAAAACTTTAACTTATTAACTTTTGCTATTTAAAAATAAAAAAAAAACTCAAAGATACTCATCAGATCATCACGAAGATTTTATGGGACCAACTCGGGATTTTCACCTTCCAAATAAGAAAATAATTAACGAAATTGGACTTCATATAACGAAGTAATTTAACAATGCTAGTCGGCTTTACAAACGTGAGCGCTTTTTTTAACCTTTTTTTATGGTCGCGGATAACTTCGTCGTTTATAAACCGATTTTAATGATATTTTTTTTATTGGAGGATCTCAAGTTAGTCCCATAGAAATTTGATGAGGATGTAATAAGGACCTTGGAAGTGATGAGCAGAACAGTTCCTCATAAAGTAGTAAATTGCTCACTTTTGGATTTATACCAGTAGAATTAGACCTTGTGCTTTTGGTTAGGGATTGATGAAGCACCTGGAACCACCTTCTCATCAGAAAACTCCTCAGTGATTAATCACCATACCATCTCCTCAGTGATTGTAAGCATAACCTTAAGGTTATGCCTTAAGGTTATGCTCACAATTTTGATATTTTTTTGTATTAGTTGAAATCTTTACTAAAATTCATTCAATACCTAAAAAAATATTTTTAAAAATTAAAAACCGACTTCAAATAAGCATAAAATAAACTCGACTACATACAGTTCTACCGACTTATTTGTTATGTAATTTAAAGTCGGGCAATTTTACTGGGTAGATCCAGATTGTATGTCGTTTAGCTGCCCGAATTCAGCTTACATAACAGATAAGTAGGCAGCACTGTATGTAGGCGAGGTTATTTAATGCTTTTTTGAAGTCAGTTTTTTATTTTTTTTAAGGCCAGGTTTTTTATGAAATCAAACAGTAACGGTTCTCTCCTATAAACAGATTACGCAATATATACGAAGGATGTTTTAAATACTATTTATTGACACAATATGGGCAAAATCTGTTTCAAGGTGCTGTTTTACTCTATAGCATCACTACTCAAGATTTGGTATGTATCTAATCAAATATAAGTTAAGTATACTTTAATTATTGTTTGTAAGTATGTTTGAATCGAAGCACGTCTTCACATATTCCAGACTTGGGGAGTAGTAGCAACTTATGGTGTATTGATTCCGTATCTACAAGGTATGATGGTATCTAATGCTCTTTTATTGGAATACATACGGATTTTGGTAAGAAAGTTTACTATTCACTACTTCTTATTAGATTTAATTACTAAATAAAGTGGGATTTATTGACAAAAAAAAATTAAAACTAAATAATTATAATCCTTGTATCGCAACAGATCGATCGGAGATTGCCAACTGTCCCATATATTATGCTGACGTTACTTGAAACTCGACACAAATTTATTCTAGTGTCGATAGCTTATATGATGGTAATTAAACTTTAAAATCACTGAATGACACAGACACGGACATTTGAAAATAATACTCGGTGTATTAGTGTCGTCGTGTTGGTGCTTCTGTGGTTGCTGTATGAAGCAATTTCTGTTACGATAGTCTTTTGTTTCTGTTTCGATTACCTTATATGTTTACCCTAAGTTGGTGTTCAATTTTATAGTCTGGCTTGTGGAACTTTTTAGGTAAAATAGCCAGACTAGTGTGGGTAAATAGTCTGGCTACCGGGAATATAACATAACTTTACCTACAACCTGTTTCAGGCGGACGAGATACCGACGTTAGTATACGACTTGAATTGGCAAGACATGTCTGTGAGAAATCAGAAGATGGTATGGATGCTGCTCATCCAAGTGCAGCCGATGTTTGATGTTAAAGCTGCGTTTGACCTAAAGACCGGAGTCCAGCCCGCTATAAACGTAAAAGCCTGTTTACATTTGACAACTACTCAATCAAGCTACAATCAAATGACTAAACCAGTGCTGCTGTTGATGTTGCGAAGGCACACACGGGCTGGGCGCCATCGAGGGGTTCGCCAGCTTTTGGGCGACAGCGACTTTCTTTTTATCGTAAATTGTGATTCGCGTAAGAGTTCTCAGGCGTCTAACTTGACCTAACGACTGCTATCATAGATAAGAACTGAAACCACGTCGCGGCCGAAGAGAAGCTGAAGGTATAATGTTTTGTCACACATATTTATAGTCACGCCTCCAAGTAATGACAGCGTCAGGGAACTAGCACTTTATGGCGTAAAATATTTTTTTTGTTTCAGATACTTAAAACTACATTCTCATATAACGTTATGCTGAAAGCAAAGAATGACGTTGAATAGAGAAACTCCTCTTTTTTTGACGTCGGTAAAAATAAACACTGCAATTACTTTTCTTTAAATATTATGAAAGTTGAAACACAATAGTTTATTAAATATATGGCACTACTTTGGGATTTTTTCTAAACATTTTACTTATTGGTAAATTATACCTTACCTATTTAACAACTCGTAATTTGTAAAACAAAATGTATCTTGTTAGGTAGATCAACAAGGATAATATGCACCATAACATCGTCTCGAGACGTGTTATTACGTCGGCGGCCGTGACACCGTGACCGTCACGTCACCGGCTTACGAAATTTTCCGCCCTTTGTTTTTAAACGGCGAGGAAAGAGAAGATTTTTCTCATGTTCTAATGCTACCACACCACAGGGGTCGTCCGGGACGCTACATCACCTCGGAGTAGGTACTCGTATTACCGACTGAATATAACACGGTGGATTAGGTCGTTGGTAGCCGGATGACTGTGCTACTACGTTACTACTTGTGACCTGCATCGCTTTTGAAAGACAATTGTCTTCACTTGATCTGGCTCAGACGAGGCTCTCCGCTTCACCCCAGGAGATGAAGTTGTGTGTTCAAATAATGCCTTCTACCTTCCCTTGGAATATGGTTACGTTTCCACATGTAACACATGTAACATATGATAATATATAACATAACATAACACATCCTACCATTCCTTATCTATAAAGTTATTAAAATGTACCAAATTATCTGAAAGTACGAAGAAGTTCGACTAACATCGAACATTTGTAGATGAGACAGTGAGACAGTTTTCTACACGGAATCTTCGAGAGAAGCAGGTAGAGATAACAGGTACAGGATACCGTAACTAACGTTATAAGGAACACGGATGCCGGCGGCACAGCTAGCGGCATAGTATGTAGGAAGAAGAAGACCGAACGTCTAGATACGTCTTGCATCTAGTAACTCCTTCCTACAAAACTGAAGAATTTCACAGGTATTGTGCAATTGATCAATATTCTTAAGAGGGTAGTCTCCATTCTCTTTCTCCATACAAACGCAGTTTACATTTTCCTCCCTAGATAAAGACATTAGAGCAAATATGTTTATGCCATAAAACCTATATCTGTCATGACAATGCATCTACCTTTATTTTTTTTTGTTTTCTAATTAAAATAATAATAAAAAATAAAAACATAATAAAATGAAAAAAATAAAAAAGTAGATGACAGATATAAGTTTTATGGCATAAACATATTTGCTCTAATGTCTTTATCCAGGGAGGAAAATTTAAACTACGTTTGTATGGAGAAAGAGAATGGAGACTATCCTCTTAAACTATTTCTCAATAGACGACGTCTGCGGCGCGTCATTTCTCGGCATTTTAGCCATCAAAGCGATGAAATTAAAATGAGATTTATCTACCATGATCATTGAACAATTCATAAAGTTTCACGATAATTGTTCAGACAGCTGCAGCTGTCATGTATCTCTGAACATTTGAAAGCTCATTCCGCCCCAAAGCGTCCCTACAGAAACAGACTCAAACAAAAATATTGCAATTTTTAATAAACTCTACTCTCTTTGACTCTTTGAAACATTCGCAGAGAAGTGTCGGCGCGGACTTTGTGACGTTTTATTTTAACTTCATCTCGAGAAGTGTAACGCTATTCCTTCTTCTCCGACACTTTAGCTTTTAAACAAAATTAAAATTAAGTAAGTAATCGCAATGGAAATGCTCGTTTGAAACTAACTAACTGTATCACGTTGTTTCGTACAGTTTTTTGTGATATTATATTTTATATTGTGACATTATATTTTAAACGTGAGAAAGGTAATCGTTATTACAGCATATTTGACGCCATTGATGTTTATATCAAGACCTAATAGTCTAAGAGCCCGTGAAGATCGACCTTCACCCATCTGATAACCAGATGAGACATATTTTTTATCAAATATTATACATTAACGAACATGCCTATGATAGCTTGCCTATCGAAAAGTGTTCATGGCTATTTTTAATTAAATTAATTTTAATCAATTTTTTTTCATCACCTTCACTCTTTTGATAACCGAATGAATTGTACCTCAACTGATAGTTTTTAACATACAGAATATGCCTAGATTGGCTTGCCTACTAATTTCTGTTCATGGCTACCTGGCAAGCAGGTGTGAACGGGTAAGTCAATATAGGTAACTACACCGATCTGATAACCCATTCAAATTTATATCATAAGAAAGATAATTTAATTACAAAAGCAATCGTATAAGCTTGCCTGCAAAAAACCGTTCATGGAATACCATTGCCAAGCTATAAACTTTCTCTCTCGCACCTATTAAATGACTCCAATTCTAAAACTTTATAGCTTGGCAATGGTATTCCATGAACGGTTTTTTGCAGGCAAGCTTATACGATTGCTTTTGTAATTAAATTATCTTTCTTATGATATAAATTTGAATTGGTTATCATATCGGCGTAGTTACCTATAGGTATTGACTTACATGTTCACACCTGCTTGCCAGGTAGCCATGAACAGAAATTAGTAGGCAAGCCTATCTAGGCATATTCTGTATGTTAAAAACTATCAGTTGAGATACAATTCATTCGGTTATCAAAAGAGTGAAGGTGATGAAAAAAAATTGATTAAAATTAATTTAATTAAAAATAGCCATGAACACTTTTCGATAGGCAAGCTATCATAGGCATGTTCGTTAATGTATAATATTTGATAAAAATTATGTCTCATCTGGTTATCAGATGGGTGAAGGTCGATCTTCACGGGCTCCTCTACTAGGTAGATACCTACCTAACATTTTAAAAAATATAAGTCAATGTCAATTAATTAAGACCAATGTATAAATTACATGATCGTTTAGAAATGTTAAGATGTTACTGTGGTTTCGGAACGCGTCCCCCGATGAGAAGAAACCACAAGAAACTCATGGGTTTTTTTGTACTCGTATTTGAGAAATTATCTACAGACTACGAGCTACGGTATCATATGTATCGCCAATGAAGCTGTCCTGTTACTTTTCTCTCAAACGTTCTCTAAATTAAAAAATAATGAAAGTGATAAGAAAGGCTAATGTCCACGATAAGGGCGCTCAGGCGCTCAGGTTTGTTTATTGCGATAAACGGGATGTTTCTATTTTAATTAGTGTCCGAATAAACGAGATTTTTAGCTGAGACCGAAACCGTTTTTTTGTTCTCGGTCTCAGTTTCGGCCAATACATACTACTAATACTATAGAGGTAAAAGTTTGTGTGTTGGTTGCTCCTTCGCGTAAAAACTACTGAACCGATTGCAATAAAACTTAGAATATAAATAAAACCTGGAGTAAAACATGTAGGTACGTTTTGTGCACATTAATTTGGAAATAAATTTATTAATGTATTATAGGCATTTTATCTCATTATTTAATTTCCGCGGGATTGAGACTTTTGGGACTTACGCGAGTGAAAACTTTAATATTACTACATTTGATATTACTGAAGTTTTTATTTTAATATTTTTAATCGAATAATAACAGGTTCAGTTGTAGTTTCATCGGTGTATGAAAGTATCCACCACAAACGCAATTAAATTAACGAATATTACTGAATCTCTGGAAGAACCGAAACTATATTTACATTATTAATGTTTAATGTTTGAAACCGATCCGTTGCCGGTCCGCCGTGCCGCCGCCGGTCGGTCACTAACTTTAATTAACAAAGCAACGTTAATACAATATTTATAACTATTTATGTTAGGTGATTTTTATTATTAATTCAAGTTGAAAATAATTAAAAAGCAAACAACCCATATTCGGTAGATGTATATAGGCTTACGTGGTGCGTAAAAAGAAAAAAGTTCCAAGTAAAAAAAAGTAAAAAGTTCTGTAGTATAAAGAAGTAATTACGACAAAAATGACCTGTCCGGTACAACTTAGTGCGTGACTGGTCACATATACAGGGTGTTGGAGTTTATCGAGTTTATCTACACGTCTAGGCAAATAACTTTTTATCAGTCGTTGTACTACGACTTTTGGAATTTGGAATCCAATAAGTATAGTAAGTATAATGATCCTACTCTATGTAATAAATATCGCCAAAACCTCATAAAAATAATACTGAAACTACAGATATATAAAAAAAACTAACAATTGCTGTCATACATACGAGTAATGTTGTAATTAATTCCGGTGAATTAACAAAAGACGTGGGGTTCACGTCCCAGCTCGAAGGATTTAAAAAACCATTAATTAGGTACCAACCGAGGAATTCTAAGGGGTGACTTTAGTAGTTACCTAGTACACACAAATGCAAGGGGAGTGAAGTACAAATACATAAAGAGAAATTAAAAAAGGCACACTGCTTTGTGATGGTAACGAGAATCTTAAGTAACAGAGTTGTCGCCATATAGTTAACCGTATATGTTTAACAGATCTTTTCGAAATGACATCACTCACATAGTATACCCAAATGGAGTCATTTAGAAATGACCTCCTCTTAAGGTCTCGCCCTGGTTTCCCAAATTTATTATTATCTAAATGATAGTTGATAGTATCAGTTCCGTGGTTTAGAAGCAGTGCGGTTGAACACACAGCGTGACTCGGAAAGCAAATTTGAGGCTCACCTTCATAGCTATATGTACGGTTGTGTATGAAATGTCAGTAGAAGATAGTCGTCAGTCTACAAATGAGTGTATGAACTTTTCAGACGATTGAGTGTACAAGTGTGGAGGCTGTAACAGAGATGTCCGCTCACCTTCATAAGCTGCAGCTGCGCGGAGAGGTCAGCCCGGCTCGAGACCGCGCCGTCCACCGGGAACGAGCCCAGGTACTGGAACAACACAACCAACGTTCACAACTCTGTTACATTCATAATACTAAGTAGGAGCCTGCCTCGCCTATATTTCCTAGAGAGAACGGAACTATTTACGCCAATTCAAATACCAACTAGAAAGCGCCCCACCAATTTTAATGTTTGGTAATAGTAGAGAAATTGCAAACTTGCCTGCTTTTTGAAAACGAGCTTTGACTTGTGATGTAGGCATCTATCATCTCTCATATTTTTTTATATTTTCCTACAACGTATGGAACCTTTCCTACACATAAGAGACCGGTCCCAGCGCGATAAACCCTACATCGTTTCAAGAAAACATACATTATGAGATGAGTATTTGACCTAACGCGTGTTACCTTAACGGTGTGGTAATAATTGGTATTTTGAGGCAACCTAGAGTAGAGACAAAAGTCCTAGAACCCCAGTTATTGCTAACGTTCTAAGGTGACCTTTTTAATATAACCTAAGAAAAGTGATATTTATAAATAAAGTTTTTTGCATAATTTGATCCGAAGGAGGCCTATCAAGTGTAGTGTGGTCTCACCCGGTGGGAAAGTCCCACTGCTCACAGCGTGTCGATAATGACCCTCGCTAGGGTACACTTGAGGCCGAGTACAATTAGACCGCAATCGAGTGCGGAGCAATCAGCGCTACTTATGTGAGTTGTGTGCCCCCATGAGCTCTTGTTATTCGTGATGTGCATTTTGTGGGAAACGAGGGTAAGGTAAATGGCTTTGTTGTTGTTAATTATTTGTAAGCACCTACACTTATTTATAATATTAAATTAGCTAATTAATAATAAGTTAGCAATCATAATTAAACAAGGTTTTTGTTAACAGTTCGACGATCGTTTAGTAACTGCACCAATTTCTGATAGATTTAATTAATTTCTCATAATGTGATAGCGGTTTTTTTTAAACTTGGTGTGGTACATACATAATATATGAAAAATGTATGTAAAAAAAGGAAATCTACAACTATATACAAATGGATAAGTGTATAACACCCTGTTATACGTATATCACATCCCCATTGTACAGTGTACTGTAGATATTATGTATACACACACAGCGTATATACCAATCATTTTGAATAGCCGGTTAATGAGCAAGGGTGCTAATAGCTCCAAGTGTTATCTGTCACATTATGCTCGGCCGGCTGTACGCAAGCGTGTGACACCACATGTGATCCTAATTATTTGCTCGTCAATGTTACTTCACAAGCTATTTGCGTTGTGATGATGAGAGTAACAGAAATAATATAAATCAGTTAAGTGCAACGACTGCATTTGTCATACATTATTATTATTCATTTACATAAAAATAAAGTCACTTCCTTAAGTCTTGCCCACTCATTGGTTGACTGGAAGAGATCACCCATAGGCGATAAGGCCGCACATTGTGCCACTTTAGTTTTAAGAAATTCTTTGTATAATTTGAATTTGTGTTTTTGGTACAATAAAGCGTTAATCTATCTAATTATAGGTAGGTACTAACTAGCTGTCTTCATTAGATAAATCATAGTAACACAACAATAATATTGTATAGTATAAGTACGTCAGAATGTTTTATTTAGTTAGTGAGTTAACTAAATTATTGGCAGAGTATTGTCTCTGTTGAAGTCTTTAATAGTTAAAATTACTAAGACCATAATTTTTGAATTGCCTGCTTTTTGAAAACGAGCTTTGACTTGTGATGTAGGCATCTATCATCTCTCATATTTTTTTATATTTTCCTACAACGTATGGAACCTTTCTTTCCTTTCATACTTATTAGTTATGAAGCATTTAAGCAAAATCTTAACTTATACCTACCTCAAGAGAGCTTATTCGCATAATAGAGGGCCCTGCGGTTTTACCCGCGTTAGTTCAGATTTTGTCGAAAAGTCCTTACTTATCGAATACCTATGTCATTATAAAGAACACACTCTTCAAATTTTAACTCTCTACTCTAGGCTGTGAATTATTCCATCAGTCAGTCAGAATAAAGCCTTTTATAGATATAGAATATGGTAACAACATAGCAATATAGTACTGCTAGCTCCATCTAGCGGGTGGTGGCGGCAACTCTACACAGAACGCCTACTGTAAACCCCGCCCGGTCTTTGTTCTACGCAGACTCGTTACTACTCGCAATGAGTTTCTCATGATAAGCGGTAGATGACGCCTTGGTCATGTTTATTCCAAAAAAAGTACAAAATAACATAATTACCTACTTAAAACATAATTATGATAACCGTTTTGAGGAGTTCTTTCATGAGGAGTCCTGACAGCGGCATCAGGTTATTTCTATCATTTTAGTGTATTTTACCGGAACTTAAAAGTTTAGACTCCCAAGTTGAGGACGTGGTCCTAATTTTAATTACGATTTAAACAAAATTAAAATTACATTTTCAAGTTGGTAAGTGCGGGTTTAACTTTTTACAATTTTTATTCGCATTAAACTTCGTTGTGAACTAAATTGAACTGTATTTAATTTTAGTGAATTATTTTTCCAGGAAAACGGGAATAGGAATATGTTAATGTTATTCATTTATTCAATGCATAACCAGTGTAATTACGTGATACGACTTGTAATTAATTTATTACTAACTAGCTGTAGGACGCAGGTTTGACCCGCGTATGTCCCGATCCCGTGGGAATATCGGGATCAAAAGTAGCCTATGTTACTCGGGGTGAATGTAGCTTTCTAATGGTGAAAAAAATAAAAAGAAACTAAAAGTGGGTTTTAGTTTATTCATTACAAACATACACCCAAAATGCAAATTTTTCCTCTTTACAATATTAGTGCAGATTAGTGTAAATAAATGTTCTGTTTTGTTTAACAACGTCGTACATAAAAACATCGAGTGAACAAAATTCGTTGTTTCGTAATAGCAGAGACGAGATGATACTATCTTAATCTAATAGGAGACGCTGTTTCGCGCACAGATTACTCGGTCGGAGTTAAGGAATAGGAGTATATCTAAGTTATGGCAAAGACGACTATGGACAGGTGCTGTGGGCTGTGGGCTGTGGGTCAAACGATAAGTATGACCGAAACATGTGAAGTATGAACTGAAATATGCGAACACACGGCGAAGTAACTACATAATTGAGTACTTGTTGCGAGGCGCGACTGTTTAGTGGTTCGAACTTCAGGGAAATTCTTACACTCAAGTATTTTGTACTTGAACTATTACGTTATGCGGCGTCTAGTTTCTAACAGTAATTAGTAAAATACATTTTACTTATACTTTTACTGTGTGTTTCCGCAACTATCCCTATAGCTAGGCCTTTTTGCGTGACTCTAAAGGTCATAGCCTACTTACACGACTCCGCTCCCACCCGGCAAAAATAATGTAATTCAAATATGGGCTTTAAATATTGCTCTTTAGATATATTTTACACTGACTGACGAGCAGTCTGACGGCGGTAAGCTCGCTGAATGCGAGCTGTCTGCTAATTTATGATGCCATTGTAAAATATATCTAAAGAGCAATATTTAAAGCCCATATTTGAATTACATTATTTTTGCCGGGTGGGAGCGGAGCGGATTGGCATCATAAATTAGCAGACAGCTCGCTTACAGCGAGCTTACCGCCGTCAGACTGCTCGGGAGTCGACGCCTCGCTGGCCGCACGTTGTAGACGAGCGGTCTGCTAGCAGTCGCCGCGCGCGCCGTCGCGGAGTGTTGGCAACCGTACGATTTAAATCGTATTCGCGAAAAGCGAGAGCGGTAGGCAGGTGGACAGCTGGCCGTCTGCTAGCTGTCGCCGCGTGGACTGCTGGTTGCCTGCTAGCTGTCGCCGCGTAGACGCAAGCAGTCGTCTTAGTTTTGGGCAGTGTTGGGTGGGAGCGGTGTTAGAGCAGAGTCGTTTAAGTGTGCTATGACCTTAAGTCGTAGGTTTCCTCACGATGCTTTCCTTCACCGTAAGAGCGATGTTAATAATAGCGCACTTAAATTTTCTTAAAGAAAAAGACATTGGTGCGCGGTCGGCCAGGATTCGAAACCACGACCTTCGGAATAAAAGTCGCGGTATATACCACTAGACCAACACCGCTCTTATATTTTATTTATTATTATTATATTATATTTAATTGAGCATATATTTTTTTTATAATCCCAAATCCACGATTAATATTGCGTATTATGATTATTTTCTAGGTAAATTATATTCCTGGGCTACATCTACTGGCCCACCTATTGTATGTGTCTCACCGTACAGTACTACACATGACCAATGTTACAGTGGTAGGACTAGGAAGATAGATCTTTTACCCGAACCTACATTATTTCTAAGTAGTGTTATCTCTGAGTGGTGTGGTGTCGTAGCACGCGGCGGCTCGTAGCGCTACACCATGCTGCTACGAGCCTCTTCGCTATCTTATAAACTTACACGGTTTCCGTACTTGATTGTTATTAGAACTACGGATAGTATCGCCTTTGCAGATAATTTCAGATTTAAAAAACTCGACCCGGGTCACACCGGCCGTGGTCGCTAGCAGACAACACGCCACGTTATCTACTCCTAGACATTAAACACGCAAAAAGCCGCCGGTACCCACCTTTTATGATTTTATTCATGTCTTTAACTTCATATCAGTAACTGATTATTTGTATAGCGGGAAGAAATCAACCAAAGAAACAGATCTAAAAAAAATCACAAGTTTTTATTTGAATTGCGAAGACGAAAGGTTTGCAAATGATTCCACATTTATTGATATTTTACGATATTAAAAGATGTGAATATTAAATTTATTTTAGTTCCCTTAAAACTTATATCCTGCTAATTTTTGAAAGGTGAAAGTTTGTATGTATGTGTGATCGTTGTTTCTTTACAAGAAAACCACTGAACCGATTGTTATGAAACTTGGTATCAATGCAGGGAGTTAAAGAGCTGGAATAACACATAAGTATCGAGACTAAAACCGCGGGGTGCTGCTAGTCGTTTATATATTTAGCAAACAATTCAATGGAAAATAATATTTTCTATTTTAAAGCGGGCATTTAAATTCTGTGGGAACAAGATAAGTGACAAAACAATAACTCAAGATATGAATCAAACGATCCTCGTTGTTCACCGACAACAAATCGCCTGCAACGCCACGAACAATTCAATTTGAACTCTAACACCAGCTCTTTAAGATCTTAATTCACTCAGCCAAATTGTTTAAATTCATAAATTGGCACCGGCGTTTCTGTCGAGAGATTCTCAACGTTACTGCTTAGGAATGGAGTTAGATTTCCACTGTGTTCAGTTGACCCGGTGAGCAGCTGGCGCCGAACTATTGACAGCGAATGATATCAGGCCTGAAAATTGTCCTCAACCAACGCGGATGCAGCTGTGACGTCATCAATGCGATATCATATTCCTTTACTGTGCTAAAGATTTCTTTACATAACTATGAAGTATGTAGTATACATAAAATAAAGTTAGTTTTAGCGTCTGCCGGTTTTTCCTCTAATTTCTTTAAACGGATTTTGATAAGAACTATTTTTAAAGAATAAATAATTCATAAGTTCACTTGCAGCTAGACTCAAACTCACGTCCGTTCATTGCCGTTGGGTTTTGATGCGGTTTTCACGATCATTTAAAAAAAGTTATATTGCAAAGTTTTATATTACCTAGGTACGTATAGGCAAAATTCACATCCGTGCAAAGCCGGCACGGTAAGTACAAAGTATAAAACGCTAACACTGCAAGTAAAGTAATCTCCTCGAGTCTCCCCTTACGTTCACTGTAACAGCGTGTTACATGAAGTGAACGTCACCATAATTGCGCGAAACGGGCGCGCGCTCCGCCCGCCGAGATAAGCGCGAGTTCACCTAACTTTGTGTGTAACTGATTCAACGCAAACAGTTGCAAAGTGCCACAAACGACACTTGAGCGTGCTCCGACTTTACGCGGATAGCGGTTCAAATGGCGACGACAGATTTAACAGCGACTAATAGGGAGAGGACTAGCGAACCTGGAATTCTGCGCGCGATGGCGGGCAAACTACTTGGTCCCAAGGACGCTTTAGTGTTGGGTAGTCATGGTAAGAAGATTGTCGAAAGATCCACGAGAAGCGATGGGTTAGCCCTATTCTATGGCGGAGCTACACGGTGTGTAAGCGAGAGTTTACAAAACTGGTAGGAGATTTAAGAGGAGTATCAACGCCAACGACCTTGAAACTGAAAATCCCTGTCGGGCTCATCGAAAATTGTTGATTATTTCATGACGGAATGTCGTAGAACTTTTTTTTGTGCACAGATTGTAGGTGACATTGTTTCCTACATTTTGGTGTAGTTTTAAGACAAGAACCTCCTATTGGTGCAAAGCCTATCCAAATTTTAGACAAAAAATGTCTGATTTGGCTAAAATGTCGATAGGCTTCAATACGTTTCGACATATTTGTATGGAAACTGCACTAAAATATCGGAAACAATGTCGCCTACAATCTGTAAACAAAAAAAAAGTTCTACGACAATCCGTCATAAAATAATCAACAATTTTCGATGCGCCCGACATGGATTTTCAGTTTTTCAGAATAGGGCCCTTAATCGGTTTTAAGGGTTTTGTCGAATTATAAGCTAAAAGTGACTAATAAATGCGATTTATTCAATAACAGATAATTGTGGAAATATGCAGCCAGCTATAAGCTCAGTCTTATATGTTACGTCGAAACCTGCGTCGAAGCTACAGCACTACCACCCAACCTTTCTCGAGGTTTGGTAAGCTGCCGAAGCCTCTTGACTCCAATTTCGATTTGCATAAGTTTTAATCAAAGAAGTTCCTTTCCTCGGTCCTCAGTCGTCTCTGAAGAGGCTCTCGACATACCGCCCCCCCCCCCCTCCCCTCTTTAATACCGGCCGCTAGGCCTTGCCAAATGTTACACTAATCATAGGACGCTACTTTAGGATTTTTCAAGCTGAAAATATCAAGTAAGTACCTAAACTACAAAGAAGTTGGAGCATCAGTAAGTAATTCATTTGTAAAGTTAAGTTTATTAATGACTAGCAGCACCTCGCGGTTTCACCCGCGTATTTATCGATCCCGGGATTAAAAGTATTCTTTATGTTAATCCAGATATTTAGCAATCTGCATCCAAGTTTTATCACAATCGGATCTGGAGTTTTTGCACGAAGGAGTAACAAACATACTTACTTTCTTAGTTACTTACAAACTTTCACATCCTTCCTATCCTACTAATATTATAAATGTGAAAGTTTGTATGGATGTTTGGTACTCTTTCACGCAAAAACTACTGAACCGATTGCGATGAAACTGGAATATAGATAGCTGGATACCTAGAATAACACATAGGTTACTTTTTATCCCGTAATTCCCGCGGGATCGGGACTTACGCGGGTGAAACCGCAGGGCGCAGCTAGTTTATAATATTAGTCAGACTTGTGACTCCAACTGGCGTAAAGGGCTATAATATCTTGCATAGATTACGGTTCCAACTGAACTCACTACCTGTATTATTATAACAGTGAAAATGTCATACACTAATTACAAATGGCAATAAACTTGTCAAAGACGACATGAAATTTGTTAAAAAACAGCACCAATTACAATGTCTATAAATCAAGTAAGTACGATCTGTAATCACGTACAATATTTCACAGCCACCGAACCAAAGATTTCAATACTACAGCGGTAGGTATCTAGAGAGAAACCTTTTTAAACATTACTATACTAATATTATAAAGAGGAAAGATTTGTTTGTTTGTAAAGAGAAGGCTCCGAAACTAAGAAACCGATTTTTAAAATTATTTTACCAATAGAAAGCTACATTATCGAGGAGTACCGTAGGCTACTTTTAATTCCGATATTCGCACGGGATCGGGATGAAACCGTGGGACGTAGCTAGTAATCAACAAAATATGAAGCTAATGAAGCGACACACTTGAATTATAAACAAAGTTTATAATCGTTTCGTATTTACGTCTTCTAGGAGTGCTTTTATACATTTTTTGGTATTACGCAAATATAACAGTAAAGTTGGCTTTAAGAACCTCGCACTAGGGATACTGATATGTTCGACCAGCATTTTGCCCTCGATCGTATGAGAATAATGCAATAAACTGAAGTCTACCTATCTGTTAAGTTAATCCAAGACTGCAGCATCTGTACGGTACAGATAGTACACCTCTCTATCTGAGTAGTTATATGTTAAATGTATTTAAATAAATATATGTAGTATATCCGTACCACGGGGCTAGATGGCGCTGTGTGTTGTTGACAGAATTTATTTATTTATTTTATTTACAAAAGTGTTTGCGCGAAGAGACAACAAAGACATAAAAGTTTCATAGCAGGTTACATTATCGTTAATTTTAAACAATTTGAATGGGATTGTCTCAAGCGCATTGTAAGTGTATGTTTTGTCTAGTTGTCAGTAGGTAAACCGTAAATTAGACATCTTTGTCCCGCATCGGATGATAACGCGACGGGAAACAAGTAAATTACAGCGAACGTTCGCTCTGTATGTAATAGCTTTGTGCTGCACATTTTATTACAGTTGCTTTCAGTTTGTGAGTTCAGCGGAGTGAAAACCAATCTAGACGATACCTTTGAACCTTTTCTAGAGGAAGGTCCAGCGATTATCTTTAGGGCCGTGTTCATCCACGTTATGTTACAGTATTTATGTTAATATTGGAGTTTTGGCCATGAAACCCGCGTCCCGCCCGGTCCCGCCCGGATCACTCGCATAGATACCTACATTACACGTGGCCCATCGCTAGCGGCCGCGAGGTGGGCGAGGTGAGCGAGGTGGGCGAGGTGGGTCGTTCACAAAACATTACATTCTCTATATATTACGATCTGAGAATATAAATCGTAAACAAGACTTTGTTTATCCGTCGCGACTCCATTTGCCTAATCCGTTTATTCTTATTATTTTCCTTCGGTTGAACACTGCATGGATTGTGGCTCTTAGCGTCTGAACCGATACTAAGTTACATAACATACTATACCATGAATTCTATGTGTTGGAATACTTAGCATTTATAAATTAGGTATTTAATAGCTAAGAAGAAGACTCACGAAACACACAGCTTTCAAATAAAGAATCTGTTTCGTTCGTGAAGAACCTCCGATATCATCAGGAGAGACAGCGTGCTCACACAAGCCTTATCTGTGCCTATGCCAATGAAATATATCCATTACTAGCTGCGCTCCTTAGTTTCAGCCGCGTAAGTCTCGATATGGGATCAGAGTATCCTATCTCCTTCTCCTGGTTCTAAGCTACCTGCCAACCAATTTTCAACCAAATCAGTTCCGTCTTTCTCGAGTAATAAATACTGTAAATAACAGGACTTTATTTTATATGTATATACTAGCTGACCCAAGAAACGTTGTTTTGCCTTATAAATAATAGATAGTAGCCGATTCTCAGACCTACTGAATACGCATATAAAATTTGGTAAAAATCGGTAAAGCCGTTTCGGAGGAGTACGGTAACTAACATTGTTACATGGAAATTTTATATATAAGAAGAAGAAAGAAAGATATAGATTACTATTATAACAGCTCTATTTCAAATTTAATAAAAATATGATTAGGTACGTATCGATCCAATAATTCGATCACAGTAAACTTTTCACGATAATGGCGTTTAAACGAGATCGTTTGTTTTCACGTGATTCCGGTTTTACGATAGATGTCGCGTTCCGACCGCGGAGAGTGGACGCAGGGTGCCGCCTAGACGGTCGACCGATACCTTGTTCCTAGGTACAAAGTTGTAAATTACATTAACATATAAACAGCAAGATATCTTGTCATTTGTTGCTGGAATCTGATAATAAATAAATATAGGTAGGTACATTTTAAATTTTTTAAGAATTTCATCATAGCAACATATTGGGACCTAAAATACGTGTATTTTGCTCATATACGAGTCAAAAAAAAAACAAAAATCAAAGTACGTTTATTCTTTCGGATATTAGCAAGATATCTTTTTGAAATGTCATTTTTTTTTTAATTTTATCTAAATAATTATTATTTATTTAAAAATTTATAAAATAGTATCTGGTCCAAACAACCATTTAGCTTTCATACTAAACACCAATTTATCAGACGATGTCCCGTCTGAAGTCTGTGCCCACCTAAACAAACACATTTGATGGTGTTCGAAACAAGGCAATATATGACACATTAAATCAAGTAATTTCAGCGTGAGACATTACGTAGCGTAGCTATATACCTACTTATACTATACTTCCTATTTCTATGAACACTGCGAGGAACGAGCGACGTCGGCGTCGCGTCGTCAAGTCTTACATCAGGCAAATAAAAACCACTCCATTGACAATGAAAAAATATACGGCAGATTTTACATATTGGGGGTAATCTCCGAAACTACTGGACCGATTTCAAAAATTCTTTTACCATTAGAAAGCTACATTCACCCTGAGTAACATAGGCTTTTTTGGGTTCTCCATTTTGTCTCATAAAATTTATATCCATAATCTTACATCTCATAACGTTTTGTGACCTAATCATCACTTGCCCGAATAATAATTAGCCCTAACTAAATGTCTCATAATATCACTTGCCCTAAAATCGAAATCCCTAAATATTATTTATCCTAAAATTTGTTGTCATAAATATCACAATCTATAATATTTAAAAGACATAAAATTCTTTTCTATAACCGTTGTAAGTCCGAAAGTACAAATTCTATAAATATAAAAGGTCCTAACATCTTTTGCTATAAATATTACATTACTAATCATAACATTTATTGGCATCTCACCCTATGGTATAAAGATTTTTATTTTTTATACATCTCACCTTATTTATTTATAATATTAGGCGCCTTGGCGACCGCTGCCGCGGCACGCTCGCTTCGCTCGCTCGCCAAAGCGCTGTGCGTAATCATGTTCTAACATAAACCTAACCTATCCTAGTCGGGGTGCTCTGTTAGTTTTCTGCGTGCGTACTCGTAGTTTCAGTAAATCACGCGTTAATATGACAAGATTAAGTGAATGTAGGTAGATCTTTAAAACTTTCACTCTTCATTGATTATTAAAAACGATACAGCAACGTCAGTATCAATCAATTTATTATCATTTATGTATGACTTTAATGGTTATGGATACCTCCATTTTGATACAACCGTTTTGATATTCGGACAAACGATTTTCGGAGACGAAACAGACTACCCAAACAATGTTATTATAAACCATCATTCGGACAAACACTATTATTCTAACCTATAATTCGGACTAACAATATTATGATAAACCTCCATTCGTAGTAACGAACATTATACTATGTAACACTTAGGACATGTGACTTTATAGCAAGAAAATTTAGGACATTTAATTATTATAGCACCCGATATTATGACACCTAATCATTAGAATTATTGATAATTAGGTATTATTAAATTTCGTACATTCGAACATTATGGATTATGATGATTATAGTAAACGCGTTATGGATTTTGATATTCGGACAAACGATTTTCGGAGACGAAACAGACTACCAGGCTTTTTTGGCATAGGCTTACTTTTGATCCCGATATTCCCACGGGATCGGGACTTACGCAGGTGAAACCGCGGGAATCTGCTAGTATTTTATAAAGTGTCTTCCAATGGTAGGTCTCAGTTTCAAATTGGTAGATTTATTTATCAAAACCACGATGATTTCATTAACCGTGGTATAAAATTGCAACTGAATTGGTCGAGGTTAACTGATTCATAATGAAGTTTCAATATAAAATAAACGCAACAAAATCCATTTGAATTATTGCTTTCACAAAAAGGTCAGTTAATTATCTAGATTGCTCGAATGAGCAATATCAAAACATACGAGTACGTGACCATTATCTACTCATCGTAATTTATTTATCCAACCAATTAATACATTAAAGAAGAACAAACCTGAGGGTTTACAGAGACAAGAGACTATTTAATAGGTCGACAAAAGTTTACTCATATGGCAGACGGTAAACTATCGCCCGATAGATAAATCCATTATCTGTTATCGGCCTACATGATATTACTGAAATTGGATGAAATCTCATGACATCGTCGGCGGCGTCGCGTCGCGCGAATCAATTATAAAGTTAATATCACACAAAGTGCCGCATTGAGAGGGAAAAGCGATAAAATTTGTTAAACCTTATAATATCGTTCGAGCTCGTACGACAGAGTGCTTGTCATGTACGGGTATTAATAGTATCTAACTTCGTATTATTACAGTATTTGTTTCTAAAAACGTTTGTCCTGACTTACTACCGTCTAAATAATCGGGGTTACATTTACCGTTAAGCTAAGTAGTAACAAGCAATTAGACGCTTAAGAGGACAGTCTCCAATTTTCGATACTCTTTCTCCATACAAACGTAGTCGACTGTTTCCTCCTTGGATAAAGACATTAGAGCAAATCTGTTTATGCCATAAAACCTATACCTGCCATGACTATGCCCCTACGTTTTAGCATTTTTCATTTTCTAATTAGAATAGAAATAAAATTCTGAAAAATTAGAAAATAAAAATAGTCATGGCTGATATAAGACTTATGGCATAAACATATATTTCCTGATATCTTTATCCAAGGAGGAAACAGTCGACTACGTTTGTAAAGTTTGTATTGAGAAAAGAGTAGGTAGACTGTCCTCTTAAAAAAGATTTTTGAAAATATCTAGCTACTAGATACGTGATTGATATCTATAATATTTCACAATATATTGATAGGAAGAACGTAATAGGTCCCAGAACTGACATTATTATTTCATCAATTTTATTACCCGATCGGGTAGATAATTAATAATTTTAATTAACTTTATAAACTGACATAAATACTTTATTTATGGGAACAATTTATATGTTGAGGTAACGTTTACTGTCGATAACAATGTCACAGTATACTTGAGCCATTTCGTGTCTGATATGTAGAAAATGATGAATAACTTGTAGGTAACTATTTAGCGACATTCTTCAAGTCGGTGACATCACGCAAATAGCTAACAACTATCTGACTAAGCTCAACAAACTACTAATTATTATAACTAAACTCACAACGTAACGAACGGTGCAAGTTTGTGACACGTAATTAATTCAACGTCCCGTCTTAATAAAGTGGTTTTGTCAAGCAATAGTTAGGTACAAGTACGTACACTTCACAGTCTAGGCTAGGAGATGCTAGCTAGGTACCTTGCTTGTGTACCTACTCGTGAACCTGCGGCTTCCCTTGCGCGCTCTCGGTTTATACACGTGTAAGATCGGAACACAGGCGCGGAAATCAATTGTCGATAATAATTATGATTCATTTTCCTCTTTGGTTACTTTTCAGGATAAGTCTAAAGGAGCAGATTGTGAATTTGTGACTGTTTTCGGCCTGTTTGATTTGTAAAACTGCTGATAACTTCGATTTACTTTGCTTATTATATTAGCTTTTTCAGTGAAAACCAACAGGATTTTATCTTTTTACACTTACACTAAATATATTTGAAATCCAACTGTGTAAATAACTCATACTCATTATGCCCATTTTTTTGGCTTTGTAACCACAGACTACTATACGCAAAATGTTTGATTAATAATTCGATGGTCACCGGAATGGACTGCTTGGTTTAGATCACTGTCTGTATCTGATAAGCTTAGTCTGTGTGCTAAATAAGGAACTACACGATGTTATAGACTGAACGACACTTATAACGTTATGCAGTTTACCGAGACATTGCAGACAAACTGCAAGAATGCCGCTTACGGTGGTACGGCCACGTTCTACGGAAACCGGCTAGTTACGTGGGAAACAAATGTCTTGCTATGGCGCCTCCGCCCGGCCGCGGCAGATTGGGAAGACCCAAGAAGTGCTGGCTTGACGTTGTAAGATCGGATATCCATGCAAATGGCCTCACTACACGTGATGCCGAAGATCGTGCGAAGTGGAGACGTAAAAGTAGGAAAGCGGACCCCGGGCTCTCGAGAGAGATGCAACTGGGAACAACGCTCGGATGATGATGACCGAGACAATGTCATTTAATCATGTAGTTTGGTCATCATGTTTCCAACGCTGCGCCGCGGTCGCGCCGCGCCGGTCTAGCGTGCTGTGCTCTACGAAGAACAAATAAGTGGACGTAGAGTGAACACTTCATGAAAGTAGATTGTGCAAGTTTTGTCGACCTTGTGTAGGTACCTAGACCTACGTACTAGTTTTATTTTACACACCATACTCAGTGACGACCTCAGTGGCGCGTCGGGGGAATGCCCGACTGCAATGCAGGAGGTTGCGGGTTCGATTCCCGCCGGGTGCAAGTATTTATGCTTAAAAATAAATATTTGTATCTGGTCTGGGTGTTTTCTATGTATCATATGTAAGTATTTACAAAAAAAAAGTATAATATGTAGTATATCCGTTGTCTAGCACCCATAGTACAAGCCTAGAGCTTAGTTTGGGGCTAGATTGCGCAGTGTGTAACGTCGTGCAATATTAATTATTTATTTATTTACTCAATCTTTCATGTGTTTCTTATTAAATTTTTGTGTTCAAATGTTGTAAGCTCTGTGGTGTATTGTATACCTACCTGTATCATATTTACGCAGATCTATACTTTATACATATGTATGTATATTGACAAATGGTTTCACATTCAATATGAATGTTATGTATGTTGACGTTTCCGCGTCATCACGTGATTACCCCGGGTCACCGCGCGCCGCGCCCGGACTCGAACCCGCCAATTGGCTCTCACACGTCATTGGTCTCGAGTGAAGACCATCATCGATACTCTCTGTGACCTACATTGATACGTTTCATTCTCTCGTCTAAGTGTATCACTGAGCTTTATATTTCAGACACCGACAAAAGGTTTAAACTTGAGTCTCTGTGCACTGGGAAAAAAAACAGGTGATTTTTAGGTTAATTTTGCCGACTTATTAGGTGAAACGCAGACATTCGACTAAGTAGGCTAATTCTACCTAGTGCACTTGGTAAAGCAAAAGTCGGTAAAATTTACCTAGTCCACCCTTAACCAACTTATTAGGTAAACACTATGATTTGGTAATTAACCTACTTATTAGGTAATGGAATATTCATATTCATATTCATTATACATGGTAAAATCAACCTACTCACTGGGTATATCGACCCTACTATAAAGGTATGACTAACCTACTTGATAGGTAATATACACCTACTCGCTAGGTAGTTCTAGCCTACTAAATAGGTACCATTAACCTACTCACTGGGTATACTCCCCAAGTGAATAGGTACCATTAACCTACTCACTGGGTGTACTCACCAAGTGAGTAGGTTAATGGTACCTATTTAGTAGGCTAGAACTACCTAGCGAGTAGGTGTATATTACCTATCAAGTAGGTTAGTCATACCTTTATAGTAGGGTCGATATACCCAGTGAGTGGGTTAATGGTACCTATTTAGTAGGCTAGAACTACCTAGCGAGTAGGTGTATATTACCTATCAAGTAGGTTAGTCATACCTTTATAGTAGGGTCGATATACCCAGTGAGTAGGTTAATGGTACCTATTTAGTAGGCTAGAACTACCTAGCGGGTAGGTGTATATTACCTATAAAGTAGGTTAAAAATACCTTAATAGTAGGGTGGATACACCCAGTTAGTGGGTTAATGGTACCTATTTAGTAGGCTAGAACTACCTAGCGGGTAGGTGTATATTACCTATAAAGTAGGTTAAAAATACCTTAATAGTAGGGTGGATACACCCAGTTAGTGGGTTAATGGTACCTATTTAGTAGGCTAGAACTACCTAGCGGGTAGGTGTATATTACCTATAAAGTAGGTTAAAAATACCTTAATAGTAGGGTGGATACACCCAGTTAGTGGGTTAATGGTACCTATTTAGTAGGCTAGAACTACCTAGCGGGTAGGTGTATATTACCTATAAAGTAGGTTAAAAATACCTTAAAAGTAGGGTGGATACACCCAGTTAGTGGGTTAATGGTACCTATTTAGTAGGCTAGAACTACCTAGCGGGTAGGTGTATATTACCTATTAAGTAGGTTAAAAATACCTTAATAGTAGGGTGGATACACCCAGTTAGTAGGTTAATGGTACCTATTTAGTAGGCTAGAACTACCTAGCGGGTAGGTGTATATTACCTATAAAGTAGGTTAAAAATACCTTAATAGTAGGGTGGATACACCCAGTGAGTAGGTTAATGGTACCTATTTAGTAGGCTAGAGCTACCTAGCGGGTAGGTGTATATTACCTATAGAGTAGGTTAATGATACCTATTTAGTAGGTTGCTAGTACCTATTCAGTTGGTTTAAACTACCTAGCGGGTAGGTGTATATTACCTATAAAGTAGGTTAAAAATACCTTAATAGTAGGGTGGATACACCCAGTTAGTGGGTTAATGGTACCTATTTAGTAGGCTAGAACTACCTAGCGGGTAGGTGTATATTACCTATAAAGTAGGTTAAAAATACCTTAATAGTAGGGTGGATACACCCAGTTACTAGGTTAATGGTACCTATTTAGTAGGCTAGAACTACCTAGCGGGTAGGTGTATATTACCTATAAAGTAGGTTAAAAATACCTTAATAGTAGGGTGGATACACCCAGTTACTAGGTTAATGGTACCTATTTAGTAGGCTAGAACTACCTAGCGGGTAGGTGTATATTACCTATAAAGTAGGTTAAAAATACCTTAATAGTAGGGTGGATACACCCAGTGAGTAGGTTAATGGTACCTATTTAGTAGGCTAGAGCTACCTAGCGGGTAGGTGTATATTACCTATAGAGTAGGTTAATGATACCTATTTAGTAGGTTGCTAGTACCTATTCAGTTGGTTTAAACTACCTAGAGAGTAGGTTGCTGGTACCTATTTAGTTGGTAAGAAGTACCCAATCACTAGGTAGTCCTAACTATCTTAATTGGTACTATTAACTGACTAAATTAGGTAATATCAACCTAGCCGCTAGGTAGCACAAACTATCTCGATTTTTAATGGGTCAGTTCTCACCGAAATGGCAGCGGCCGGCAGTAGTTGTGAGCAGTTTCAGTGCTAAAATTTGCAAATTACAGCAGCATTAATTATAGCAGTTGTGAGCAGTTTTAACTCCTCACAACTACTGCCGGCCGCTGCCATCTCTATGAGAACTGACCCATTAAAAATATTTGTGCTACCTTGCGATTACGGTGATACTATTACCTATTTAGTTTATAGTACCAATTAAGTTGATAAGGGCTACCTAGTAATTAGATAGATACTCTTATGTTGGGTTTTATAAAGGCCCGTTATATCAAATATCCGACCTAAGTATATAATATTAAGGGGCTTTTATAAAACCCAGCCTAAACGAACTAAATAGGTACTTATCATACTCTACTTCCGAGACAGTTTAAACCAACTGAATAGATCTTAGCAACCTACCTTACACATAGCTCTAAACGTACTAAGTAGGCACCTATAACCCATTCACCAAGCAGAAACGATGCTGAAAGCAAACAAATATTTATGTTACAATTTATTTAAAATCATATAACAGTAATTATTTTGAAACAGTAACTTAAATGTTTTACCTTATAATTATGTACTTGGCTACATAATCTATGTACTTATTAAAGTAATTCACAATAACTTAAATTACAAACTATAACATTGACTATATTTTTACAGTTACTACAAGTTATAACTTGTAACTAATATTGGCTACATTATCACGATGTATTATCGCCTTCATTGGGTGTTTCTTTGAGAATGTGCATATTCGGCTATTTCAAATAAAGCTGCGACAATGTACACATAAACTGTTCTTTACATACTTTTTATATAGTTTAATAAGTTTTATTTAAACATAATCTATGCACAGTCAGATGTCACAAATGTAAATAAGTAACTAAAAAACCTAGTAAGTAATCAATGTTTGTAGAAGGGACAATGATAATATTATTCATTTAATTATTAGAAAGCAAAGTATTTTTTTGAAAATGGTAATTATATCTAAGGACGAATGGTAATTATTACTAAGGAAACGTAATTAGATAATTTAATATGGGAATTAGAAATAGAACAAAAATATGAATCAATTATTAATTTATTTTCACTATATATATTATTTCACTAAATATATAATAGTAAGTAATTAACATAATTATTTATTTATATTGTATAATGTTTATTGCTGAGGGCAAGTTTTAATGGAAAGGAGGTTGCTGTAGACTTTTATAAAATTTTGTTCTTGGACTTTTGTAAATTACCTAACAAAGTATTTTTAAATATTTTAATAATAATTACTACCCAGTCCTACTACTACCCAGCCCTACTACTACCCAGCCCTACTACTACTCAGCCCTACTACTACCCAGCCCTACTACTACCCAGCCCTACTACTACCCAGCCCTACTACTACCCAGCCCTACTACTACCCAGCCCTACTACTACCCAGCCCTACTACTACCCACCCCTACTACTACCCAGCCCTACTACTACCCAGCCCTACTACTACCCAGCCCTACTACTACCCAGCCCTACTACTACCCAGCCCTACTACTACCCAGCCCTACTACTACCCAGCCCTACTACTACCCAGCCCTACTACTACCCAGCCCTACTACTACCCAGCCCTACTACTACCCAGCCCTACTACTACCCAGCCCTACTACTACCCAGCCCTACAGCCCTACTACTACCCAGCCCTACTACTACCCAGCCCTACTACTACCCAGCCCTACTACTCTACCCAGCCCTACTACTACCCAGCCCTACTACTACCCAGCCCTACTACTACCCAGCCCTACTACTACCCAGCCCTACTACTGCCCAGCCCTACTACTACCCAGCCCTACTACTACCCAGCCCTACTACTACCCAGCCCTACTACTACCCAGAAGTACGTTGTTCACGTAACGCCACGCGATGTGCACGTTTTGAGAGAAACACCCCATTACAGAGTTCGTGACAGAACGCACCACTACATTCCACTTGTGTACAGTCGAGGAAACTGAATTACGCCTTTAGTCGCTGAGTACCTAAAACGCAGTCCGCCAATGTCGCGTTATGCCTCGACCTAACAAGATATTGGCATATTGCTATTTAGACCGATTGCGTTTTAGTTGAAAGAAAGTGCCAGACTATATGCTTGGCATCTGGTCTGCGCCCGCCTTTAAGATATATTCGCGGAATGAAAAGGCTGACCAGCTTTGAAATAAATTAATTTATGGGTTTCAAGCACATGTTCCCTTTTTATCTGTGGACCATGTAGTGAAATGACATTCATTGTGACGGAATGTGTCATACTCGGTCGATAAAGCAAATACCAATAACTTATATTGAGCAAAGAAAACCAACCTTTTCATTCTGCGATAGTACAATGATGTATGAAATTGCCTTCGCTATTGGAAGACAGAGCGCACCGCTACATTAAACTTGTGTACATTTGTACATAAGTCAAATAAATAATTTATAATATATACATCGTTAAGGGTATAGCCTGGGAATGTCCAAAAAAGCATAATACTCGTCTAACAAGTAATATGCCGTTACCTCCTAGTTCAAATAAAGTGAACTTGAGCTACACTATGCGCTACAAATAATACAACGGTAAGAACCATTTTTTGAAATCATAGATATAACTCCAGGGGCGATATTGAAGCCAGCGCAACTTGAACAGTGGGCTCAATATGAGTTGTGTACATTTGTACATAAGTCAAATAAATAATTTATAATATATTATACATCGTTAAGGGTAGTCGCTGAAGGATCCCTGCTCTGCTATAACATAATTAAAATTGAATTAAGAGGATATCCTCCTACCTGTCGCGTGACCCATGCAAAAAACTTAAATTCGAGCCGCCCGCCGTAGTCTCCTATCTCCTCCACCAAATTTAAACCTATATAAATATTTATTCTAATATACAGTAATGAAGAAGTGTTACTATGCCTCTATGTTTTGTTTTAATTGATGACTGGTTTTGTTAATTAACTAGAGACTCCTATATAACGCTCTTTACCATCGTCTGTAAGAGTTAAGTAAACAAAAATAAGAAAAAAAACAGAGGCATAGAAAAACTATTAAGTAATGTATATTAGAAAATGTATTTATATAGATTTAAAGGCAATTAAAAGGGGGACTACAGCGGTTCGAATTCAAGTTTTTTGTATGGGCCGCACGCCAGGTAGCATATTCTCTTAAATAATTCCTCCAAACAGCATGATCCTGCAGCAACGCCGAGAGAAAGACGCGACACTATCCGCTACAAATAATACAACGGTAAGAACCATTTTTTGAAATCATAGATATAACTCCAGGGGCGATATTGAAGCCAGCGCAATTTGAACAGTGGGCTCAGTATGAGTTGTGTACATTTGTACATAAGTCAAATAAATAATTTATAATATATTATACATCGTTAAGGGTAGTCGCTGAAGGATCCCTGCTCTGCTATAACATAATTAAAATTGAATTAAGAGGATATCCTCCTACCTGTCGCGTGACTTATGCAAAAAACTTAAATTCGAGCCGCCCGCCGTAGTCTCCTATCTCCTCCACCAAATTTAAACCTATATAAATATTTATTCTAATATACAGTAATGAAGAAGTGTTACTATGCCTCTATGTTTTGTTTTAATTGATTACTGGTTTTGTTAATTAACTAGAGACTCCTATATAACGCTCTTTACCGTCGTCTGTAAGAGTTAAGTAAACAAAAATAAGAAAAAAACAGAGGCATAGAAAAACTATTAAGTAATGTATATAAGAAAATGTATTTATATAGATTTAAAGGCAATTAAAAGGGGGACTACAGCGGTTCGAATTCAAGTTTTTTGTATGGGCCGCACGCCAGGTAGCATATTCTCTTAAATAATTCCACCAAACAGCATGATCCTGCAGCAACGCCGAGAGAAAGACGCGACACTATCCGCTACAAATAATACAACGGTAAGAACCATTTTTTGAAATCATCAAATACCTGCATTACCTAGGTAGCAAGTCAACATTTTATATTATTAACAGTCTTAGTTAACAGTGGAAATATTAAGTTCGGTCAACACTTGATTCACCCCTAGAATGGTCTTATCATTCGGCAAATAAATTTTAAAAAACCCTCGTTGAATGAGAAGCCATACGTGTTCGCACTCCAACGGATACTTTAGGTCAAATGCAAAAAAGATCTTGAAGCACATTTGAACAGCATCTAAAATATTATTGTACCTGTATAAAGGTGCATCGACGTAAACGTATGCACTTGTCACAGCAGCCCAACTGCTGCCAACAGCAATAACTAGGGGTTGAATAGAAGTTCCCTTGGAGTGTTTTCGTTGTTGCAGAATAGTTTCTTCTCCATCGGCGAGAGAGTTAAAAAGCGAGATGAATGTCCTAGCTGCTTCCGCTCTCGACGCTCTTTGGCCTTTCGCATTTACTTTTCCACCCGAAGAAAATAGATATGGTAGCAGCAACAGTGCAGTTTCAGTCTCACTTCCTAAAACAATAATGAAATGTTAAACAAAATCCATATCAATGATCTGAATAATAATATCATAGTATGAAAATGATGATATCAAAACCTACCTAACTTAAGTATCTTTTCCAGTATGTGCTTCTGAGTTTTGTCCCTGAGTTTCGAGTATTTCTCTTTAGCCTTCATAATAATAGCTTGTTCATGTTTTTGTAGCTCTCCAGCCAGGACAGTGTCATCGCGGACCAATGACGAACTTTCTTCGAAGTCTAAATCAATTAGATGTGTTGCGATTGCTTGATTTTTCAATACAGGGAATTTTTTAAGATATTCTTCTGTAGAGTGTCGATTTGCCAAGACAGCGAAACGCTCTTGTCTACTTTTCTTCCAGGCGTCTCGAAGATAGTCTGTGATTTCGTTACCCTGAAAGTCTTCAACAATGTTTAGGCAACTTTCGCGGTCTGCATCTGTAATCTCTGTTGCAGTTATTTCTGATGAATCAGAGCTAGTGCCTCCCTTTTTTGTAAAAGAAATTATGTTTTTAGAACGCAACTTTTTTCGTTCGTTATTCCAATTATCCCAAAGGCAACCATAGTATCGTCTACCTTTTGAAGGTAGCTGGCGACTGCCAAACGATTGCCTGTTTGCGGTTAAGTCTGTTCCTACTGAAAAATAGTAGAATTTCTTGTCTTCCTCGGGAAACAGTTCTATGACATATTGAGCCCACTGTTCAAGTTGCGCTGGCTTCAATATAGCCCCTGGAGTTATATCTATGAGATGTGTTACGACGCATCTAGCTAAGGAGCATCTTTCCGTTTTAGTAAGACGTGTGCTGGATAGCAGTGGTGTAAGGCGGATTTGTTCCTTTAATAGTTTCTTTAATGGATTGCTGCGATCGTGCGTATCTTCTGCGCTACTCTCCGAAGGTACAAACGATATTGTAGTAGTAGCGGAACTTGTTGAAAAAGCCTCCTCTGCCTGAAACAATGATTATTTTAAATTTGGTTAACAAGAAGGTGATTTTGTTTCATATTAATGTCGTTTTCTCATTTGTGACACGGTAGTATGTACCTACAGTCGAGGTCAAATATATATTTACAATTGAGTGTTTCAAAAATACCTTTACATTTAAATAAAGTCAGTTTACGGACGATAGTTTAACGTGACAACAGGCGGTCACCAATACAAATACTGACCGCGCCCGACGTTGCTTCGGGTCGGTGGTCGGTCACCTCGGTGATCGGACGACCCATACCAACCCCCCTCGCTCCCCTCCGCAGTATATCTGTCCCTGTACCGCTCAGTATATCTTTGACCTCACCTGTACGTAATCCTTCGTGCGCGAGTCCGACTCGCACTTGACCGGTTTTTTAATCTAGGCCGACCACCACCACTCAGGCACCATAGTTATTCATTCACATGCATACCTAATACATTAAATTTAGAGAATGCAAACTTGAAACCAGGACCGCAGCGACGACAAAAGTTATGGTGGTGACATCACACATTATGCTGGCCACAGATGATCCAGTATACTTGTGCAAACCAGCTACCCATCTCATCTCTTACTTCGTAACAGAATTTGACGGGTAGCTGGTTTGCGCAAGTATACTTGCATCGTCTGTGGCCAGCATTACATGACTTGTCCAATGTCGAAGAGAATGTTAGTATAGAAATAAATTTACCCCATGCACTAGTTTTTCCTTCCATGCCAACCAGCAGACACGAAATTTGGTACGAAGGCCCACTGAAGGTAT
The DNA here is from genome assembly GCA_958496205.1 of Idaea biselata. Classification (NCBI taxonomy): domain Eukaryota; kingdom Metazoa; phylum Arthropoda; class Insecta; order Lepidoptera; family Geometridae; genus Idaea; species Idaea biselata. Next base: position 7,533,263 of record OY292403.1, on the reverse strand, counting down.
AAGAACCTTCAAGTCATCGAGCAATAGATTTGGCAGCGCCTCTAAATCCACTTTCTCATCTGAAATATTTGACTGGGTTTATACCATAGGTATGTTGTCGTCAAAACTAAACGTTTATGTGAAAGTTTGGGTACCGTCCTTAACGCATAACTTTTTTGATCCTAAATACAAAAGGTCGAAAATATATGGCATAATTACAAAACGCATAATATTTATAAGGCATAAACTAAAAAAAGCATAAACTCTTTTGGCATAATTTCAATTGGCATAACATACAGAAGGCATAAACAAATAATTCCTAATACTCACAAAGCATAACATACGAAGCGCATAACATTCTAAAAGCCTAACATCAAATACCATAACCTACAAAACGCATAACATACAAAAAGTAAGTATAACATACTAATATTCAAAACTCATAAAAAAACTGTCTATGGAAACATTGTTTCTGGAGCTCCTCTCAATCGATTGGCATCATAAAAAGTGGGGGTTAATAGAATACCACTACCATTCAAAAAAAAAACTAAGTTTTTTTTACTATTATTTTTTTCGAAAATTCAAAAAAAAAAATTAAATCTCTTTACGTTTCCTATGTTTTTCTACCATATTCCATAAAAAATAAAAAAAAAATTCAATGTTTTTCTTTGGTACACCCCGACCCAATATTGTCAGATCAGTTAATGTATTATATTACTAGCTGACCCGACAGACGTTGTCCTGCCCGTTATATATAAAAAAACCTACAACCCTACCCTACTACTACCCTATCCTACTACTACCCTACCCTACTACTACCCTACCCTACTACTACCCTACCATAACCTACTACTACCCTACCCTACTACTACCCTACCAATACGACTTTCTAATATTTATCTATCTCAATACCAAAATTCATCAAAATCGGTTCAGCATTTTTATATTATGCCTTATGAAATTATGCTAATTGAGTTATGCCTTATGAAATTATGACAAAAAAGTTTATGCGAAGTGTGGCAAACCTCATCACGTGCGACTACAGGGGCTCTAAAGTACTGTTTTCCAAGTGTCAGCAGTACTTTAGAGCCCCTGTAGTCGCACGTGATGAGGTTTGACAAAAAAATTGTCTATGGAAACATTGTTCCTGGAGCTCTTCTCAATCGATTGGCATCATAAAAAGTGGAGGTCAATAGAATACCACTACCACTCGATTTTTTTCCAAGTGTCAGCAGTACTTTAGAGCCCCTGTAGTCGCACGTGATGAGGTTTGACAAAAAAACTGTCTATGGAAACATTGTTTCTGGAGCTCCTCTCAATCGATTGGCATCATAAAAAGTGGGGGTTAATAGAATACCACTACCATTCAAAAAAAAAACTAAGTTTTTTTTACTATTATTTTTTTCGAAAATTCAAAAAAAAAATTAAATCTCTTTACGTTTCCTATGTTTTTCTACCATATTCCATAAAAAAAAAAATTCAATGTTTTTCTATGGTACACCCCGACCCAATATTGTCAGATCAGTTAATGTATTATATTACTAGCTGACCCGACAGACGTTGTCCTGCCCGTTATATATAAAAAAAACCTACAACCCGGGTAGGGTTGTAGGTTTTTTTATACTACCCTACCCTACTACTACCCTACCCTACTACTACCCTATCCTACTACTACCCTACCCTACTACTACCCTACCCTACTACTACCCTACCCTACTACTACCCTACCCTACTACTACTACCCTACCATAACCTACTACTACCCTACCCTACTACTACCCTACCAATACGACTTTCTAATATTTATCTATCTCAATACCAAAATTCATCAAATATGTGTAAAAGTTTAAGTGTGATGCCGTGACCAAGGGAAATAGGTATTGATTTTTATATAATAAGATATAGATTAATAATATTATTTCTTAAGTTTAGAGTATGTAAAATATCTTCTGACATATTATCAATAGAATTAATTATTCATTTAATAGAATTATTTAATAGAAATAGTTTTTTTATTTATTACAATTTGATATTTGACATTAAATTAGCATGCCTCGGACATAGATTTTTTTTGTATATTTGCCTTGAATATTTGTACGCTATAGGTATCATGCATGATACAATAAGGAAAGTAAATTAATGCTTTTAGGATTTGATTTTAAGTACGCAATTCATACTAAGTCAGCATGGGAACTACAGCCTTTTGCTCTTTCAAACTAAGAGGAGGCCTGTGTCCAGCAATGGGTAAATAAGTTGGAGATGATGATAAAAGCTCTCTGCAGTTCCATAGGTACTGACTCAGTTTGACTCGTATGGTGGACTTTTTAACAATCACACAAAACAATTTAAGTCATTTATAGTCAGTCATACACAAACACATTATAAAAACAGAGCCATAGTTAGCGTTGCCATCTCTAAAAATCAAAAAGCCGGACAAAGCCGAACGCTAAGAAAAACAGGATTTTTGACAAATATTATCAAGTAAAACACATATTAAAAAGCCTGACTTTTGAGTCTCAAAGTTTAAATGATCTACCCTTATTGATTTTTACCGTCAATATTTTGTAGGTTGTGAAAGCCTAACAAAAGCCGGACGGGCCGGATAAGAGGTCAAAAAGCCTAATACTGTCCGGCTTTATCCGGACGGATGGAAACGCTAGCCAGCAATAGTAACAAAAAGCGCACACACAAATGCAGTTAACCATTCAGCATAAATACACATACACCACTTAATTTTAAGTAAAAAGAAAAATTCCTACCTTTAAATATGTCTATTAATTCATCAGGCATAAGCCAACTTCTTAGTAAATCTTCTACGCTGGTATGTGCTGTATTTGGGTTTTGCATGTCTGAAAAGGACTTCTATGGTTCCATGCCAACCAGCAGACACGAAATTTGGTACGAAGGCCCACTGAAGTTTGACTCAGTTTGACTCGGCTGGTGGACTATCTAAAAATCACACAAAACAAAAAGTTATATATTTTGCCTAATAGGTACTGTACTTTGAAGTTATACGGAGTGGTTATTTGTTTTGGACTTATTTTTAAGTACATTACTTAAAATATACGTGAAAATCAGCTCGGAGAATTAACGTGAGGTAAGTAATTTTTTTATGTATCTTGATGACCCGATATCTCAGAATTGGCCGTCGCAGCAGGCTAGCGAGTAGGCATGCGTTCTTTGTACATACTAACACTACTCAATCGACTTGCAATACTTTATGGATTTTAAATTAGGTAGGTACTAATTTAAAATCCATAAAGTATTGCAAATAATTTTATACCAACCGCTCCATAACTTCAAAGTAGGTACAAGTGTTTGTTGCGATCCCAAACTTTAAGCCGTATTCAGAAAGAAATCTGGAAACTTATAAGCGCTTACCAGCGCTTGTCAGCGCTGGTCCGTTCTACACAAAGGAAGTAGGTTGGCAGGCAGACCAAGCAAAATGTCGGACTCATCGGACGATGATTTGACGTCAGCAGCCCAGCGCGTGTTGAAGCTTGTCGGAACTTGTCGGCACCGATCAGTCAAGCGCCGGTAAGCGCTTATAAGTTTCCAGCTTTCTTTCTGAATAGGCCTTCTGAACAGCCTTAGGCAACGTTTTTTCAATTGTCGCGAAGTATTTATGTATGCAGTATTTTAGTAAATAAGCACATGGACACAGTAGGAGTCAAGAAAAAAAGAATAGGTACAGGAATAGGTACCTATAGGCAAACAAGCTTGTCCCGCCCGCGTTGATTTCACACAAACCGCTGCCATGCCATTGCCACACAAACAATTTTACACAACAAAAAATGGCGCGCTCTCACCGCGTCACGAACAAGCGAACCTTGATCACGAAAACGTTTGAAGCACTTATGATAAGATTATATTGAGGACAATCACTTACTTATGCGTAGAGTTTTCTTTTCTTTCTTTCGTCTTGCGCGTCGCAAAGTAAGTGAGTGCAAGATGGCGGCCGAGCCGCGGCCGGCGCGGCGGCCGCACAGTGACCAAAAATCAAGAAGTAGCGGGACGATAATCAATGGTTATGGATTTTTGTTTTTATGATAGTAAAAATTGTAAAATTGATCTATTATAATCATAGATCGGATTTTGGGTGCTGTTTTAGACGTTGTCACTAACATGGATATGACTTTCCGGAATTGTTAATTCCGTAATTCCGATATTTCTTTTTAAACTTTACAAAAATATTAAATGTATTGTATGTATGTATGTAATGTAATGTAATGTATAGAGATGGGCCGACTAGTCGCCGACTAGTCGGGAAAGCCGACTAGTCGGCAAATTATGCTGACTAGTCGTCAACAAACAATTATGCAATAAAAGTTAGAAGTTAGAAGGTGGGTAGTCTGAAAAACGTAAACAAAACACGTCATAGCCTACATACATCATCTAAACATCATACATCTAAAATGTCATAACTATGCCGCAGCTCCATAATTTTTTTTCCATCCTTTATTTTTATTTCAACTATTTTTTGGAAGTTTCGCTACAGCTTTCAAAGTGCAAATTTATCCAAAAAATACCAACAATCCAAATAACCCAAATTAACCCAAATATCTCGGAATTATATTGATCTGCATTGCCGACTAGTCGGCCGACTAGTCGGAAAATTTGGAACCGACTATTCGGCTAGTCTGCTAGTCGGCAGAACCCCTAGTCGGCCCATCTAATGTATTGTAAATGTATCGTAGAAATTGTACTATTAATTTAAAAAAAAAACAAGATTTTTTTAATTGAATGCATAAAACTTACTGAGTCATTTTCGTACTTGCAATTTCGCAATTTTAAGTTAACAATATCCATAAGTTGAACAAAAAAAGTATTTTGAAGACAGCGGCCATAAACATTGTCGCTATTGTCGGCAATATTACAAAGGCGGCGCCAAGGTATGTTTGTTTATTTTTCTTCGAGCAATTGTTGGAAGTTGCTTATACTAAATACCTATTTGTATATATTTATACCTATTTATTATTCCGTTATTCCTATGGGAAAAGTGAAACTGCAATTTAAGCTCATTCGCTTACTTCGGTTTGTTGAGTGCAGTCTATCCGTGTGTTTTATGCTATTGAGCGGTTTTTGGAGCGGTGTTGGTCTAGTGGTAGATACCCCGGCTTTCATTCTGAGAGTCGTGGGTTCGAATCCAGGCCGACCGCGCACCAATGTCTTTTTCTTTAAGAAAAAGGTATGTGCGCTAATAACATCGCTCTTACGGTGAAGGAAAAACATCATGAGGAAACCAATACGTCCTAGGACTCACCACGGTCCGAAGACATGGGATATTCAGTGTTTTCTATGTATCATATGTATGTATTTACAAAAAAAAAGTATAATATGTAGTATATCCGTTGTCTAGTACCCATAGTACAAGCCTAGTGCTTAGTTTGGGGCTAGATTGCGCTGTGTGTAACGTCGTGCAATATTTATTTATTATTTATTTATTTATTGTTAATTGACCCCTGCTTGTTACTTGGATTTTGGATTTCACTGCAAAACTTGACATTTTGGCTACTAAACGGACTACGATTATTGCAACTGGATTGAATATCTTTGACATTTGTCGAACTTTGGGTGAGTAGATTTTTTATATATTGTAATAGAATAAATAACATAGCCTATAATCAAGAAACTTACACGAATAACTGTAAGTTTCTTGCCTATAATTTGTTGTTAAAAAGAGTGTAGAATTTATTTTCTTCATTCCTACAAAACAACTTATAGATATTATGGATTAGGCTGATTTCGTCCCGAAATATCGAGATAATTTGAATCTAAAAGTAGCTACAACACTATCTAGACCCGGAGTTTTAATAAAAATGATCATCAGATTTCTATTTTCAACTTGGTAATTCTTAAGTAAAACTGGATATTGGGCGTTACCATGATCTTTTCTCGTTATTTAATTTGTTGTTTTGTTGCGCAAAAAAATAGAGTATTTTTTTCCTAGACTATTAAGAAAAAACACAGAAAACAAAAAAAACTTTTTCTGTGATTTTTTTTATTATTTGTGTTTTTTTTTTAATTAATTCATTTATTTTTGATTAGCTGACGAATTAAATCCTGCAATAAGTAGATCATGGTAAGGGTCAAATTTCAAAATTCGCTTCCAAGTAATTACATAGTTGTTAAATTCCGCAATGGCAACTATTCAGCTCGCACACCGAGGTAGATGGTGCGTAGCGCACTCAGGAAAGCTTGAAATAGAACAATTTAAATGTTGAGAGGTACAAAAATTTACTTCCCATTTTAACCAACTCTGTCAATTTGTAAGGAAAGTTGTAAATAAATAAAAAGGAAAGTTGTATTTTTGTATTATTTTCTCAACAATAATTCCATGTCGAGGGAACATTTTTGGTTTTAGTAATACATAAATTGTTATATTTCAAGCTTTGCTGGATTGTCTCTACCCTACCGTTGTAAGGAAATACTGGCTGAAAAATAAATGTTTTTAAACAAGTATTTGAAAATGTTTGTTTCACAAACATGCTTTGGGTGTGTTTTCTCTTAATTGTGATAATTATTTATACTTAGAACAGATTTTATCCATTGTTTGTATATTAAATAAAGAAATATAAACATTAAACCCTTTTAATTTATATGTGTGTTTTATTTATTTCTGCCGGATAACTCTAACCTGTAAACAGAATCTCATTTTAAATTTTGAAGATTATTTTTTTCTTTAAAATATTTCTAGTAAATATGCCTTAAGCAATAAAAATAAATGATGATGATGATGATGATGATGATGAGACTTTAGATAGTGATAGTACCCGTGATTTCGACACCTATCCTTATTCGAAATCCCAATCACGATGAAATTCCAAGACGCGGAATTTTTCTCGGAATTTTTTTGGTCGTATCCATACTTTTGATGTCGCATTTTTGAAACGGCACCCAAAAATCCGATCTATGATTATAATTTATATATAGGTAGGTATATAACAATTTATTTTACATAATTTCACAAAATATATACCTATCTTAGTTACACTTAACTCTCTTCACATTCACATAGTTCACTTTAAAAAGATTTTATGTTAGTATGTATGTAAAATGAATAAATAAACAAGTTAATAAAGTTAAGTTAAGTTATAACTTTATTAAAATTGAACAGATCTTCATTTTTCACTGAAGTACCACCTTCTAAAAAAATACTTTTTGGTCACCGTGGGCCGACCGGCTCGGTCGTTCAGCGAACGACGCGAGCGCCTCTCTCGGGGCTAATACGAAATATTAAAAGCCAAATTCGTATCGTAGGTACCGTCCCGCTCACTCGTATTAAATAATATTAGCCTGAGCGAGACGGCATGATACGAAGTTCGAATATAGTGACTTTGTTGTCGACTATTTTATTCAAAAAGCAAAACGTAAAAGCTTTTAAAATTATGTATTAAAAAACTATACAATCCATAGTACTAATAATTGTCTGTCTGTCTGTTTGTCTGTTAGTTACCCATTTACGTTTAATTAAACCGTGCGCTGAACGATTTAGATCAGGGGTTCCCTAACTTATTTGAGCCGCGCCCCCTTTCGACCATAAAAAAAATCCGCGCCCCTCCCCGCCCTCCAGTCCAGATTATCAGGTCTGAATAAAAAAAAAAATCTTATTGCTTACTAGCTGACCCGACAGACGTTGTCCTGTCGTTTAGTATAAAAAAATAAAATTCATCAAAATCGGTTTAGCATTTTTTCTTTCATAAGAACCTACTCCTGACAATAGCAAACACAACAAAAAAAGAATTATCGAAATATGTCTCAAAGTTTAAGTGTGATGCCGTGACCAAGGGAAATAGGGGTTGATTTTTATATAATAGATATATATATATATAGATTGAAGTTTTACAAAGTCATACATAAGGTATTTGGTAAGTAAGTAAACATTCTCTCAGCGATCCCGTGTGGCCCGTGCCCCCTGGAACCCCTGGAAAGGGGTTCCAGGGGGCACGGCACTTAGGGAACCACTGATTTAGATGAAATTAGGTATGAAGTCTTCGATCAACAATATGGAGTGGATAGGTAGTTTTGAGACATTCGAAAGGACATAGCATAGAAAATCATATTATAATAATACCTATTATAACCTCACAACCCCGTTTTATAGTTAATTCATTCGAATGGGTTACATGTTTGTACTGGAAAACTGAAATTATTGTTTACGAATTTCTGTACTACCTATTTTGTTTCACGCTATTATTTGGATAGCGCGTGTGGCGTTATTATTTCTTGCTACTTACAAACAAATCCTTATAATTATCATATACCTACCTAGTTGTGTGAGTATAGACAACATCGTAACAAAATTCCCCGGGAACAACTAAGCGAAAAGTACAGCATGTTGACCCTTGCCTCTAGGCGAAAGCTTCTGCAAGGACAAATTCCGGTTTTAGAATACTAAATTCATTTATTAACACGTTCGCGTGAACAACTTCTTACGACGTCGTTTTAAATTAATTGTGAATCGGCGCAACGTCACCCGACGTCCTTTAACAGTAATACCTTATTTCGGTGGAACACCTTATGACGTCTAAAAAAAGAACAAAATCCTTTGGCACGTAGGTATTTTTTGCGCCGCAACAGAGACGATTCCTGATAATTAATTATGAATATTGCGGCGGAACGTGTGTAGACGTCGCAAAATTTTGTATGGGAAAATGCTGCGCCTGAGCAGTACAAATTATTTTGGAAGCTGCTCACGCGAATGTGTTAATGATAATGTACCTAGGTATCTATCAACTGTTCGTGATACGATAGAATACCATAAATGTGTGACTCGTTTGACGTCACGCATGCGCCGAGCTCACCGCCGGTCGAGATATTGTTGTATAGCTGCGCCCCACGGTTTCACCCGCGTTTGTCTCGATCCCTTTAAAATAGAGTAGACACTCGAATTCGGAATTAAGGTTAACGAAAAGTATGAAACGGGTGTGTCCCACTCGTCACCACCAGCGTCGTCCCCACTGGGGACGAGTGGGATTTTTTCTAAAAAAATATCCCATATGTCCCTACTGGGGACGAATGGGGTGTCACTTAGAAAACATCCCGTATGTCCCCACTGGTGACAAATGGGATTTTACTTAGGAGATATCCCAGTCGTCACCCCTAATAAAATTATTATTTAAAACTGTACCTTATAAATATAAAATTAATTAAAAGAAAGTATAATTGAACGATATGTATAATTTAAAATATTAAAAATTAAACAACCACAACTTTCTTCAAAATCAACAAGTTTTATTTGTATAGGTACATATAGGTTTAGAAGATTACAGCCAATCGAAGCAAAATTTTCATATAAAATAAATTTAAATCATATTATGAGAAAGTAGTGTTTACTGTAAAATACATCTTCACCTACTATGAATAATGATTATTTATCACTGATATCAACATTATTTACATAATTGAATAAACTATAACATTGGTTGTTTCCGTTTCTGAATAATCATCTTTACATTAGTAAATAAAATAAAAAAACTAAAAATAGATTTTACCTACTTGAATAGTTTGTCACATTACATATCACAGATCAACATTATTTACATAATTGACTATGTCCAATGAGTATAACCTATAAAATATATGAAAAAGAAATTAAAAAAAAAACCTTAAGAAATAGATTTTACCTACCTACTTGAATAGTTTCAGTATCAGCTCGCCGCACCGACACACCAAAGAATATTCAATTTTATTACATAGGTATTAAAATTGAATATTCTATGGAATCGCTTGTGTTCTGTGCGTTGTGGTCAAATAAAAGTAGGTAGGTAAAATCTATTTTGTAAGTTTTTTTATTTAATTTACTAATGTAAAGATGATTATTCAGAAACGGAAACAACCAATGTTATAGTTTATTCAATTATGTAAATAATGTTGATATCAGTGATAAATAATCATTATTCATAGTAGGTGAAGATGTATTTTACAGTAAACACTACTTTCTCATAATATGATTTAAATAACTGAAAATTTTGCTTCGATTAGGCTGTAATCTTCTAAACCTATATGTACCTATACAAATAAAACTTGTTGATTTTGAAGAAAGTTGTGGTTGTTTAATTTTTAATATTTTAAATTATACATATTATCGTTCAATTATACTTTCTTTTAATTAATTTTATATTTATAAGGTACAGTTTTAAATAATAATTTTATTAGGGGTGACGACTGGGATATCTCCTAAGTAAAATCCCATTTGTCACCAGTGGGGACATACGGGATGTTTTCTAAGTGACACCCCATTCGTCCCCAGTAGGGACATATGGGATATTTTTTTAGAAAAAATCCCACTCGTCCCCAGTGGGGACGACGCTGGTGGTGACGAGTGGGACACACCCGTATGAAACTCATAGTTTCCCTTCTCACCAAACTTTTTATAGTGAGTTGAGATAACGAGTGCCGATAAAAACGATGTGTTCACGCGTAATTTTTGCTCTACGGATGGCAGCAGAGGCTGCTGAAATAATCCGCCGCCGAAATCGACATCGACAGCTAGTTTTGCGGCGAAAAAGTTGTCGGTATCGGATTTAGTATTTTCGTCGTCTTACAAAACCGGCCTACATTTAAACAACACTTTCAGTGGCCTAAAGGGCATAAAACGGATAATATTGAAAACAAAGGTGAGTTTAAAAGTGACTTAAGTAGTAGACTACATTCTAAGATTTTGTTCAACCAAGTTATGATACCAACATTTGCATTAATTACCTAAATAACTAATTAAGTACACACTCACTTACCTAATCACTGGGAACGGTGTGCAAAACATCACCAACAAATAGCACCATTATCGATGAATCCTTGTCATTTACCAATTACCTACTTGCAAGAAGTAATGTAACTTGACCAGCCTTGACACAATGATACCTAATAGGTATATCAAGACTTCAGTCTTGCTAAATTAATGTAATTTAGACTCAGTTTATGATATTTCTGTTGTCTTGTACCTACAGATACAATCTCTCTTATTTTTTCAGGTTATATGTGCCCGCTATTGTATGCCAATGGTCATTTGATTACCAAAGGGTGATAAAATAAGTCTAGCTAAGAAAACCCTAGACATTATTAAAAACACCTTTGGGAGAATGAAGAACCAATGGCAATGTCTCTGTAAGCAGCAGGTATTACACAATAAACCTAAAAAATGTGTACGGCTTTGGAGTATTACACAATTTAACTTTGGACTTAAATGTGACAGCTTCAAGAGATACTGTAGGTATGTATCTATCTACTCATTGTCTGATTTTATTTCAACTATGACCAATTTACCATGAACTAGCATAACTCATATAAATCTCTCAATCTATTGCAGAACGTGAAACTAAGACCTATACAACTTTTAATATTCAAAATGTCAAAGCCATTTTTCAACTACCTAGTGTTAATCTTACAATTTTTATTTTCAGTTGGTCCAAGTTTCATCGGGTAGATACTTTGGCTCAGAGACTTCATGTTGCACGGAAACTGCCAGTAAGGAAGTATTAACTGTGATAGTTCATCGAGCTTACGATACGAATTTTCGTTTTGTACTATTGTAACTGGTACTAACCCTACAGAAGCTGGTTTTTCAGAGAACCACTTATTGTTGTTGGTGAGTAGGTACCTACCTTTTACCACACCTTTTATTATTCCAGAGTTCAAGTCTGTGGACTCACATTGTTATCCTTCTATAAAGAATGAGGTAGGTAGTAGAGTACCTCCTGTAGGTATCTCATGTTTGTAACAATTTTCTTATTATAATTGCAGAGGTCCAGGAAGATCTTCAGGTCAGGAGTGGAATAGACCGTCACCAACTCCAGCAATAGTTGAAGAGCTTGCGCCGGCCACTGAGGGGCACACACCCCGACCGAAGAACCTCTCCAAGACGACGAGGTGCATTAAGATCTCCTCAACGGCGGCTCCAAACAAGGAATACAGCTTTTCAAGAAGCGTCACAACATTTTCTTCATTCTGATGAAGAATGGAGAAAATTTTTGATGGAAACTCAACATGACAAAGATTAAAATGAGAAGGAGAGACTAAGACTTCGTGGTATTTACAATTTTATCTTTTTAAGTAAGTTTCCATGAAATAGACTGTGTTCTTTGCTTGTGCCTAGTTAAGATAGATTAAGTATACTAATAGTATCTAGTTATGTTACCTATTATGTTCCTAAATTAGTAGATAGGTACCTAATTATGACAAAATAATAAAACTGAATAATATTTAAAACAGAGATTTATTTCATATATTACTATTTGTTCACTGTTTTTGTTTTTGTCGTGTTTTTTATATATTGTTTTACGTCCACTAGTGTTTAATTTACTATTTATTATTGTTTACTGCCTATTTGGTCTGTTTTTATCACTAATTAAACACTAATATAGTTCTTAAATTCGAGTTTTTATTTTTGTACCAGTTCATTCACCGGCCAATAACCAAAATTTCAGTTTTTTCACAATAAAATGCCTAATTTGCTAAATGATTGTTCATAATAATGTTTTTACACACTGTCTACCGCTCTAATCTTAACTGGTTTTCTTTCACTACCTATTTGTTTGTTAAATAGGTGCAAACATAAAAAATGTTTGTGTCCCAGTGTAACTACACTAATATCTTCGCCGTCTGAGGTCCGATCCGGACGCGGGAGGCACCACCAGGTAGAAGAGAGTCCCGGCCTCGATCCCACACCAAATCCCGACCTCCGTATCCCGAGCCTACAGCAGGAACCCACGCAAGTCTCCAGACCGTCAACAATGGCGGTCCCCAGACTTGCGGCGCCTGTATCTTCTGAACGGAAGCTCGTAGACCTTCGGGAGTTTCTGTGCCGGGTGCAGGAGAGGCCAGAGCATCCACCGGGACGCACTCCCGACCTCCCGGGAATGACGGGAACAAATCCGGGAAGTTTGCAAGTTCATTCACCGGCCAATAACAAAATTTCAGTTTTTTCACAATAAAATGCCTAATTTGCTAAATGATTGTTCATAATAATGTTTTTACACACTGTCTACCGCTCTAATCTTAACTGGTTTTCTTTCACTACCTATTTGTTTGTTAAATAGGTACAAACATAAAAAATGTTTGTGTCCCAGTGTAACTACACTAATATCTTCGCCGTCTGAGGTCCGATCCGGACGCGGGAGGCACCACCAGGTAGAAGAGAGTCCCGGCCTCGATCCCACACCAAATCCCGACCTCCGTATCCCGAGCCTACAGCAGGAACCCACGCAAGTCTCCAGACCGTCAACAATGGCGGTCCCCAGACTTGCGGCGCCTGTATCTTCTGAACGGAAGCTCGTAGACCTTCGGGAGTTTCTGTGCCGGGTGCAGGAGAGGCCAGAGCATCCACCGGGACGCACTCCCGACCTCCCGGGAATGACGGGAACAAATCCGGGAAGTTTGACAGCTCGAAATTACACGTCACGTTCCAAAAATTTTCTTATTGAAAATTTTGTCACATATTTTTTTTATTTATTTAGGTCTGAGACCGATATGGCCAATTTGGAATAGCCAGGGTCAAGTTTTAGAATATTTGGTCGGGGTGTACCAAAGAAAAACATTGAATTTTTTTTTTTATGGAATATGGTAGAAAAACATAGGAAACGTAAAGAGATTTAATATTTTTTTTGAATTTTCGAAAAAAATAATAGTAAAAAAAACTTAGTTTTTTTTTTTAATGGTAGTGGTATTCTATAGAGATTTATCTTAAAACTAGAATATTTACACCTAAATCTATACTATATACAAATGCTGGACGCCAGGAGGATTGTTACGGGAATCCTGCCACCTCGTTCCACGGCTCTTTGCTCAGCGACTATTTAAGGGCATGTCCCGAGGCTATGGACAAATTGCAGTAATTAATTATTTTGTCCATGGCTCCAGTGACAACGAAGATAACAAACAATATAGTGCAACTCACCCCTATCTGCATTCGCAGCACACAAACACAAATTTCGAAATAAAAGAATATTACAAAAGACAATCAATTTCTGGATCTCAGTTTTTATTCGAGAATGTCGGTGGTTTGTGCGAGCTAAATGACGGCACGACCCCAAATGACCTTCCAACCGATCAGCTGGAATATTTAAATAATTTATGTGTCTTATTAGATAAAATTCGCTCAACAAAAAGATACCCATCAGTTGAGATTCGATACCACACACTGCGGAATGCGAAGCAACGAACAGGACCACTAGGCTATCATTGCTTACGTATGTTTGTCGAAATTAGCGATGACTATCGTCGTAGGTACCGACCGCTCCACGTCACACAGGCAGCGCCCGATGTATAGCGGACTTTGAATCGAACATAATAATAGTTTAACGAAAATAAAATTGGAGCACGACATGTTGTCTCCGTTTTCCCGCCGAAAACACTAACACTAACAGTAATTGGCACTCGGGGAACGCGAATATGTAGATTTCAAGGCGAAAAATTAACTTTAAAAATTATTTAAAAATTTCTTGTGAAAGAGCGCGTCAAGGGTGAACCGACCATTTGCGCGGCGAATTCAAACTCGTTTGTTTGTTTGTTAGGTTTGTTCGTTTGTTAGTTTGTTAGGTTTGTTCGTTTGTAAGAACATTTTCTTATATGTAAAACACATATAAGAAAATGAAATAAAATGGCTAAAAAGTTTGTACAAGTTGTATATAGGGATGTCACAATCTTAAAATAGGCGGTTTTTACCCTTTTTCAAATTTCCGTTAAAAATCAACTCTACAAATATTGCTCTACAATGTGCTCTATTTGTAGAGTATGTCTTTGTCTACACTTATATGCTATTCTCCGTCTTATAACTTGATAAACAACGAAGTTATGTCGTTTTTAGCCGTTTTTTTAGGGTTTTTTGTTCAAAAACAAAATGGCCGCCGGTCCTAAGCCGGTCCGACACACCTTGGGGGACAGCCCTAAGCCTGGGTTGAGCCCTCGAACAAGTCTCAGGCTTGTAGCCCTTCTAGTTCCGGACATATGTCCACTTTAAGATTTCCAAGATGGCGTCCAAAATGGCGGCCGGAAACTTTCGGTGGCTATATCTCCGAGACTATACGTGCTATACCCCTGTTGTGCGAGTGTTTTAGGACGGTCTCGGCGTGCTCTATCGATTAGTGGGGGAATCCGCCCACCAAAGTTTTGTCCCTCCGATTTGGGTTTTGGGGCCCGGGGGGTGTAGAGTCGAGCGGGGGATGTACCCTAGAAGAAACCCCAAACTCGTATCTCTACCGGTTTCCGAGATATAACCTCTCAAAGTTTTTCAAAATGGCGGCCAAGATGGCGGACGCCGACTTTGAGTGGTTATATCTCCCTACCTAATAAAGGTAACCCCCTAGTGTGAGGGTTTTTTAGGACGGGCTCAACGAGCTCCGTCGGCTGGTGGGAGATTTCGGCCCCTAAAGTTCGACACCTCCAAAATCAGAATTAAGTGGCGGAGGGGGTAGAATACCCAGTGGGAAGGTGCCTAAATCAAACCCCGTCTTCCTACGACCGACGGTTTAGGAGATATGGGCGGCCAAAGAAAAACAAGATGGCGATTCAAGATGGCCGCCAAGGTTTCAAACCTTTATATCTCCGCCGCCGGTGGTCGTACAAAGTCGTGCGAGGGTTCGTTTGAATGGGCTCGTCGAGCTCTACCCAATGCACGATACAGTGAAACTATGTAGAGCTCTAAAAATGTTTTTTTGACTCTAGGTAGAGTCAGTTCCTAAACCTACTTAATTCTATGTTGCGCCTTAAAATTAGTGCCTGCCGTTGTCCAGATATTCCCAAGTCCCTGAAAATCCGGGTTTTTTGCCCCCCTCTCCCGGGGGAATGTTCCACCACCTTTGGATTCTATAGGAGAGTTGTAGATCTCGGCGATCTACACAATTTACAAAAAATCTCGTAATTTAAGCCTAATGGTTGCCGAGCGATTTAATTTTGAAAATCCGGATTTACGTAAATAATTTCCTAAAATAACCACCCCCCAATTTTGATGCAAAAAATTTGGAAAAAATATGGTAGGCAGAGGCCCCCCGAAAAAATGACCTCCACGAAGAGAAAAATCGAAAAAGTCAATTTGGGGGGCAGTTACGACCCCTGGAAGTTAGGAATTTTCGTGACTTTTTTCGCCCCGATGTCAACCTTATATCTCTCTTATTAATGTCAGAAATTACTCTAAAAATCTGAAATAAACTAAAACTAGTGTGGATTGAACCCTTCTATTTTTAAAAGAATTTTAACTTAATATTTTGGGGTATTTTTGTTGATTTTTCCAGCTGGTCGAAAATTTGTCACACTTATGCTAATAAAATCAAAAATATCACAGTAAAAAATTTAAAATTGGTGTCAAAAGTTTCGGGGCAGTCAGGTCTTACACATATAAAGAAATAAAAAAATATAGTATAAAAATAAAAAAGTTATTGATAAAAAACAAAATTTTTGAAATTCGGGTCATAAGTTTGTAACTATAATAAAAAATATTTTTTCCCGGGGAAAGTGTCCTAATTTTTGGTCACAAACTAATTCAACAAAAAGTCTACACAAATACAATTTAAAAAGTTTATACCACAGATCGTTTTCAAAAGTTATCACGGTTACAAAGTTCTAAATTGGTACTTTTGAAAAATAAATTTTTTTGAAGTTCAATAACTTTTCAACCACTTAATTTCTGGTCACTTTTCTTTTTTCCTCCTGGTCCTCTCCGCTTCCTCTAAGCGATGGCAAGGTTCAAAAATCCCGAAGTCCTGTTTTCAGTTTTTCCGACCACGTGTCGGAAGATGATTATGTCCCGTAGCTCCGGCGTCCTTTTCCTTAAAAATCCGATGTTGGTCTCGGGAGATAGGTCTCACCGAGACGCGTCGTTTGACCCCAAGTGATGGTTAGGTTGTCGATGAAACGCCGGAGTTATCGGCGTTTTTGTCATAAAAATCCATGGACTTAGTCACCTTTTTCACTGAAAATTTTGTGAAAACATTGAAAAAATCACTTTTCTCACACTTTTCTTTTCGCACTTTATCACTCACGACTTTTAAAGTTGTGTAGAAGTTTTTCCAGCGTGATTGGACGTTTTTTGCCGTTTTTTCGTATTTATAAATACGGAGCGCTCCAAATTCGTGACGCTCTCGCCGGCGGGAGGTGCGCGCGTCGGTCGTTTGTTAGGTTTGTTTGTGAGGTTTGTTTGTTTGTTAGGTTTGTTCGTATGTTAGGTTTGTTCGTTTGTTAGGTTTGTTCGTTTGTTAGGTTTGTTCGTTTGTTAGGTTTGTTTGTTTGTTAGGTTTGTAGGTAATAAAATAAATGAAATGAATGAAATGAATGAAATGAATGAAATGAATGAAATGAATGAAATGAATGAAATGAATGAAATGAATGAAATGAATGAAATGAATGAAATGAATGAAATGAATGAAATGAATGAAATGAATGAAATGAATGAAATGAATGAAATGAATGAAATGAATGAAATGAATGAAATGAATGAAATGAATGAAATGAATGAAATGAATGAAAAGAAAATGAAATGAATGAAATGAATGAAATGAATGAAATGAATGAAATGAATGAAATGAATGAAATGAATGAAATGAATGAAATGAATGAAATGAATGAAATGAATGAAATGAATGAAATGAATGAAATGAATGAAATGAATGAAATGAATGAAATGAATGAAATGAATGAAATGAATGAAATGAATGAAATGAATGAAATGAATGAAATGAATGAAATGAATGAAATGAATGAAATGAATGAAATGAATGAAATGAATGAAATGAATGAAATGAATGAAATGAATGAAATGAATGAAATGAATGAAATGAATGAAATGAATGAAATGAATGAAATGAATGAAATGAATGAAATGAATGAAATGAATAAAATGAATGAAATGAGATAATAAATATAAGATAAATATAAGGTAAGGTAAACATAAGATAAATATAAGATTATCACTAAGATAATCACTAGTTAGTACATACCAATTTATTAGGTAACATCAACCTAACCGCTAAGTGTTTCCAACCTACTTTTTAGGTAGTATTTACCTACTCACTTTGTATGTCTCACCAACTCACTAGGTATTATTGACCTACTGAATAGGTAATATTTACGTAATCACTAGTTAGTACATACCAATTTATTAGGTAACATCAACCTAACCGCTAAGTGTTTCCAACCTACTTTTTAGGTAGTATTTACCTACTCACTTTGTATGTCTCACCAACTCACTAGGTATTATTGACCTACTGAATAGGTAATATTTACGTAATCACTAGTTAGTACATACCAATTTATTAGGTAACATCAACCTAACCGCTAAGTGTTTCCAACCTACTTTTTAGGTAGTATTTACCTACTCACTTTGTATGTCTCACCAACTCACTAGGTATTATTGACCTACTGAATAGGTAATATTTACGTAATCATTAGTTAGTACATACCAATTTATTAGGTAACATCAACCTAACCGCTAAGTGTTTCCAACCTACTTTTTAGGTAGTATTTACCTACTCACTTTGTATGTCTCACCAACTCAATAGGTATTATTGACCTACTGAATAGGTAATATTTACGTAATCACTAGTTAGTACATACCAATTTATTAGGTAACATCAACCTAACCGCTAAGTGTTTCCAACCTACTTTTTAGGTAGTATTTACCTACTCACTTTGTATGTCTCACCAACTCACTAGGTATTATTGACCTACTGAATAGGTAATATTTACGTAATCACTAGTTAGTACATACCAATTTATTAGGTAACATCTACCTAACCGCTAAGTGTTTCCAACCTACTTTTTAGGTAGTATTTACCTACTCACTTTGTATGTCTCACCAACTCAATAGGTATTATTGACCTACTGAATAGGTAATATTTACGTAATCACTAGTTAGTACATACCAATTTATTAGGTAACATCAACCTAACCGCTAAGTGTTTCCAACCTACTTTTTAGGTAGTATTTACCTACTCACTTTGTATGTTTCACCAACTCAATAGGTATTATTGACCTATTTAATGGGTAATATTAGCAATACCAACTTAGTAGGTTGTATTAACCAACTAATTTGTTAGTAATAACCTAAGCGCTATGTAGCCCCCAACTAACCTAATTGTTAGTTACTACCAACCTACTTATTGGGTGAAGGTCGATACTAAAAATACCTAAATTAGGTTTAATTAACCTACTTTTTTGGTAAACATACCAAAATAGTCGGTTGCCGATACCTACTAAGTCGGTTATTTTGGGTCTTTATAAAGTAGGTATTTTTAACCTAAATAATAGGTTGATTGTACCAAGCTATTGTGTAATTATTACCAAATCAATAGGTTAATTCTACCTACTTAAAGAGCAAGTTGATAAACCCAATTAGTAGATTATTTTAACCTTAATAAGTAGGTTGCATTTACCGACTCAATACGTTAATGTGTACCTACTATTGGTTAAAACACGGTTTTACCAAAAAGTAGGTTTAATCTACCGACTTTTTGCATTACCAAGCGCACTAGGTAGAATTAGCCTACTTACCTAATATGTTTTTAGGTACATTTAACCTGAATTAGGTACATTTTACCTACTTTTGACATTAACCTACTAGATTAGGTTTGTAATTACCTAACTTTTTTCCCAGTGTATGTTCTGTAACAAAGTATTTTATTTATGATCTTAATGATGAATAAAAGGTAGATACATAGTCATGACAGATATAAGTTTTATGGCATAAACATATTTGCTCTAATGTCTTTATCCAGGGAGGAAAGTTTAAACTACGTTTGTATGGAGAAAGAGAATGGAGACTATCCTCTTAAACCTGCCTAGATATACATTTCATAGTATATTATGCATGCATTGCATTGAATCAAATAAGTCTTACTTTACCTTGGTAAAACTTAAGACTAAATAATTCTTAAGTTTCAGTGAGAAAATATTTTGGTCCACATTCTCAATGTGTAACTCTCGGTTTATCTATTAGCATTAGGGATTTCACATCGTTTACATTGTCGTAAATGGCTGAAGGCCTGAAGGCTGGTTCGCACGTGATAAACTTTACTGTCTCATTTATTTGGTCGTAATGTTGATTACACACGTAATACCCGAGTTCTTCGGCGGTACTTATAATTTATTAAGTTAGGTTATTAATTTTATATACTCTTATTTTAGTAGTATCATTATTTTAAGTTGTGATGATACACTGTGATGATACGAAGAAAAGCTTTTCTTCGGTGATAGGTACTTAATGTTTTTTTTTCATGGTTAAGTACCGTTTTGATGTAGCAATTAATTCAAATGTTATTTTTCTAAGTTCAACACTTAAAGTTGAAACCTTTAGAAACATCTTTTGAAAATAAATAATTTGAATTTTGGCTGGGCCAGACAGAATTTACCAATGTGTCTAAATATAAAAGTCAACCAGTTTCTTCTTAACCGATTATGACATACAGTGTAATAAACATGCACATTTACGGTACAGCTGGTTCAAAAGTTTAGTCTATGCAGATAGCAATGCTCGAAGTTTCTCTGAAGGATAAGATTCGTTACCGACATAGCTCATAGTATAAGGAAGCTAAACTGGCAGTGGGCCGACTATATTTCTCTTAGAACCGACAGCCGTTGGGGTAAGCGAGTTCTTGAGTGAAGACCACGTTTAGTCAAACGTAAGATAAGATACCAAGCGGCGAGGTGGGAAGACGTCTTACGGAAGGCAATGGGCAAGAACTGGATAAAGAGAGGTGATGATCAAGCTTAGTGGTGTTTGCATGGAGAGGCCTATAATCCAGCAGTGCTTAACGGCTTAAGTCTGATGATGTTGATGATTTATTAGATTTTTATTAAATTTGTACCTATTATATCTAATAGCAATAAACGATATTTTTAAAACATTTTAATACAATAAAGAAATTGTTTGAAAAAATCTCACTGCAATAAATAAGAAACAATATTTTTTTGGTAAGTACCTAAATTACAACGAAACATACCTACAAAATTGTTTGCTACATTGTTCTTACAACAATAATACTGAAATAAAACGAAGCTACCATAAACAACCGAGCTGAAATACGATAGTTATGATATCATAATACATTTAACCACGCTATGCATTTACTAAGAACTTTCTTTAATAAAATTTTATTCGTATTTCTTGATATCGGATGAAAGTTGGACTATTTCAGCAGAAATGTCGTGGTATTTCCTTCTTTCGAAGGGTATTTGCATATTCAAATAGTTTGGAATAAAATATGACATTATTAATCCATATTAACCATATTTTATCATAAGTCAAAGTCAACCCTCAAAACTAAATAGTTTGGTTTTAGGAATAGGTAAAATACTTCGAAAGTAGAATCTGAAGCAACAAAAAAAAAACCCGGCCAAGTGCGAAACTCGCGCACGAAGGGTTCCGTACCACTATGACAATTGGGTACCGAACCCTAAAATCGTTTACCAATTTTAAAATTTGATAGGAAAATGTGACATTATTTAGCTTCGATTCTTACTTCCTTCATACGACCACACAACTAAAAAAAAAAGAAAAAAAAACTTTGGCACAAAGACAATCTGAAACTTATAATTAAGAAACTCTTTGGTAAGTGAAGGCAGACTGGTATATAGGGCAGACATTTTGAATTTCATGACCTACTCGATTCGATGTTTTTGAAACACGTTTGTTGTATGGGAGCCCCTCTTAAATATTTGTTTTAATTTGTTTTTAGTATTTGTTTTTGTAGCGGCAACCGAATTTTCAACCGTCTAGCTATTACGGTTCATGAGATACAGCCTGGTGACAGACGGACGGACAGACGGACAGACAGACAGCGAAGTCTCAGTAATAGGGTCCCGTTTTTACCCTTTAGGTACGGAACCCTAAAAAATACTGTGAGAGTTTGCTCTCTGAGCGCTGTGTTCCAACAAGCATCAGAATGACTGTGGTGTATTTTATAAATTCCACTATAAGAAAACTACCCAGTAGTGGGGGACCCATATTATGTATTATTTGGCAGGATCCATTTCATATGTAACACAGTAAGTATAGCTTCTTTACTGATATGTCACACCGATGCTATGTGAAGACCGTTAAAATTTGTAACCTCGTATATTTGAAATATGTGTTTTAGTAAAAACTTGTTTGGTTATGCAAGTACCCGAAGCTTGGTCGTTTCGAATTAATCCCTGCGACAGACGACGATTTAGCACATGATAAAGTCGGGACGGTTTTTTCTTGTTAATCCAATTTTAAAGCTTTACCGTGCCAAAGTTGTTTTAGGGAATTCGCAGTTTTATGTCAGTCATAGGGCATTTCTAGGAGTACATTGACAAAATGTTAAATTGGTCTTGCAGTTTGTTTTTATTTTCTTTTCAATTAAATATAGGTACTAGTGTCTAATGAAACCAATGAATGAAACATAGTGTTGAAGTGAGGGAAGATTTGGTCAATAGTATAGTGCTCGTAAAACATGTCGTGTGTATGGTTTAGTGTGCGAATATGGTCGGTTAAAATGAATTTGCGCGTCTGTTAGACCTATTAAGAAACTTCCGTTATAATGCATGCTTAATGCTTATTGATTATATCAATACCTAATGTTCTTTCTCAATCAATAAGCGCCGTTTGTCCTTCTAATAAAATCCAATGCTTGAACATCCTATTTCCTTAAATTCAATATTAAAAAGCTGAAAAAGTCGACTAAAGCAAACAGATCGCTGGATTTTTATCTCGACGAAAACGCTAAGCTATGCAAACGGCTTGACAGTGTGAACCACACTTTACTAACAGACGTTACAGGCGTTCACAGGCTTTATTTGCTTTAAAATTTCGAATGCAAATTTTAACGTTCGTATTTGTAAGTACTCGAATTAAAGGGAGTCGCTTCATAAAATCTTCACTGAATATTGTTACGCTGTTAATTTAAGTACTTATGTACCTTCTTATTTCGCTTCGCTGGAGGCGAATTGCCATAAATATTCAAATAACTTTTATGATTAAACAGAAAGCGTTCGTCGTCGCGACATGTCGTTCTAATTGTGGAATTCGCATAGTTTACCCAAGTTAATTAAATTTAATAATCGTAAGTTACCACAAATTGGGTAGTTGTTAGAAAAGGTTTACTTAATACCTCTCAATTTGTTGTAGGTCTCCATGGAAAACTTAGTTGGGTACTTTAAGTTATGAATATTACAATTAATTGGGTTCCAAGTTAATTGAAAGCAAACAACGGGGTATATAATGATACCTAAACTAATGTTTATTTTAGTCAAAGAGCAAGCCGTAAATGCTGGTAAGAAATGTACCTAGTATTATATCGTCGAATAAGAACCCATTGTAACGTATAGCCAGAGGAACACAATTACAAGAGGAACATAATAATTTAGATTATTGGTAAAGTGAAACTCGACGCACCTCGTATCGCCATAGGTCATATCCTATCCTACTAATATTATAAACGCGAAAGTTTGTATGTATGTACAAATGTACGTATGTGAATTTGTTACTATTTCACACAAAAATTACTGAACCGATTGCGATGAAACTTGGAATATACATAGCTGGAGATCTAGAATAATACATGGGCTACTTTTTATCCCGATATTCCCGCGGGATCGGGACTTACGCGAGTGAAACCGCAGGGCGCAGCTAGTTGAAAATAATTACAATACAATACAATATTTATTAATTACGAGTATTATGAAACTTATTAAACATAACTCAATTATAACATGATGTATGAGAACATTAAATATTAGGTATTAGAGATTTTTTTTTTTGTGACTTAAGTCTAGACGATTACGAATATAACAAATCAAACATACAAAAAATTGGTCATCATCATCATCATCCGAGCGTTGTTCCCGGTTGCATCTCTCTCGAGAGCCCGGGGTCCGCTTTCCTACTTTTACGTCTCCACTTCGCACGATCTTCGGCATCCCGTGTAGTGAGGCCATTTGCACGCATATCCGATCTTACAAGCCACCATTTCTTGGGTCTTCCCAATCTGCCGCGGCCGGGCAGTGGCGCCATAAATAAAATAAAATAAAATAAAAATCGTTTATTTCAGGCTTCAAGGCCAATATTATACACATTAAATTATAAATATATCTATGTCCATTTCATTATTAATTAGTCACATTATTTCATTCAATTATTAAACCTTAAAATTATAAAACAAAAATAATCAAAAAATAAAATAAGTAAAATTAAAATTAAATTAAATTCCATACATACCACCACTTCTTGGGTCTTCCCAATCTGCCGCGGCCGGGCAGTGGCGCCATAAATAAAATAAAATAAAATAAAAATCGTTTATTTCAGGCTTCAAGGCCAATATTATACACATTAAATTATAAATATATCTATGTCCATTTCATTATTAATTAGTCACATTATTTCATTCAATTATTAAACCTTAAAATTATAAAACAAAAATAATCAAAAACATAAAATAAGTAAAATTAAAATTAAATTAAATTCCATACATAATTATGCAACTACAGAGGTGGCAGCAATGGAGACGTCATTACCCTCCTCACCAACGTCCTCCAAAGCGGGGAGTCATACCTGTCCGCTACTGTCGTCAGAATGCTGTTGCCGCTGCTCCGCACCCTGCGCATCAACGATGCAGTTTTTTTGCGTAGTATGGCGTGAAAGCCATCCGTATTATGTTCAGCAAACATCCCTGATGCGCTACCGTAACGAGGCAGCCCCAACAACATTCTGAACACATTATTGTATTGTACGCGTAAAGTCTCCAGCGAGCCCTTGGCATGCCTAATCCAAAGACTACCCGTGTAGACACTCTGGCAGTACGCCTTAAAAAGAGTGACTTTAACATGCTGATTACATCGGGAGAATCTTCGGACCAGCATATTGCCACGGACCGACAGAGACCTACGTTCTCTCTCAATATCTACATTGTCCTTGAGATCACTAGTAAGAATGTGCCCTAGATATTTGAAATTATACACCAGCTTTATTGGTTCTTGGCCATAGCAAGACATTTGTTTCCCACGTAACTAGCCGGTTTTCGTAGAACGTGGCCGTACCACCGTAGGCGGCATTCTTGCAGTTTGTCTGCAATGTCTCGGACATGAAAGCTGCCCCTGATGCGGGAGTTTCAGACAAAAAATTGGTCCTGTCCATTTTTGTGTGATTGCATTTCGGACTAACACAGTTTTGTTTTTTATTTAACACCTTTCGTCATTTCTAAAGTAATTGGTAGGTAGGCGACAGAAAGATATGCAAAAATGTAGGTACACCAACAACGCCAATCCCATGTTGACAGTACCGGGTAGAGCTAGGGTAGAGTCGTCCGCTCGAGATTGGTTACAGTTTTGAAATGTGATCTCAATTTTTATTCGAAGCATCTGATTCCAGTCGAGACGTGCTTCTCATTTTATTTGGATACCTATGCATCTCGTGTTCGAAGTTATCAATTTCCCCATACCCCTGCGATACAAAATGTTTGATGAAAGATATCTGCTACTCATTTTCTGTACAAAATTCTTGCAAATATAGGAATTTCTTATTATGCGAGAGCAGAGTTCAAAATTGCAATAAAGGTAGATTTTCCATACATTGAGATACAATCAAAATATTGAAACCATTGGAACTCACTCGTCTATAATTTGACAAGTCTATGAAGCAGTCTAGTTTTGATTTTTTTCGTCTGATTTTGGTTGTAAATTAAACTGTAAGGGCGCGTGCACATATAACGTCCGTTTTACAGGTCTGTTTAAACGTATATGTTATTAGCATAATGTAATTGTATGAGCGAGTTCACACAGAATTACAGTATTCTGGATTACCGATCCGACAAAATAAGCAGCAATCCTTTTTACAAAACGGATATACTGTAATATCGGACGTTAGGTATATGTACGCACCCTAAGATGCAACCTTTTTAATATACCTTAAACATTTTCACATTAGTTATCTGTGGTCTAACTTTGTTCTTAGTTAGGCCATAGTTAGTTTTCACAACTCTCGTAAAATATGTAAACAAAGGTCACTAAAGAAAATTATAATATCAGCTCAATAACGAAAAAAAAACTATGTTTCTAGAATCAGTTTTGAAAACGCTGC
Organism: Idaea biselata; assembly: GCA_958496205.1. Classification (NCBI taxonomy): domain Eukaryota; kingdom Metazoa; phylum Arthropoda; class Insecta; order Lepidoptera; family Geometridae; genus Idaea; species Idaea biselata. The sequence continues at coordinate 7,507,261 of OY292403.1, read as the reverse complement.
CCAAGTCGCTAGTATAAATAAATAAGAACAAGGCAGCACCAGTAATTTTGAAGGATGCCTGAGGGAGGGTACAGACGTAAACCCTATTTCAGAAACTTAGATAAAAAATGTAAACAAAGTACTGTCAATTTTAAAGGAAAAAGTAAATAAAGAGTTCAATGTCATGTTCAAATAATATTTTACAAAAACAATAAAACACAAAAAAGAAAAAAGACTTAAAACCTAAAGCAATAAGAAGTTGTCGGCACCGCCCTCCCGCGGCATGGTGCCCAAAACGCTGGCAGCGTGCCCACGCTGGATAGCTAGGCTAACCCGCTGGGACAAGAAATTGCCAGCCCTGGGATCACCAGACGCCTCGACAAGACGCGCCGACAAGTCCCTAAGAAAAACCTTACTACTAGGCCCCCAACATCCAATGGTCTCAAAACAAAAAAGAAGTGAACAAGTAACAGCCAGGGATGTCTGCATACTTACTTAATAATTGTATGGGATATTTGTTTACATTTTTGATCTGAGATTCTGAACTAGGTATAGTTTGGTTATCCATCACAGCCGTCCACTGCACCTCTAAATGCTCGATGCTATAAATGAAAAACCTACCGAGTTCACGCTATTTGCGACCTTTGAAATAACCTTTTCGTCTCTCTAAAATATTCCCTGCATATTTTCAAAGCGGGATCCTCTACCTCCCGCTCTGAGTTTGCTTATCAAATTTTCAACCAGAAGGTCGTGTAAGTTTAAAATTAATGTTTCAGCTATTCATCCATCACTCTCTACTGCACAGTGGTTCTCGACAGCGCCTTTTCACTGTCGCGACTCATCTTTGTACATATACTTTGGTAAATGTAACAGTGAGCTATCTGAGGAGATACAATTTTAATTAATAATAAACCAAAATTAAACTTATTTCTTCGGTTTTAATCGCGTGGTGTTTATTACTTTTAGCATTGTTTCAATGCTCAGTTTTTCGAGAACTTAATAGTTACCTTAATATTAAAAACTTAATAGTACAGTTTTTCGAGAACTTAATAAATAAATAAAATAAATAAATAAATATTACACGACGTTACACACAGCGCAATCTAGTCCCAAACTAAGCACTAGGCTTGTACTATGGGTACTAGACAACGGATATAATACTTACTTATTTTTCTTTTGTAAATACATACATATGATACATAGACACACACCCATGTCTTCGGACCGTGGTGAGTCCTAGGACAATAGTTAATAGGGGTTAGGTATTTACCATGTTTAAACTTATTTTTCACAACCACGACCGTTTTTCGTGAAAACAACCATGTTAGTTTAAAATCGTATATTAATAGGTCTCATCTTCAGAATTGATCTTTCCTTACAGGGTTTTTTCGAGACCTTTAAAGGTTTCAAAACGTCAAGCATTGAAACAAAGCTAAAAGTAATCGACATCACGCGGTTAAAACCGACATATTAGTTTAATTTCAATTCAACATCGCGAACACCGAAGAAAAATCTATAAAGAGAGCAGAAACGTAGGATTTCTACAAGGACTAAAAGGACATTATTTTTTCGGGTTCAATCGTGATGCTTTTATTTTTAACATTGTATCAACGCCCGACGCGACGTTCTGTGTAATTTACAGTGCAATGTAATGTCCTCAAAAAGTCAGGCTTTGGTAAAATGCTAAAAATAATATCAGCAACGCAATTAAAACTAAAAAATGACATTTATTTCAAATTAATATCGCAAACACCGAAGAAAAACATATAAGTACAAAGGACATTAAACTTGCTCGCGATTGGTACCTATCTACTTCAATTTAGGTAGGTTTTTATATATTTACATAGGTAAATTACTGGGTAAACAAACAAGTGCTCAAAACTTTTGTGATTGATTCGGAGTTCGTTTTCCTTTATCTTTATCTATATATGAAAATCAGTATAATAATAGGACCTTCTGGTGCTAAGCCACTTCGATTTCATAGATATAGAAATAGAAGCATTTCGACCCCAGAGTCGTTTTGATAATTTATATCTATGAAATGCTTTGTTCTGAGTAACTGACTGATTAATGCATAGCCTAAATCGCTGATAGTGAGAGCTGAAATTTGGAGAGTGTGTACTTAATATGATGTAGGTCTGTACCCGATAAGAAAGGTTATGAAAATTCTCACGGAATCGAGACTTACGTGGATGAAACCGCGGGACTTAGATAGTGCATAATATATTGCTTGTAGAATGTAGGCACTTCTTATACGTAGGTGAAATTCACACCAGTGTCAGCATCTCAGGTCAGCATAGGCTTAATTCTGTTCATGAAATGTTGCTCCTGACATATCCAACCCACATAACCTAGATTCTCTAGTAGTTTACTAAAAGGTCCAAGAGCCCAACAAACTAGCATCTATACTGTGGCTCGACTAAGAAGGCATTTTATATGTATATCGGTCCAAAGGGATACAACGCTCATCCGTTACTTACTTAATACTTAGCCGCTATTGATACTATGCTTTCCCTAAATCTATTAACTATCAGTTTATTTGGGATAATCTCATTAAACTAATGGATAGATTTAATGTGGTTAGCGATTATGTTGAGCGTTCTGTCGTAGGAATTGAAAATGTAAATAATATTGCCAAGAATGTTGGAAGGTCTAGGTTTATTCGTCCTTTAGCTCCGGCATAGGGCTACTCCATCTCTTTTCTTTGAGGTCGTAATAAACGACTAAGGAGCCTAGCGATCCTGGTGTTCTCCCCGCGCGGTGGCAGGTAAACTGTTTGGTCTCAAGGAGACTTAAGCCGCCTTGGTTTCACGACGGATTCAACCGTTAACAACCACTCAGATCAGAAAGGATATTAATTTATAAACATCTCATGATCTTGTCATGATAATTTATTAAACGAACATGGGGAGATGCATAATTATAAATTCACCGTGTTACGTGATTTCCCGTTTTGCTAACTAAGGGTGCACGGGTTTGAACCCGTCACGGGCCGATTTTTTAAAATAAATATCCCCTTGCGTATTATTTCTAATACGCATCTAACCGCATGTGCTTTTGAATGGCTTGGGCAGATTTAATTACAAAGTAAAACAATGCTAACGAAATCCGCCACACCCCTTTTTCAGCTGTCATCAGTACCGCCTACGTTCATACTGCCATTTTCTTATGGAATTTAGTGGTGTGAACATCGTCACATACCATTTGTTGAGAGCTACACGAGAGTCGCTATCTCTCTAAATCGGAGGTCGTCACTACGCATTAATGTAGAGGCTAAACAAGCCCGCTCATCAGATTAGATCAGCGGTTCCCTAAGTAAGGGGCGCACCCCCCAGGGGGCGGTGACTGAGAGACTTTTACAGGGGGCGCTGGCCATCTGTATAGAAAAACCTGCGATCGCTGAGAGAATGCATTCCAGACTGGTCGATACGACCAAAGAAATTATCTGATATTGACGCCTGTCAAGAACATAATATTGTTTTCACCTCACAACCTCGGAAAGGATCGTTTTGCACGCTGATTTCTGCGTGCAAAATCGCATTTTGCGCCCTAGCGTGGAAAGAGATTTTAAAATTCGAATCAATCTTCTCGATACTTTTATATAGAGCAAGTCCTTTGAAAATGCGCTAACCGGAACCTCTTTCTTTTTTTTTTGTTCATGGCATCGAACCACGAAGTATTGTTGCACATTGCCAATGTAGTATTTATTGTTTATTATTAATAGTATCAAGCAGGTTTTTTCATGAATTATTCAATTTAGAGATTGTTTGCTTATTTTTATTATTTACGGTACAATAAGCGGTATATAATGCCGAATTGAGTTTTCTACCGAAAAATCCCCCTATCGTTTTCCTCGCTGTAGTGAGGTGAAAAATTGTGTGTTTCACTGGGCAGCAAAGTTTTTTGCATCTCGTACCTTTGAAACCTTTGCGACGCTCAGCATTCTATATTTGAACCACTCGCTTGCGCTCGTGGTTCAATCCTAGAATGCTTCGCTAGCTCAGGTTTCAATACAAGTACTCGCTGCAAAAACCAACTTTGCAGCCTTGCGTAACAAATAACTATTCCTCAGTGGGCGAATGTTAACAACCTTATCGGCCCCGCGGTTACCTCACGGGCTCTATCAAAGGTATTTGGTACTACTTACCAAATACCGTTTGTATGACTTTGTAAAACTTTAATGAGCAATAAGTAAAAACTGTTGTTTTATTATTTAACACTGTTTTATTCTAACCTGATAATCTGGACTGAAGCAGGGGGGGGGGGCGGTTTTTTTGGTGGTCAAAAGGGGGCGCGTCTCAAAATAAGTTAAGGAACCCCTGGATTAGATGATCATAAATTATGAAACTGCTAGCGTTTAGTTAAGTAGGTGGGTATCCGTACGAGGCTGCCAAAGAGGATTAACCTAGCAAAATATATCTGGAAATATGACCAGTGACATTCTTTATGAGGTCACTAGAGTAACGCGATTTTTATTTACTTTAGAGAAACCAATACTTCGTTTTTTTAGTACGATTTGATACATATTTCTGATATACAAAAATACAAAGAACCAAAAGTCAGATCGTACTCGGAAATTAAAAAACGAAGTATACCAGTGCGGTAGTAAATAGTTTCGTGAGTGAAATATTATCATTTTGACGATGTAACTTATAATAAAGAAATGTTTGATTCAGATAAGATCAAGGTGATTATTTACTTTTTATGGAAGAGGTGTGTAAAACGATTTTCTATGGCAATATTTCCAACTAACGCGATAGTTGGGGTCATTCCCAGTTGTAATCACTGTCACAGTCCCTAGGGTTGACAACGGTTAAAGGACTTAAAATAATACCCTGCCACTCAAAATATCTCACGAGGTTAAAAAATAGGGTTGCCTGCCTATTTTTGCTTATCGTCCGGTGCCACTTTTTATAATAAATACGGTCGAATTCGGAAACGTGAATTAAAATATGAATTTTACTTAAACAATTAATTTTAAATGCGCCTAATTACATGGTCAGTTGTCCGAAATATTAAATTAAGTCGTTTGTAGACTTAAGACTTATTTCTATTACAAAATACACATTATTCCATATTGCAAAGACAGCTAGTGTAAAACCCATACAAGCGACTATGGACCCTGTAGTTTGTACGTATTTAGCCAACTATATACAAAGTAGGTACATACAAAACCATCATAATAACACTTGGTATAGATCACACAAATATTTTCCCACGGCGGAAATCGAATCGGTAACGTCCTGCGTAGTCACGGTATTATCCCAATGTGCTGCAAAGGTCGCCTGTAGGATATCTTTATTTTGCGCAGTAATGATTCAGGGCTGTGTTAAAACGTTGCGGACCGTATAAAATAACCATTATATCACGAAATGAGGACAACCGCATATTATAAAAGCTATCCCGAATTTGTTCATCCAACGACCTCGCGCGGTGACAATAGCTGTAGCCTCTGAGAAAAGATTTAAAGCCATCTAGACGACTTTCAAATTATTTTGATTCTTTTCATCTCAATAAAAGATGCAAAACAAATTTTTGAACGAATTGGTTTTACATTTCTTAACTATTTTTATTGGAAATGAACCTCTTTAAAATAGAAATAAATTACTATTTTATTTATGATATTATTTACCTATTTATTTAAGTTTAGATTCTTCTTCTGTTTTCGCAATGTTGTATTGAAATTAAAGACAATTTTCGGTTTGAATCGCGTGGTTTTTATTACTTTTAGCATTGTTACAACGCTCAACGTTTCGAGACCTTTCCAGGTCTCTTCTTCAGGATAGACTAAGATGTGATTTGTCATTCTAATGTATTAAAAAGTTACAGTGAGACTACCGTCTTATTATTAAAAACTATTAAAATGTTATCAAAAACGTTCCTGTGTACGCAGGCTCGAAATTGCAATGATTATTATTTACTTTATTGTTAAATTTTATTATTAAACTTTATTATTTAATTTTAACTCTATTACTTTTGTTTACTTTATTATTATTTTACTTTATTATTTACATTTTGTTTAGCCTATCATTACCAACTATGCACAAATCACCTTTCCAACGATTAATTTATCACTACGTGACTTCGCAAACGCGCCCCTTCATGAGAAGAAGTCACAAGAAACTCCTGGGGGTTGTTTTATGGTGACTCATGCTTACATCAAATTTATTCTAATCAAAAGCTAAAATAAAATACTATATTCTACGACCGGCAAAAGTGGCTGACAGTGTCCTGTTGTCTAGCAGCAGTTGTTGGCTGGGCCTGGGACTTAATCAAATGTAGTACTGGGTCCCAGACAGGCGGCACCTTCCAGCTATCCTCCCTATTGAAATTGTTGGGGTGTTTCTGAATTTCAATGGCTTCCCGTAGCATTCTAGGTACATACCGCTTCTCAGTGGCCAGTATCCGTGCCTGATCGAAGCGGAGGTAGTGGTTTGGCATGTGTTCACAAACTGCAGACTTCAGAGACCGTCTGTGCTTCACATCAGCTATATGTTCCTTAATCCGAACGGCAACACTTCGTTGGGTTTTCCCTATGTAACTAGCGCCACACTCACAATCGATTTTGTAGATACCAGCATCCTCCAGGGGTATGTTACACTTGACAGGTCTTAATAATTGTTGGATCTTCTTGTGTGGCTTATAATATCTTTTAATTGAAGCTCGTCTCAAGATTCCTCCAATTTTGTCGGTGACCCCCTTGATGAATGGTAGGATAGCCGGGACTCTCTCGGCCGTAGGTGGTTTTGGGCGGCTTCTGTGAACGTGGCGCGGCACTTGGAGGCACCTGTACTATTTAAGTTTAATTTAGATTTCGAATAAACCTGAGTTTTTGTAACGCCCAAATAAGTTCGGAAGAGACCTTGGAAATGATGAATACCTACACAAGGTTTCAAACGTTTTCTAGTGTTTAGTTACATATTGCTAGGACTAGAATTATAATATTTTACAAATTAAGTAAGTAGCTACCTGAGTTTATAAGAACTAGCATCGCCCTGCGGTTTCAGCAGCACCATGGAAACATCGAAAAAAAAAAAGAGTCTATTTTATTGCCACTGTTTCAAAGTATCATGTAAAGTTCCATTAAAATCGGTTCATTAGTTTTGGAGATTACCCACTTCCAAAAAACATTAATACAAACATATAACAATCCAAACAAAACTTTTCTCTTTAAGGTATTAGTTTAGGTACAACATTCGAAATACGCTCAGGGATATTGGAAACTTGATGTATCACAAAATTGGATTTTCAGAAGAGTAAAGGTAAAAACAGTTAATTTAAGCAGGGGTTTCCAAGAAAATTATGCATGCCCGAAACCCATTCAATAAGTGAAGATCGGTCAAAGTCCCTCAAGAGAAAGGAGGGTCTGATAAGAACACCTCATGTTTTAGTCGTTGTAGGTAAGGTACCAATAAATCAATTGAATTTGAATTAGACCCTGCCATTAATCTGACAGTGCCTATATTCTAGTGCCTACAAAAGGAGTGATCCTGTGCAGAATTATGTGCATGTTCTAATCTTATTTAATACAAAAGTATAATCCTACTTTCTACTAATATTATAAACGCGAAAGTTTGTATGTATGTATGTATGTGACTTTGTTACTCTTTCACGCAAAAACTACTGAACCAATTGCGATGAAACTTGGAATATACATATCTGGAGACCTAGAATAACATATAGACTACTTTTATCCCGATGTTGCCGCGGGATCGGGTCTTACGCGGGTGAAACCGCGGGGCGCAGCTAGTATGTAATATATCCGTTGTCTAGTACTCATAGTACAGGCCTACTTACAGCCAGCAACAGGCAGTTACTACAGGCTTACTTTGGGCTAGATTGCCCTGTGTGAAACGTTGTGCAATATTATTTTATATTTTTTTATAGGCCCCGAAACTACAGGATCGATATCAAAAATTATTTCGTCAATAGAAAGCTACATTATCGACAAGTAATATAAGCTACTTTTAATCCCGATATTCCCTCGGGATCGGGACTTACGCGGGTGAAACTGGAGACGTAGCTAGTTGTCGAATAAAGAAGATTGACATGGTAACGGCCCAAATGTCGTCTTATTAACGGTACTGTGTACTGCCAGCGTTAATGACGCCCTCGGATTTGTCTACTTAGCTTGAAATGTCTTGTTAAAATGCAAATTGTTTAAATTAGACGAAAAGTAGGCCAAACGCGTGTAGAGTCATTGTTAAGTAAACTTTTTATCTTTTATTTGAAACTAGCTGAGTTCCGCGGTTTCACCCGCGTAAGTCCTGATCCCGTGGGAATATCGGGTTCAAAAGAAGCCTATGTTACTCAGGGCTTTCTAATGGTGAAAGAATTTTTGAAATCGGTCCAGTAGTTTTTGAGTTTATTTATAACAAACATACAGACAAATACACACACGCACACCCAAAAATACAGTTCTTTCCTCTTTATAATATTAAAGGATAGAAGTATAGAAATAGATAGTTAGTTCGACAAAGTACTAATTATTCTAAATTCATTTTTACGAATTGCTAAAACCACGATTTCTACCTAGACCAGGATACGTAGAATTCAAATAATTATTGTTGTTGCAGTATATATTAGATTTTTTATTTTTATATGTATTTTTCATTATAGTCTGTTACTAGCAGTGTAACATACGAGGAACATTCTTTGTCGATCGAAAAAAATCGTCGTTTGAGAAAAAGAGACGGAACATTGTTGCAACATTTATGAGATACTGCTGGTCTAAACGATCAAAATTATAATAATATACCTACACAATAAATAGGTACATCTTCATCAAAGTTCAAATATATTTCTATTATTACTGATACATACTAATTGTATAACTGATGCTAAAATAATTCAAACTGTCTTACTCCACCGAGTTGAACAATACAGTACCTACCCACAAATTACTACAATCCAAACATTGGAAATTCTCGTTACATACAGCTATAATTACAAACCGACAACAATGGGAAATTGATTTTCAATTAGCTATCGTAGTTATTAAACTACAATTGGGAGACATCATTCAAAATCAATATACTTAATGTAGACAGTGAATAAATATTGTTCCACGCTATGGAACGTTTATCCATTTTGTATCTGTGTTTCGGGGTGTATTATAAAGGATGTTCAAATGTTTGATTTTGACTGATAAAACTGAGTACCGTAAAATGTTCCTACTTTGCTCCCCTATGCTAAACTAACTAACTATGCTCCCACCAAAATAAATGTTTGATCGCCAAGCTTAATCTCGTTTTTAGTCTTAAAAATCAGATATTTCAGATACGTTCACAATAAAATGAAATGTTAAGAATATTTGAACATATTAAGCGATCAAATATTTAATTTAATAGGAGCATAGTTACCCATATGGGGGCAAAGTTGGAACATTAATTTTACGGTAGTTGTTTTTTGACGACTTCTATGGCATTAGTAACCTGTGACGCATAAGGGTGCTTTACTATATTACCCGCCATGGATTGATGGTTCAGATGGAGGTATTACAGCTCTAGATCCCAAACCAATGATTGTACCTGTCTAAAATCAGTCGCAATAACTTTTTTTCCTAGTAGTAGTTCCAAGTAGATTTTATTTAAAGTTAAAGACATTTTTGGGTTTTAATCACCGAAAAAGTTGCGAAAATATAAGAAAAATATAGTTTTTATTTCATTTTAAAATCTTGTCGCATTTTTGTTTGTTTTGTTTTCATATACAAATACATCCTGTATGAAGTATAACTATTTGTTTAAATCGACTAAGAAATCCCTCGTCGATTGAAGCCTATAGGGAAAGCGAAGTAAGCTTTCGCCTTGGATTTAGTTTAGATACCCTCACTCACTTGGTATGGTACCACTTTATTTTAGGTTGGATATACAGTGTTTTTTAACCCCCAACGGAAAAATAGGGGTGTTATAAGTTTGACGTGTCTGTCTGTGTGTGTGTGTGTGTGTGTGTGTGTGTGTGTGTGTGTATCTATCTGTGGCATCGTAACTCACGAACGGATGAACCGATTTCAATATAGTTTTTTTTTGGTTTGATGACATAGTTTTATTGATAGTTGTAGAAAATCGCTAGCAAAATACGCCATTCGACTATGTTAGCCGTTTCAAATAATTTATTTAATCATATTATTAGCTGACCCGACATACGTTGTCCTGGCCATTAAATAAGGAAAAACGTGTGGCACTCGGGGACTATCACGGTAAAGCTAATGCAAAGCATTTTTTTTCTTAGGCTACATGATAGGCGGAGAGGGGGGGGGGGGGGGGTAGGTTTTATTTTCGTTACGGAATTTCTCGATTCGGTCGCCGCGTTCAAAGCCCGCGATAATACTATCTTACCCTACTACAACCAACGTTACCCTACTGCTACAACTACAACCCTGCCATACTACTACTCTCTAAAAAAATACCTTAGGCCCTTCTCCTGGTTCTAAGCTATCTCCCCACCATTTTTCAGCCAAATTGGTTCAGCCGTTCTTGAGTCACAAATAGTGTTACCAACATGACTTTCATTAATATGTATATTATGTTACAGTCAAAACTCATAACCAGTCAAAACCACTTTTGACTGCAAAAAATAGGCAAAAGTGGTTTTAACCGATGCCCTTAGTTAAAAACGTTTTTGACTGATTTTCGCAGTCTAAAGTGGTTTTAACTAAGGGCATCGGTCAAAACTACTTTTAACTGCAGAAAAACAGTCAAAAGTGGTTTTGACTGATTTAAAATTTAGATTGTCAGTCAAAACTCATAAAAAGTTGAGGTTTACTAGTATTTATATATTTAGTGTCACCAACAGCAGTTCGCACTATAGAATCGGAATTTCGGTACATGGCTCTGATGGTTTCAATATAAGTTTCTGGTACCCCTTCGGACCGTCATAATAACATGTTATCATTATCTTAAAATAATGCCGATAGAATTTCAAAGTACGTAAACTTTAAACTTTAAAATTGTTTCATAACACTATTTTGATGATTTTCCTGTAATTTTCACTAGCCATCTCAACTTTTTATGAGTTTTGACTGACAATCTAAATTTTAAATCAGTCAAAACCACTTTTGACTGTTTTTCTGCAGTTAAAAGTAGTTTTGACCGATGCCCTTAGTTAAAACTACTTTTGACTGCGAAAATCAGTCAAAAACGTTTTTAACTAAGGGCATCGGTCAAAACCACTTTTGCCTATTTTTTGCAGTCAAAAGTGGTTTTGACTGTAACATATATATCTATATCATATATATTTGGGATAACATCCGCGCCTATTATAAAGGCGAATTGACTTTTTCATTCTCTGTAAAATATGATAATTAATCATAAAAGCTTTCCAACACTCAAGCCTTTAGTACTAGGCACGTAACATCCATCGTTTTACTAACTTCTAAAATTATTGTATTGTCGTTGTTTGCTGGTTTGTACGAAATCACAATACGAATATAGAGCTTTGAGAAATCCCAGTAGTTAACCGAGATAAGTATCGATATCTGATATAAACAAGGGTTGGATATCTTGCGATCTGACAACAGACAGCTATGGTGACCTCGATACTTGTGATATCTTGCGATCTCAATACATTAAACAGTACAGTAGTAGAGATAGTAGTAGTTGAATCTTTTTGAATACCTAAATTAATAACTAACTAAGTAATTAAATTAAAGACATTTTTTGGTTTAATCGAGTGGTGTTTATTACTTTTAGAATTGTTTCAACGCTCAACGTTTCGAGACCTTTACAGGTTCCTTCTTCAGGATTGACTGAGATGTGATTTGTCATTCTTATGTAACACTAGCTGACCCGGCAAACGTTGTTTTGCCTTATAAATTATAGATAATTAATTTTTTCCTGAATTTTCTTTGCTATAAACCTCACGGAGCCCGAGACCTTTCCAACGAATGCAAAACCGTGGAAATCGGTTCGTGCGTTCTGGAGTTATAGCGTCAGGAAGGAAAACCCGACTTATTTTTATATAGTAGATTAACATCGCGAAAACAGAAGAAAAATCTAAATTAGTAATTTTGTAAAGAGGAAATATATTAAATAAATAAAGATTAATAACTAACAACTAGAAAAGAAAGAAATAAAACTAACACTAACATCTTGCTTTACTAAATACCTACACTAGTTTCATTTGTAGGAATCTATTTTTAGATATTGCGGCCCTATTTCAATGTACTATAGGTACTATGGTAAGCCACTAAGCTTTTGTTATACAGACTAGATAACGGATATAATTAATAAGTACTTATATTTATTTTAAGTTTTTATCGCGGGCTTTGAGCTATGAATGAAGAAATTTCGTAACGAAAAAGCCTAACACCCCCACTCCGCCTACCATGGCAACGTGGTACAAAATAAAAAAACATATATAATTGCAAAAGTTGATAAAAAATGCTTTGCAATAGCTTTATCGCGGCAGTCCCCGAGTGCCACACGTTTTTTTTCTTTTGTAAATAGATCAATACCGCACATAGAGATAAACCCAGACCAGCAACAAATATTTATTTTTAAACATTTCATATTTATTCCCGGCGAATCGCCATATGCCTCGTGACAGAGTTTGCCGAATCCTATACACACAAAATATAACATTCTTCTTATAATATGGTAGCATTCGCTTAAATAGGTCGTAATGTGCTCCGTGGGTATCTGTACCCGGAAATGGAGAAACACCACACTTTCCGCTAAAAGTAGCTCAATGACGAGGTGCAAAATAGAGACTCGGAAAACGCCCTACAATTTGGTTTGGGCGCAACTTCAGAATTTGTATTCAGATTTTAATATCTTTATGTAGGTAAAGTCCTCTTTGATTACCTAGATTCTAAAAACGACGTTCGAATTTTGATCCGTATTTTTTAAAGGGGTGTGAGTAATGGGGTGCCACACGCAAACTGTAAGCAGATGGCGCTGGCGTCGGATGATCTTTTTTTTTTCTTTGATAAAGGTCCCCCACAAATGAAAACGCCGAGTTTTTTTTTACTTTCGGTCTGAGATCGATATATCCAATTTGGCGCCGAGAGTTGTAAAAAACACCTATTTGACAGTTCTTAATTCAAACCTAAGATCAGTCGACAAACGCCCTCTGCCGGGATAAAAAGTTAGTGTTCCTCCTCATTTCCTGAACAGTTTGACTTTGGAACTGATGCAGCTCGTAATCATAAGCATAAAATAGTGCTGCCCCATCTGTTCCCGAGGAGACTCAGTGATATGGGGGATACTAGCTAGCCTAGAATTCTCCTCTCATGGTGGCGGGTAAACTACTTGGTCCCAAGGAGAGTTGGCGCCAGGCAGGCAGCTGGTCTTAAAAATATAGCCTAATCTTTTTGTAGTAATTATGATCCCTAAATACTTACCTACTGTGCCGACCCTAAATAATTAGGGATAAAGGCAGGTACAATAATATAGATGTACCACCTCCACAAAATACCTATAGGTAGGTAAATAAGTTTAATTAATATAAACAGAACGACAAAACGTCTGGAAAGCGTTGGAATTCTCAATATGAAACATTTCTGTGTACAGTACAAAGAAAATAAGAAGCGTGAATGATTACCAATTTATGTAATAAAAATAGTTCTACTGAGAAATTCAAAAACATTAAGTTAGACAAAGGAATACGTTATTTCTTTTGAGGATCTACTTTTTTTTTATTGTATATTTAATAAGAAGAAGAAGAGCTTTACCACTTCTGCTAAGACACTAGTTAACAAGATCTTTCATAGTTGACAGACAGAAAAAAAGTAGTAAAACTACTCCGACATTGCTCCACGTTTACTAATAAGGCTTTAGTAGGTTAAATTAAACGTTTCTAAAGTTGAAAAGAGAACCTACCTATACTTCGTTTATAATTAATTATACACATCTTCCTAAAAAAACCGGCCACGTGCGAGTCGGACTCGCGCACAAAGGGTTCCGTACCATTATCTATACAACAGGTTTTGTTTTGAAAGGTAAATTGCGGTTTACGATTTATGACGCATTAAAAAAAACTACTTACTAGATTTCGTTCAAACCAATTTTCGCTGGAAGTTTACATGATAATGTACATCATATGTTTTTTTTTTAGTTTTATCATTCTCTTAGTTTAGAAGTTAAGGGACGCACACATTTTACCCCTTTGGAAGGGTCTCTCGCGCAAACTATTCAGTTTAGAAAAAAATGATATAAGAAATCTCTATGTCATTTTTGAAAACCTATCCATAGATACCCCACATGCGTATAGGTTTGATGAAAAAAAAAACAAATTTGACTTTCGGTTGTAGTATGGGGAACCCTAAAATATTTTTTTTTTTTTTTCTATTTTCGTGTGGAAATCTTAATGCGGTTCATCGAATACATCTACTTACCAAGTTTCAACAGTATAGCTCTTATAGTTTCGGAAAAAAAGTGGCTGTAACATACGGACGGACGGACAGACAGACGGACAGACAGACAGACGGACAGACAGATATGACGAATCTATAAGGTTTCCGTTTTTTGCCATTTGGCTACGGAACCCTAAAATCGTCAAAATACTAATAACCAAAATCGTCAGATCGTAGTCTGAAATTAAATAAACGAAGTATAGGTATGCCTTTTTGACGAGTTTAAAATAACCTATTCGATATCGGTATATAATGTTATCATTTGACGTTATGTCGACAAGGTCCTCCCACACATCTTCAAACCAAACATCCTACTCGTTGCCATTCAACTTCCTAAATAAGGCTTAAAATTAAGAATGTTGCGTAACAATCGGTTCCCGATTAACATTTCCCATTTCAAAGGAAACTTGATGGGTTAAAGAATTAATTAGCCACATGATTGCGTTTAAGAGGATAGTCTCCATTCTCTTTCTCCATACAAACGTAGTTTAAATATTCCTCCCTGGATAAAGACAAATATGCGAGCAAATATAGAGCAAATATGTTTATGGCACAAAACCAAAAAACTTATATCTGTTATGACTATACATCTTTTTATTTTTTTAATTTTATTATATTTTTTTATTTTTTATTATTATTTTAATTACAACAAAAAGGTAGATGCATTGTCATGACAGATATAGGTTTTATGGCATAAACATAATATTATTTGCTCTAATGTCTTTATCCAGGGAGGAAAATGTAAACTACGTTTGTATGGAGAAAGATAATGGAGACTATCCTCTTAAGGCTACAAAACAATTAGGACTTAGGTAGGTAATGCCTACATTAGAGTATAGCGATAGCGACATACATTTATATAGGACAGCTGCTTCCCGCGTCACTCGATTCGTAGGAGTAGATTCAGATCTCCAGCTATCTGCTTACCAAGTTTCATTATAATCGGTTCAGTAGTATTTGTGTGATGGAGTAACAAACATTTCGTTTACTTATTTACACACAAACTTCCATATTTAAAATATTACTAGCTGCGCCCCGCGGTTTCAGCCACAGAAATCCCGATCCCGTTGGAATATCAGGATAAAAAATAGCCTATCTTTTATTCTAGGTCTTCAGCTATCTTTAGGTATTCTAGTTTCATTGAAATCGATAACAAAGTCACATACACAAAACACATGCATACTTACAAACATTCGCGTTCATAATATTGAAATAAAAAAAAACAAATAAGTTGGATAAAAATCTCTAGTGAACAAAATCAAGGAGGAATGCAATCATAACAGTTTCAATCGATATCGAGATTTATAATTATTTACTCGTATCTTGTGCTAGCTAGACCTTAATAAATCGATATAATATCGACCACAGTTTCATGTTTGCTTGCACTTTACTACCTACTTGGTCGTTTCAAAATTATCGCTCCATTGTGTCTCAGATTTATGTTATTTTCTTCCTCTCACCGCAACCGAACAGTTACAGCTAACTGATTAACTGAATGTAGCAACCTTGTGTGGAGGCTTAATTAACTCCAACGTGTGGAACAAATTACTAAATTGATTTGAGGCCTCTTATTACGTATCATATTTCTGAGAGGATAATATATTTATGCTTTATTTCTATTAACATGCAAGTACCTACATAATTTACTCAACTAATTTTGTGTACTTAAATATTGTT
This sequence comes from Idaea biselata, assembly GCA_958496205.1. Lineage (NCBI taxonomy): Eukaryota > Metazoa > Arthropoda > Insecta > Lepidoptera > Geometridae > Idaea > Idaea biselata. Next base: position 7,491,252 of record OY292403.1, on the reverse strand, counting down.
TTGTTTAAGTATTTTAAGTGTCAATTTAATGGGAAAAATCGGAAACACCGAACTGTGTATCATGTGAGATCATGTGAGACACCAAAAGATCGTGTAGGTCACAAAGCTGCTTTGCTTAAATGGAACTAGGCGGGACATAGCAAGGAACGTTAGCCTCGAAAAAGACCAGAATAGTTCTCTTTGTGATACCAGCACAAAATTTTAGTATGTTGTTAAACAATAAACATGTCATTTTATCTTAAAAACCGTCGTTACCCCATCTGTAAAGTGTCTGGATCCGGAGATATGACGTCATCAAAATAGCGGCCACCGTATTTTGAAAATCGTGAATTATTCTAAGTCTATGAATCCTACATACATGTGTATGGTATGAAAGGGAATTAACTGGACTACATTGCTCTAGTACACAACATCAACTAAATAGTAACAGTTACAAAAATATTTTAAGTTATATTGAAAACACTTCCATAAAAAATCTATATTTTCAACTACAGCATCGGAAGTATAAGGTACAGATAAAAAATATGTACCACAGACATAATGAACTATTCATCACCTATCCAATAAATTGATGTGGGACGAATTAGCACAGAATAATTAAAAGAGATACGAACAAAAATCCTCATCTAATCATTCATAAAAGCAAATTTTGTTCTCATCAACATTGAACATGGTATTTTAATTCTCCATTCCTCATATGCTCGTTCGAGAGATTTGCCTAACAAACGATGCCCTTGCACAATAAATATTCCAAATGTTTTGAGAGCATAAAATTACTGTTCCATTTAACTGACAAAGATTAGTCGTGTATACATTGTCTCGAGCGTTCGCATTTCTCGTCACAAGTTCCTTTATATGTTTACACAACATTACGTCGTGTAAGTAAATGGCAGTTTTACTTGCAATTGAGGCAGTTCCCGTGATTACGCGACGTATTCTAATGACCATCTTAGTAACTGCGTAAACATTATTTTGCCTAAGGAAATTGCGCTCTAACTTTGCTATTACGTTTTATTTTCTGAAAGATTCTGCATTAAGATTACCCGGAGTTGTCATTGTTTTTAAACGTTTGTAAGTGCTTTTACGTGCTTCCATTTTGATTCGGATATGTTTCTTAATGGTACCTCCTAGGGGGATGTTTTAAATATTACCAATTACGGAATTTGCACTAAGCAAATAATTCAATTTATTTGTTTAGGTATATGGCGGTAAAATGTACGGTCGTTCAAAAAAAGTTCTGCGATTTATTTTTACGGTCAATTGTTACATCGTTTAATCACAACTTCGTAGAAATTAATCATCGTTCAATTGAATAATCGACCAATTGTTTTCAATGATATGAAAATCGGTTATTTGACTTTCGGTATGAACCCATAGGTAAGTTCGGTATATTTGAAATGATCAACATACAACAGCATAGTTAAAATACCTAAGTAAGTTTTCGAAGAAATGTAAATCAGTTATTTACATTTCGGGATTACGTATGGAATCCATAGGTAACCAATATCCGAAATGATCAACATACAACTGCATAGTACGACAATTTTAATATATTAAAATATATAACTAAAATAACGAAGCACTAAAATAAAATGAAGTTGTCGGCAAATCCCATCCGAGGCATAGTGCCCAAGATGCTGACGGCGTTCCCGCGCTGAATAGCAAGGCTTATCCGCTGAGACAAGAAACCGCCAGCCCTTGTATTACCAGATGCCTCAACTAGACGTGCTGACAACTCCCTTAGAAATAACTTAGTAACAAACATAGTACAGGTAACTAATATTTGAAATAATCAACATACAACTGCATAACTAAAATACCTAAGTAAGTATTATTTGCTAATAATTCAATTCCAAAGATATCCCATAAACATTTAGTAGGTAAGTAAATAGGTAACATTAAATCTGATGTTGGTTCGTGGCCGTAAGTATAATGGCGGTCGTTCGCTCTAAATTATTAGGAACTGCAATTTACTTGTAACACTAAGGAACAAGCCGAGCAAATTGGCAATCAATGTACCGTAGTACAGTGGTAGCGGTTAGGCAAAGCTTGACATCTAACATGCCAATATCGTGGAATTTCGACGTTGTTCATGTTTCATTTTAATCGACTTCAAGAACAGAGGAAGTTTTCAATTCTGTTTCTGTTTTTTTATCAATGTTTATTTGGATAGGTTCACGCCGTACTCCGCGGCATATGAAGTCTGATTTTGATAATTCATTTTTTATTTGGAAGGTGAATATACCGCCCGAGTTAGTCAAATAAAATCTGGTTTAAAAGAGTAACAACATAGATTTTTCTTCTGTTTTCGCGATGTTGCATTGAAGTTAAACTCATTTTTGTCTGTGCGCAGTCAAATGTTTCCATTTAAATCCAGAACAGCTTGACCAGTTCAGATGGTTTTCAAGAAAATGTAATAGCGCTATTTAATAAACGTGGAATGAGGTCGGAATAATTTTACCACTTTTTGTTCCTGTCTGTCAACTTTGAAAGTTCTTGTCACGGAAAAAGACAAAGAATGTTTGATCTCTACTCCGACCTTACTCCACGTTTATTATTAAGGCTAGGTATAGGTGATTGATTGGGGATGGTTTATTCCTAAAAACTATTTGAATCTACCAAAGCTTCTCAGAAATTTTATCAATAGAATGAATGCAGGAATATAAACTTAAACTCCAGTAGGAATTTAATACTGATGGCAATTTTGTAACGAAGAATCTACGTCTTATTATGGATATAATCAGTTACATACAACATTCAATGTCCTGACTGATTGAATCAACTATATATCAACGCAGAGTCCTAGAGACATGAAATTTGGAGAGAGACTAACAAAGGGGGTTTGAAAATCCCCCTGAATCCGGAGTTACGCGGGTGAAACCGCGGGACTCTGCTAGTCTCTATACCGCCTGGAAGCACTAGAAATATATTAGTAAGGATAACGAGTATAAAAATCTGGAAACTAAAATAAAAACACACTTCTCTAATTAGGGTTCATTTTGAAGTTTCGCTGAATATTGTCGCGACCCCATTCGTTCTCTAGCCTCTGTTTTTTCTGTAAGTTTTGAGAGTGCTCTTGCAGTAATAGAACTGAATTTTCAGTTATATTATTCTAAGATAATTAGATAGTCGGTAGTTGGTAGGTAATTAGATAGTAGACATATGGAACTTTCTAATTGTTGTAAAAAAAATGCTCTCGCAAGGTTTACTGACTGGAGAACTACTATATGCCTATTATACTTATAACAAAGAACAATGTAAACTTTACTACTCTTTAGATTTCAAACATTTGGGATTAGTTCTAAATAATACTAATAAACATTATCCCCCTTACTTATAAACGATGATTAACAGATAACTAAGTTACGTAACGTTTGTCTGTCAACTTTGAAACTTCATGTCACAGCAAAAGACAAACGATACAAAGTTTATGCATGAGCGTTTATAAATTAGGTGGTATATGTCAAAAAGCGGAAGTCGTATAGGATTTATCAATTCTATTCTCAATATTCAAAATGATTAAAATCATTTTCTCTTCTACGAAATAAATTAAAACCCCGGGAACATCATAGGACAAGTACGGACATATGTTTCACTATAAATTTTATTTAAAAACGTAATTGCAACTCACTTGTTCACGAGACAAACCGTTTCGTGAACAAGCCAGTGGCAATTACTGGCGAAATATTGAGCTTCGTAAAAATACAAATTTGAGAAATGGTTTAAAAATAATATTGTATTTTTCTTCTGTTTTCGCGATATTGTATTGAAATTAAAGACCTTTTTTCGGGTTTAATCGCGTCGCGTACTTTAAGCATTGTGTTAACGCTTAACGTTCAGAATTGACACCAACCTTGAAGAAGGGACCTGTAAAAAGCCTGTAAAGGTCTCGAAACGTTGAGCGTTGAAACAATGCTAAAAGTAATAAACACCACGCGATTAAAACCGAAAAATGCCTTTAAGTTCAATAATATTGTACTTTTAAATCATAAGTATATGTCATAATCATTTCTATTAATAGTCAACTAACCACACTTAAAACCAGGAAAGGCAAAACGCAGTAGCTTACTTACTAGGTAACGTACTTCACCGGTTCACCGGATCGGAAGTGATCTTGGCCTCCGAAACAAGAGTCTTGACGAACTCTGTGGCGCATCGAGTGAATGCAGAAGGTTGCAGTTTCGATACCCGTCGGGAGCAAGTGATAATCATTTTGTTGACATAAATATTTGTTTTTGTTGTGGATGTCTCTCTATGTAACATAATGTATGTTTTTACACTATATAGACAATTATATCACAATAGAAAAAACACCTACTTATAAGTATTTTATCTGTTTTCTAGTCACCGTAATACGAGCTTAGTACCTACTAAAGCCTAGCTACTAAAGCCTACTAGCTTCCATGGGGCTTTAGTAGATAGGGCTTAGGGTTATGGGGTGGTAGTAGATTATGAGCTAAGGTGGGTGGGGTGGCGCTGTGTGATGTTCACAGATTTTACTTATTTATTATTATTTCACCGTCTCCTGTTCTGCAGTAGTTATTAGTTAATATTTTCTTCTTTCAAAGCACTTTCTCATTAATAAATTAATACTTCGTTATTATCCATCGCCTCTTCTGAGTAACCTTTGAACGGAAAGCAATTACAAGGCTCCATACAAAACTAATTGACGTTTGCTATTCCTTATACAAAAACGTTCATTAACGGGGTCCAAGGATCGTAAAACAATTGTATTGGAAGCTGAAGATCGTTTAAGATGTTTTTTCTCTCGTAGGTTGTAAATGACTTTTAGTCTATATGTTACGTTGCTTTGTTAAAACACTAGCTGAACCGGGGCCACTTCGTATCCTCATGAAAAAAACTTGAAAAAGATTATTCCATTAACTATTAACAATTATCGTTATTGTTTGACTTTTACATTTTATAATATTACAATCTTATCGAGATTTTCATATCAGATGACAACTATCAAACTTTAAATCACTATCTCAGAAACAATTGATCCTAGAGCACTAGTTGCAGTGCAGTTTCTTTGCAGAATATTTCTATTTTGATCATCTTTTGTTTGTAGTCAATCGCCTTTAATAGTTTATTTTTTCGAAAAATATCTACTGAGCTGCGTGTCTGTCCAGTTTCGTTTTTGACAAGTTGTTAATAATTTTCTTAACTGACCATTTGGGTTTCTAGCGACATGCTGGTAATCCCATTATACCATGTATCCTTAAAGGGTTGAATAAAAATTCTATTATAAAGCGTCGTTCATTTCCCCTGATTCACTAATGACTTCATCTAGTATAATGTGGGTCAATTGCCATCCACTTAGAGCCCTGCACACTACAGACATTTTATCTGCCGACACTTTTGAAACCAGTCTCTATCAATTCGACGTCAATTCGTCTTACAGCTTTAACTGGATATTTAGATGCAGTGGTTTAAACATTACAATGGAATGATATACCTATAATGTTGGATTTTCTTCTATTTTCGCGATGGTGGATTGAAATTAAACGATTTCTTCGGTTTTAATCGCGTGATGTTTATTACTTTTAGCATTATTTCAATGCTCAACGTTTTAAGGTCTTTACAGGTCTCTTCTTCAAGATTGACTAAAGAGACGTGTAACGGTCTTGAAACTTTGAGCATCAAAACAATGGTAAAAGTAATAAGCACCACAGATCTGTTCTTCAAGATTGGTTGAAGAGACATGTAAAGATCTCAAAACGTTCAGCATTGAAACAATTCTAAAAGTAATCTATACTAATATTATAAAGAGGTAACGTTGGTAACATGTATGTATGTATGTATTTTGGGGGTAATCTCCGAAACTACTGGATCGACAATTCTTTCACCATTAGAAAGCTACATTCACCCTGAGTAACATAGGCTACTTTTGATCACGATATTCTTACGGGATCGGGACTTACGCGGGTGAAACCGCGGGACGCAGCTAGAAACTTATAAACACCACGCGATTGTAACTGAAAAAAAAATTCAACCTTCTAGCTATTACGGTTCATGAGATACAGCCTGGTGACAGACGGACAGACGGACGGACGGACGGACGGACGGACGGACAGACAGACAGACAGATAGACAGACAGACAGCGAAGTCTCAGTAATAGGGTCCCGTTTTTACCTTTAGGTACGGAACCCTAAAAATGAATTTAATTTCAACTATCAAGCGATCTAAAGTCTCTTATCTGCAATACATAACCGTGGCACTATGGTTACTAAGAGCTGAATTCACGAGATATTAAGCTACATAGGGGTACCTAATTGTATTATTCTCTAGTATCTACCTACTGTAGTGTAATAACTGAGCACAATGTAGACTTGTTATTCTGTTAAATAATGAACTTGGAGAGATACCTATTTTAAAATACAATTTCATTGTCTTTTTTTCAGAACTTAAATAAGGCCCGAATATAATAAAAATTGTAATCAAAACTTTTTGTATATTAAAGTTTATTGTTTATTATTTTATTGGAGAAATGAAGAAAAATGCTGAATTTGAACAGCTGAAACTAAAGGTTGTCTTTGCATTATATTTAGTTTTTAAATCAATTATAAAAAAAAACTATACTCTATAGAATTGTACTTCACATCTGCCATGTGTATCTCAAGCCTCAATCCGTATACTGATAAATATGAGGGCAATAATAATATTTTTTTTTCTAAGGGCGTTTATATTGTCATGTGTGTTTATTAAATAAATAAATTCTGTGAACAGCGCCATCTAGCCCCGTGGTAGCCGACTAAGCTTGTGTTACGGTGACTAGACAACGGATATGATACTTATATTTATTATTCTTTAGTAAATACATACATATTATACATAGAGGGACACCCAGACCAGACACAAATATTTATTTTTAAGCATAAATACTTGCACCCGGCGGGAATCGAACCCGCAACCTTCTGCAATGGAGTCGAGCTTTCACACGACGCGCCACAGAGGTCGTTTGAGCCCCCGTGCGGGCCAGGCCCGCGTGCGTACTGCATGCACGCACGCCTGCGCGTAGGGCCACGCATAGGGTTCTTTCGTTTGTGAATACGACTGTTGGTTGACTAAACAATACAATAGTAATTTTATATTTTCCAGGGTCTTAATCGCGACTCGCGAAAGACTAATCGACTTTTAATTTTTTTTTTTTTATGAGTTTCAATCGTGTTAGTTTAAAAAGTTAAATCCAATAGTACTCGCACGTTCCAACAATTCGTACGTTACGTTCAAACGGTGCGAGTAACTGCAGTGTTTAAACTGCTACTGGCACGGTTTAAACACTGTAAACGAGATATTACGCCGCCAGTGAAACTTCGAGAGCAGCTAGTTTCCTCCAAAATAGTCGTGAACAAAACCACTTGCAGAAGTTAGTATCAAATATATGAGCTCAACACTTTCTGAGTTGCATATTATTTGATTTATTGCCATCTCGACTCTTTGTTAGCTATCTCATGAATACGTTTACTCTAGACAGCAGTAAGTTATTGCAATTTTAAGGTGTGAAAGCTGGAATATTTCCGTTTTGTACTTTATTCTTCGTCACAGTTAATGTTATAAATTTAATAAAACATGTTGGTGTTAGTATTTTTTACTGTTTTAGGGAAAAAATACTGAACCGATTGAGATCAACCTTTGTACTTATATTTGATGAGAACAAGATATTTACGATCCCTAGGCTGGTTTATGATTTAAGTGAAAATAGTAGAATCACCGACTTATCTCTCAAAATTAGTAGACTGAAGTGTCAAGGGCAGACTATATAGCTTGAAGGACTTAATTTCACACAAATACAATGTAAAGTTACATATAGTCGTGACCCTCCCAGATAAGGCAGGGAGAGAAAGGCTGATCGTTATCAGCTCAAGTCTTTACCTAGGGTCTAAGGGTTATTTTTCTGGAATATACTCTGGTGGAAACACAGGCCAATGCCACGGCTACGACATCGCTACGACTAGCTGCTACGTCGTAGCTGTATCGTAGAGCTGGCGCTATTGCTGAGACGCAGTCTTGCGAATGGAACTTCGAGTGCTCTCAGATAATAAGTATACCTAGGTGTCTTTAATATAGCCTACTTTTTTAGATGTTCTTAAGGGACATAGATTTACGCCAGTAAAACCGCGTATTCAAATCGACCTCTAAAACTACCCACGTTAATTTATATTCAGTGTAATAATAGAAGATAATGAGTCACTTGCGGCTTATTAAGCCGCTGTTATTCTCCAATTTACTTAAAGTACCCACTTCTTGACAGTAGAGCCAGTTAACTCGATTAGCTAAAATTGAGACATTCAACACATTAGGAACTAAGGAAACCGGTCAAGTGCGAGTTGGACATTTGCTTTACCTAATATTTAGCCTTTGATAATAAAAAAATACAATTTTAAGACACCTGGAAGAACCCGTTATGTTTTGGGTCGAAAAATCTACAGTATACTGTCCCGTTGGCATAAAACCGTGAAATTTGGCATGCAGGAAGCTTTTATCACAATACCACAGAAAAAAATGAAGCTAAGCTTTGGTACTTATCTGCTTACAAAATTATCGTAAAAATCTAAATTATTTATTTCTAAGAAATTCGATGGTGTAAGATAGACAAACAAACAAAACAGTCATACGGACAAGCGAGTGATCTAGTAAGGGTTTATTTTTTTCCATTTGAATTATGGAACCCTAAAAAACGTATAGACTCAATGGTAAAAGAAAAGGTAAGTAAGTAAGTACGTATAGGTACCTACAGCTTATTGTCTTTGTTAATCCGTTTGGGTTAAAGTGCCATTCTTGATCTAAAAATAGGCATGAAATTCGCGAAGTAATTCCATTTGTGTTATCTTAAAGTGGGTCGTTAGTTTTCTCAAGAGTTTTATCTACTCGTATTATACATACAGGGTATTTGGTTCTGCATATTTGAACTGATAGGAGTAAGGCTCCTTTTCCACTATGATTATGTGTACAAATAAATTTTGGTTATTATTATTCTACTCAATATTATTACCAGAACATAAGCCTAATTACTTAGCTAGGCTTAGGTTATTTTTTTTATATTAAGTGGTAATTTTAAGACACAATGGAGTGGCTGAGACTGGTGCAGTCAATTTCATATTGACTGCACCAGACGAGTCAAACGCTCATCTTTCATGTGTAAAAAATACTATAAACAGCGTTAAACGCATGTGAAATTTTCATAAAATGTTGTATGAAGTTTTCACCTTTTTACTGTAACTTTGACTTCTACTATCGGTTGAAGAAAATCGCAGTAAGTGACCACAGTTACAACGACATTTATTAAAAGTAAGTAGGCATTGTTGAACAACATTTATTAAAAGTAAGTAGGCAAAACGCCGAGGCGCACAACTACTAGGTAAACTGTGGTTTAGAAACACAAGGCAAACTACCAGCCGTGAAGTAACATGAGCCAGTTACCCGTTAAAAAACTTTTTTGCAAAGATATTACAATATTTCGTCTACTGAGTGAAAAAAAGAAACTTGCAAAAACTTGGGAGTGTTGCGGTAGAAACGATGGGAGTGAAGAAACGAGAGATCGCTTTATGTTAACTGCTTCTTGTTATACTTGTTTTAGGAAAAACTTCGGTACGGATAAAAGCTTTCTTCTTTTTTACTGATTCCGGTGTAGAAAAGTTCGGGTTTCAATGTCAATTTAAGTGTTGGAATTAAGTGAATAATATAGTAATTAGTGTGGCGTTTTAATTCATGTTTAGTCGGGAAACAAAAGTGAATATACATTTAGTAAAATATTCAACTTAGCAGGTGAGGTATTTAACTACAGCACAACCGTAAGCGCTCCTCGATTTTACCCATGTAAGTCCCGATTTAAAAAAGTAGTCTATGCGTTATTCAAGGTCATCTATCGAATCAGTCGGTTCACTTTTCCGACAAGACAACGAACAATACTAACAATCGTCACCCGTTCAGGGTGCGTGTACCTACCTACATATAAGTATTAAATACGTACCTTTCTCGAGCGTACTGCTACGAAATGGAACTCATTGCCAGCGTGGACATTATCCCTTAATTACAACATTAGAGTGTTTAAGCATCTAGGCAAGCAGGTTACACCGTCGACCTCATCGTCGCTTCCCATCAGGTGAGATGAGGTTAAATGCTAGTATATGACAGCCTACCTAATGTAAAAAAAATAAGTGACTAGCTGCATCTTGTGACTTCCCGATGCCGTATCGGGAATATCAGGATCAAAAATAGCCTATACCTATTACTCAGGTTAAATGTAGCTTTCTAATGGTAAATTTTTGAAATCGGTCCAGTAGTTTTTGAGTTTATTCATATCAAACATACAGAGAGACAGACACACACACACACATACACACAAAAATACAAATCTTTCCTCTTTATAATCTAATATATAAAATTTCCATGTCACAGTGTTAGTTACCGTACTCCTCCGAAACGGCTTCACCGATCTCCACCAAACTCCACATACGCATTCAGTAGGTCTGAGAATCGGCTACTATCTATAATTTATAAGGCAAAACAACGTTTGCCGGGTCAGCTAGTATTAGTATAAATATTCTTTGATATCAAATCTTTTTTAGCATATCTTTTTTTGGCAGATAAAAGCTTAAAATTGATCCCATAAAAATGTTGTGCTTATCTGCTGAGGGTCTTCGGAGTGATGGGCAGAATACCTCCTCAGAATGCAGTAAATTGCTTATAAACAAAACAGGACATTTCTATGTCAAATTATTCATTTGATCAGGATTAATTCAACCGCTTTGAATGAATAGAAATAACAAACAGGAAACTTTTTCCCGTAGCATATGTAGGAATAAGCTCAAAAAACTTGTTGACGAATATCCGTACTGTTTACAGAGTCTCGTTGATTTTATACATATGTATGAAGGAAGGCTGTATTTGGACTTTTTACTAACAGAGTTTGTACAGTGTACATAAAGAAAGAATTGGAACAACACACTTAATCCTATTGTTAAGAATAAATGCTTGCTTACTAGAAGAATGCGACAGAAGGCGACACAATTCTTTTGTCTGAAGAAAACCCTGGAACTTTAGGATGCAATTTAGCGTGGTGCAATTGCAGTTTAACGAGTCAACACAAAATGAGATTATAGCAGCACCCGGCGAATGGTGACAATTGGAAGATTCATTTACGCCTTCGAATGGGTCCGTTGTCTGCATTTAGTTTGCTTTGGATAACAATAACAAATGTTATTGTGGATCTCAGCGCAATCGACTTTTAGTTATCGGGATTTAAATTAATTTGTGGACTTAGCACAGCGTCATCTAGCCCCAAAGGTTTGGCATTAATTTATCTTGATAAGTACGAAGTCTCTCCGTTTATTTTATACTAGCTGCGCCCCGCTGTATCACCCGCGTAAGTCCCGATCCCGCGGGAATATCGGGATAAAACGTAACCTATGTCTTATGACGACCTCTGTGGCGCGTCGTGCGAAAGCGCGACTGCAATGCAGGAGGTTGCGGGTTCGATTCCCGCCGGGTGCAAGTATTTATGCTTATAGAATAAATATTTGTGTCTGGTCTGGGTGTCCCTCTATGTATAATATGTATGTATTTACAAAAGAAAAATAAATATAAGTATTATATCCGTTGTCTAGCCACCGTAACACAAGCTTAGTCGCTTACCACGGGGCTAGATGGCGCTGTGTGTTGTTCACAGAATTTATTATTTATATTTAATTTATTATTATTATATTCTAGGTTTCCAGCTATCTACATAGTTACATGGTAATCGGTTCACAAACACACACACATATAGACATACTTACTCACAAACTTTCAGCTTTATAATATTAGTAGGACTATAGCTTTAGTTTCTTACCTGAAGTGTCTAGGTATTTAAAATTGATTATTACTTTAAATAGTCTTCAATTAGAAGCGTAAGTAAACCCAAATGAAATTTCGTACGAATAATTTAACCCAGTTACTTCGAATTACAGCCAGTTAGCAAATTGTGCAGATATTCTGACCATAGCACGTACGAATTTATTAAAATTTATTCATATGTATGTCCGAGTAAGTTGATGGGCTGTGAGACATGGAAATGTATGCATAATATTTCACCCAAATGTAAAGCGACATAACTGGACCGATGAATTTAATTTAAGATAAAAGATACCAAATTATTTACTAACGCGCTTTTTAACACTGGTACTATTTTGAATTGTACGCGGAACTGTTTTGTTTAGAATCTTAATGATTAAAAAACATAAAATAACTTTATTAAATAGTCCACAATTACAAAGAGGCTTAACTATTATATATACACTAGGCTAAGTGCCTGTATCGTAGACATTGCTGATTCATTGAATTAAAGATATCGGACAATTTGAGCTTAAATTAGGCTTCGTGTCTAAAAGTAATAAAGGACCAAGCACTTACTAACAAATTACAATTATTTTTATAAATTAATATATTTGATAAAAATACTGTAGGTATAAGAATTTTACCAGATTTTTTTAAAATAATATCAAATGAATTGCTGTCTAAACTGTACGTAAAACAAAAATTAACATAGAAGTTAATTTATCTTATCAGTCAGTAATTTACTCTGACTACAAAAACTTGATGGGGTAAAATTATGATTTGATTATGTATTTTACAAACTAAAACTCAGACTCTTTGCTCAAACATCTAAAATAGGTAAAGAACAATTAGATAAGAAACCTCAAACCATATAAGGAAAGCTTAAATAAATACGTGCGAGACTGAGAAGACAGATCTGCGAGCAAGTGTCGCGGCGTCTCCATTAATCAATTTCCCTGAGTGAAGACACAAAAGATTGATGCTTCTACATTTTCTTACGAAACAGCAAGTCTGCAAGTTAGAGGTAAAACCACCATTGGAATTACCTACGTCCCACAACAATGGAACGATGACTCTAAAAATCTCTGGAATACTTAGGGTTCGGTACAAAAAAGGATAAAAACGGGACCCTATTGCTGAGACTTACGTCGACTGACGTGTACGTCTGTCACCAGGATGTATCTCATAAACCGTGATAGCTAGAGAGTTGAAATTTTTACAGAAGATGTATCTCCGTAGCCGCTATTACAACAAATACTAAAAACAAAATAAAACACATATTTAAGAGGGCTCATATACAACAAACGTGATTAGGATATAAAAACGAAACTATATCGCGATGTATTTTTACCACAACCCCTATCTAGTGACGGAGTGATAGACTGGCGCCACTTTAAGATTGTGTATCCAATTATCATAGTGGTACGGAACTCTTTGTACCCGCGTCCAACTCGCTTTTGGCCGGGTTTTCTTTGTCATTTTCTCAAATATAAACTTTTTTCTGGGGCATCGTTGGGTAGGTACAATAAGAATCGGAGTAAGACGACGCAATGAGACTTGATAATGTAAGTAGTCGTTGTGAGTGGCTTATTATAATAAAATCTCCGTACAAGTGGTATTCACGTATTTTTAAGAAAAATGTTTGAAATTCGATTGGTTTTCAGAAAATAATAATGGTATTCGTATTAGTTTAGCATTGTTGGGACACAATCAGAATGGGTTCTTTTGTTAACTGAAATTAATATTGTTTATGTATTTTAAAAGTAATTACTTTCTAGTAGAAATATATTATAAGTTTATCATTCAGGCACTGAATGCATAAATAGTACAAGTAATTCAGGTAAAAAAATATTTACTTTTCCATATACTTTATAATACCACTAGCTGCGCCCCGCGGTTTCACCCGCGTAAGCGAAACCCGATCCCGCGGGATTTCATTTTCCTGGTTCTAAGCTACGTCCCCACCAATTTTTAACCAAATCGGTTGAGCCGTTCTTGAGTTATAAATAGTGTAACTAACAGCTAGCTGTGCCCGCGACTACGTCCGCATTGTTCGAACACCTACCTATCGCTGTGCAAAAAACCACACTTAAACCGTCGCCAATCGAAGTACAGATATTGCCAGGCACTACCGCGCCTGGCAGCATCAGTGCTTCGCTGGTCGTCCGTTTAAGTGTGGTTTTTTGCACAGGGGTAGGTAAGGTGTTCCGTTCACTACTTATCGTAGAAAATATCTATATCTATTAATTAATATATAATAATATTAGGAGGATGAAGGTTACGCAGCAGCATTATTCATATTGGTGTTCCTACTATAAGAAGCAAGTCATGTTGTGGTAGCCTGGGGAATCAAGACTATGTAAGAAAAATTTGTTCAGCGTTGTCCGTCGTAAAATTACACCTTTTTAAAACACAAAACATGTCAGCGCGATCTAATTTGACTAGTAATGCCATCTATTGAGCATTGACGTAAAATTGTAAGAAAATAAACTAGTAATACATCAACTTTCTAAAACGTAACGTCATTCAGCGCAATCTAATTTTACCAGTAACGCCATCTACAAACGATAATGTCAGCGTTTTGTTATAAAATGTAACCCCCATTTTATCTTGTTAAGGGATGAATTTCCGAAAAATATTTTATCCAGCTCTATCGATACCTAACAATAAACCTAATACCCGACTTTAATAGACAAAAAAGTTTTATACAACCCTTCAACCCTTATTTTACACCCTCAGAGGGTGAATTTCCAAAAATCCGTTCTTAGTGAGCGCCTACGTCCTAAAAGGAACCCCCATGCAAAATTTTAGACTCCTAGCACTTATAGTTTCTGAGATTTCGTGATGAGTCAGTCAGTGATTTTCGCTTTTATATATATCGATAGTACATTAAAAATATGAACAAACACTATTTTTGTAGCGAAAAAGTTTGAACTTGGAAGCAAATAAAATATGTCTAGGTCTCTTAGGAGAAGCAGTAGAACAAAGTTTATAGTTTTTAAAATTCATGTTTGTCTGCCTGTCTGTTACGTTTAAAAAATACGAAACCCGTTAACATTTATGGTTTTACTATAGGGTAGCTCTATTTTAAAGAAAGATTGGGGTATACTTTAGATCGAAATTCAACAAGCAGAACCAGAGTACCTATTCAACGAAAGACTGATAGCAGGCCGCCCTTTGAAACCCCTGCGTTTTCTAGTAAAGCGGGTAAAACCCCACTGGGTTTCCTACTGGATCGACAAACTCGGGTAAAACCGTCGGGCGCAGTAAGTTGAAGACATAAGATGTAGATAGGATATCCTACTATAAAATAAACTCACGAACAAGCTGTTTTGTGGTTTAATAACTTGTTTTCTCCGTAGAAATATACCAAATCTCTAGAGATTTTAGTCACGAAAAAGAAAGGTAGATGCGAATTGGACTGTAAAAAATATTGGCCTCACTTTTATCTGAATATTCAGCTCAGGATCAATGAAAACTCAGGAGTAAAGAGTGGAGAGGATTAAACTTTACGGGGTAACAAAAGAGTCCTATTATCACAGAAACTTTTTAACAAGAAAAATGGCCTAATTTTATGTAAGTACTGTCATAACCGTATTTTGCATAGTTTACCCGAATTTAATGACAATTGCGTGTAGGCACAAAATACATAAATAGTGGTGTATCGCGTCCCGCGGTTTCTCTCGCGTAAGTCCCGATCCCGTATGAATATCGGAATCAAAAGCCTATGTTACTCAGGGTGAATGTAGCTTTCTAATGGTGAAAGAATTTTTGAAATCGGTCAAGTGGTTTTTCAGTTTATTCATTACAAACATACAGACACACAAAATACAAATCTTTCCTCTTTATAATATTAGTGTAGAAGTGCAGATTAACAAAAATCTGGCTCTAACCTACGAATTTTATGAACGATAACAAAAATAACTGTGTAGGCTGTTTGTTGGCGCTTACTACACACATTAATTAGCGTAATATTGCGCGTTTTCACAGCATTATTACACGATTGATTGAGTTAAATCAGTATTAATTAATAATTGTATTGTCAAGGTTTTACTGACGTAAAATGTCTCCCACAACCAAGACAAAATATTAATTAATTTGTTCACCGATAATTAGCTTTTGTAATATAAGGGTTATTATTTTCCTGTATACAGCAATAATGGCTATTTTAGAGTTCCGTCCCTCAAAAGGTAAAAAGGAACCCTGATTAAATCATTTTTTTGTCAGTTTGTCTATCTGCCTGTGTGTCACAACCGATTCGGCCAGGAATACGTAGTCAGTTATTATAGTCTGGTATCAAATTCAACCTACCTAGTTGAAATTGATATCAGATACTGAAGTTTATAGTCTCTGTAAGGTGTCAGTAAAATCTAAGTTCTGAGTTAATACGATTAAAGGTCGTATTAACTCAGAACTTGACGACCTCAGTGGCGCGTCGTGCGAAAGCACGGCTGCAATGCAGAAGGTTGCGGGTTCGATTACCGCCGGGTGCAAGTATTTATGCTTAAAAATAAATATTTGTGTCTGGTCTGGGTGTCCCTCTATGTATAATATGTACGTATTTACAAAAGAAAAATAAATATAAGTATTATATCCGTTGTCTAGTCACCGTAACACAAGCTTAGTCGCTTACCACGGGGCTAAATGGCGCTGTGTGTTGTTCACAAAAAAAAAAAAAAAAACTTTCCTACGAATTAATTGTTCCAAATTCAGATAAAAACTTTTATAATAACAATCGGATTCGGAAATCGTTTTATCCGGCACTATTGACTCTGACTATTGACTCTATTGGTCAAAATAACTTTAAAACTTTAAAGGTAGGTTAAAATTTCCAATTATTTTAACCTATCTATTGTAATCATTTAGACCTATCTATAACAATATTTTATATAGTATGAAACAGCTACGGTACAAAAGTATAATGTTTGTTTTTCGCTTTAGAAAACAAACTTTAACAAATGTTAGAGTGGCCGCCAAACAGGTTGGAATATTTTGACGTGGCAAGGGAAAGTTCGCGCAGTACATTTTACATGCGACCTCTGCGCATCCGCCACTTTGTTTTTTTAGATGTTTGCCGGGAATTATATAAAAATAACTAAACATTTAACCCGAGTAAGACCTGTTCCCATGTGAATCTCGGGATAAAAATCCCCAAACTAAAATTTGGGGTTGTTTTTTTTTTGAAAACGTTACCTAGTTAAGGTGATCGCACATTTATCAGCACCGTCCGCGCGGCATGCGCACGTGCCGATCACCTTTAAACTGTCAAATGCAATCCGCATAAATATATAATTGAATTACGTTAGGTGGAATTACAGGGCTCAGCTAGTATGTAATAATTTAAAGGGTAACGCTACCTACACCTATTAATTAAAAACTGTTGACTTAACCCGTGAGCGAAGCATGGAAAGGTCATTGCTGAATATTAATTAATTGAATGTGCTAACTTTGCTATGAAATATTACAATAGTTTTACTATAAAAAAAGTGGGAGGAGGTTCCCAATTCAGTTGTTCTTCTTCCGACTTCAAAAAAAGGAGGAGGTCCGAAATTCGGTTGTTCCTCATCTTTTCGTATAGCGTTGTTGTGGCTCACCTAGTGTTAGAGTTTTTAGGTCGACCTAAGGCCTCTAACTTGACCTAACGACTGCTATCAGAGATAACAGCCGTTACTTGGTTCTGACATTTTTTTTATGGATGTTTGAAGGGGACTCGAAGACTATTATTGCTGTATATTGCTTACTTTTAGACTTTTACCGGTAGAATCAGACCTTTTAAGATGAAGATGAGATGAAACTGAGATAACAGTCAACTGAAAAACTGAAATACCAAATAAGTATTCAGTTTAGCTCAGCTCGCCAGATTTTCAAACAAGTGTGCATAGCTGAAGCATTTTGCGGTAAACACATATGTAAAGCTAAGCTAAACTAGTCTAGCTTCGTAATGAACTTTTAAAGATGTCGAAATATCGAGCTTCGTAAAATAATAAACAAAAATATTTTAAATAAGTACCTACCTAATCCATTTTTATTCCCTCTAGATCGAGAGTTACACGAGCACGAATTTTTTTCCCAAAATATAGATAACAAAAATTATCCGGTTAAATTGATAATTCTTCGCTAAACGTTCAGTTAAGATGAATTAACATTTTCCTCAAGTTCGGTGGGCGTCGTATAAGAGTGATAAAATATGGCTCCTTAATTGTTTAGGCTGCGGCTTGGTTTCTTTTCATTTCTACGTTGCAATGGACAGAGTTATAAATACGATGTGTCAGTCACTGGGGGTTTTGATGTAGGTTCTCGGACAGATGGACTGACGGGACGGACGGGCCACGCACCAGTTTTTTATCCAGTGACAAATTGTCTCTTTCCCCGCTTCTGTAATTGGTCGAATTTATAGAATGGAAAAAAGTTTCTTTTTCACGTACGCGGGTTGGATGAAATTAAAGCCTGAACGTACCTATTGTTTGGTTTTAAATCTTTTTACCAGATTAAATTGAAACTGACCCCGAAAGCCCGATGAAAAGCTCTTAAATTGCATCCAGTTTTAAAAGTATTACAAATTTTTCGCCAGACAAGAATAACTTGCGAAAATTATAGAAAATGTTGGTAGAGAACAAGGAAGCCACTTAACGAGTAAACTTTTTCCTTAAGTAGGTAACGTAGTCAAGGAAACTATCACTTTACAAATTGCGGCAATATATAACGCTCGTACTATCATAAATAAAAGATATTAGACTCTGGTTATAATATTGAGTGTAATTTCTGCTAGCTTATGAATAGGTACAGCATAGGTCATGTTTAAAGTGAATACATTTTGGATGGTGTTAAGTTATTCATTCATACAATATTCGTGATAGATCTTTTTGGTAATTGGAACCTTTACAAACAATATGATAATGAAAATTTAAATCACTTTTAGTCTCGAGGGATTAAAAAGCTATTTTCGTCCCTGTCTACGGGGCATATGAAGAAAAAAATAGACCATAAAATCATCTATTTAAAAAAATAGATCTTATCTGTTTTTTGTTTTAATTTACTATTTAAGAGGACAGTCTCCATACTCTTTCTCCATACAAACGTAGTCGACTGTTTCCTCCCTGAATAAAGACATTAGAGCAACTATGCCATAAAACCTATATCTGTCATAACTATGTCCCTACCTTTTGATTTTTTTTATTTTCTCTTTTTAGAAAATGAATAAAAAATAAAAAATCAAAAGGTAGGTGGGGCATAGTCATGTGTTCATGACAGATATAGGTTTTATGTCATAAACATATTATGACATAAAACCTATATCTATACATATTACGTATTTTTGCTAACCTAAAAACCAGTACATAACATACCTGTCATCAGACCCATCAGTTTGTACCTATCTTAGATGGTACAATGCTTCTTCCGCTACGAGATTCGGAACCCTCCTCTACGATTTTATTTTATTTTAACGATTCGAACACTACTAAGACTAGTAGGTACTTTACTCCACTGCAATGTCCAACCGCACATATAGAAGAGCCTAATTAACTTGGTATCGATTTTGTTGCCGTCTGGGATACCTCTTTATCCTTTTGTGTTCTGTAAATAATAGAGGATATTCACCGGATTCAACCCGTTTTCAAGTAGGAGAACAATGCGGCGCTGTATAAAAGAATGTAATGAAATATTCCCATAAAAATGGTTAATCCGACGATAAAATGGAAAAAAGTGAGCTGAGTGGTTTTATTAATTTCATTTTGAAACTAAATATATACGTGTAGTTTTGTGAGTGTCGGGATAAAAAGTCACTATTTTTTATCGGCGTATATTTTACATTGAATTTATGCTCAATAATGCTCATTAATTGCTTCTATTTACTCCTTATTCACAGACTATTGCTTCCGTCGTATTCTAGAAGAAACAAAACATTTAAAGGTGACCGTTCATTCTGATGTCACGACGCGCGACGGTCGGTCAACTAGGCGTAGTGTTCTTGGCAATGAAAAAAACTGAAATTTATGGTGGCTATTAATTCCTTCTATTTAGTTCCTATTCTCAAAATATTGCTTCTATCATTTAATACTTGGGCTTGTTTAATGTAGTGAAAAAACAGATTTTTAAGAAAAATATCTTATGCATTGCACAGACGGACGGTAAAAAGTCTAGTTATATTTTTTGACTGCTATCACTGAGCGACTGCGGTTGCTTGATAGACTTTAGTAGATATTTATGAGTGATCAAGTCTAGAATCTAGCTATACCTATGGTTGTGGATTCCTTAACCTTTACGACCAAGTTTTTTTTTGGCCCGAGAGATTTTTTTTTTTCAAACAAGTGGAGGGAACGAAAATCTCCACGCTCGGCACTGGTTTTAACTTTTAGTATTACCAGTGTACCTTCACGGATTCAAATTGTATAAATCACAACACATAATCATCCTGTCGTAAGGTGTACCGTGTCATCTGTATCCTACCTATTTACCTACCGTACCATCGATATAATTGAACTGTCGATTCAGTGTACCATCGATGTGGTTTCCTATCAATGTAGCGTATCAGTAATATGGCGTAATTTAGCTACTATATCCTGTCAATTTAACGATTTCAATGTAGCGACGATCAATTTAGTTATTGTCGTTATTATGTACTAAATCCACTGTTGTGGCGTGTCGTTAAATTAAATTATGTATACCCTATTATATTTCAAAATCTTAGATCAAAAATGTAAACAAATTTCCATTCATTTATTTGAAAGTGACAGCTCTTTATTTACTTTTTCTTTTAAAATTGACAGTTCTTTGTTTACATTTTCGATCTAAGTTTCTAAAATGGAGTATAGTTTATTCTATACATGGTCATGGAAACAGTAGGAACACGATTTCATGGCCAGACGCAAGCTAGACGTCTCAAGCGGCAGTCATTAATGTAGCTTCTTTTGTACTTCTTAGAATCGATAATGTAAATTCTTCTTTCACATAGTTTAACAAAAGACCGTTATAACGGACCACTTTAAGTTTATTCATTAAACTAAACTCCTTGTACAGAATGAAAGTAAACAAAGCCAGTGATTAAAAAGTTCCAAGTTTGTTTGAGTCAAAATGAGACTTGTTCCTTACTGACTTAATATGTTTGTGGTTTCAACAAAATAACATTTCCAAATAACAATGGATGTACCTTTCTAACCTTTTTTTAATAAGGAGTAGCTGGAAAATAATCTCGTACTGGTCAATTACTTCGATGGGTGTTATTTTGACCCGTACCTCGAAAAACAAGATGGTATTCCATTGTTGACTTGTAAAGGATGATTGATGCTAGACCGGGTCGTGTCCGGGCCGGGGCGGGGACGGGCTACTTTTGTATTAAGACAGCTTTTGTTTCGCATGTTGTCCGTGCCGCGTCCGTGCTGTCTTCAAACAAAAGTAGCACGTCCCCAGCCGAGACACGGCCCGTTCTAGCATAAATCATCTTTTATCTTTTATTTGCCTATATGATAGCTATCCCAGAAAACTGCCATTAGCTCCAGTTAGAAGTATTGTTGTGAACTATAACTCTACACCAGCATTTAAAAGTAAAAACTAAAATTAGTATTAATCTAGTTAAAAAAGTGATCGAGAATGCTCTTTCCGTATACATTTTCTAAAGCACGCTACTACAAATTGCTTAGCAAGTACGTTTCACCATTTCCTGCTAAGAATACTTAAAACAACTAATTGAGTGCACTCTGTAAATACTTCCAAACTAGCTACACTAGTCTCCTAAATGACGAAAGGTTAAGCCATGAATTTTGTATGAAAATTGACGTCGCCAAAGACGTAGTATGAAATTTTAAATCGAGTCTGGATTTATTGCTGTGTCGACGTCGTACATAATGTATTGCAGTTCCTTGTTTTGACGCTGCAGTAACTTTATTGGATTACCATAAAATTTACGTCCTGACAAAGTTATGATCCACAAATTTCAGTGCTCTAGTACCTACTACGTATTGAATGGATACGCTGTGTTTTATGAAATTAGCAGTTTTGCTGAAATGTTTCTGGGTTTAAGGGAGTCGTTCCGTACGCTGTAGGTACGCTAGGTACAGTTTCAGTGTTTCAAACAAACTTAAAACACAATGTGTTTGTATTTTAATCATTACAATTGTACCTCGCGTGCAATAGCCTAGAATACGTTGCCGTTCAAAACGAAGCTTCTGAATGTGTCTTTTGACCATTTTCCCAAAAACAAATTTGCAAATCGAAACCCAAAGGAAAAACGAAAAAATTCGAGGACTGCATCCTTAAAAGGAGTTCTTATAAATCGGAAGATTAAGAGGGAAGAAAAAGTAGGAGCCTAACCTAATAAAGCAGATCGTCCACCGACTAAACTAAATAAATAAAATACATTTATTTCAAGTGACTAAGGACTAAGCTAACTTAGCTCCACTTAGCCAGCCAGTATTACATAATATAAGCGTCTGCGGCAAACTATGACGAGTTTTAAAGTTTACCTAGTTTAAGCAGCTGTATACTTATTTCTCAATTAACTCCCGTTAACATTTTAAACTTGCAACCTAAAATATATTTTACTTTCGCATATAACCAAATCGTTATAGACTGTAAATAAAAGACAATCCCTATAGACTGTAAAACATAATAAAATTATTTAAGTTCTAATTGCTTTCAAACGCTGTAAGCGCCGGAGGCAAGTTTTGGGGATGAACATAAAAAATTACGAGTAAGTTCAGTGGAGTAACAGCGTTTACCGGAATAAAGGTCTTGTCGCATTTATATTTAAATGAACTTTATTGTGAGCTTGGAATACAAATTTGCTACCCCGACACCCGTCCGACTTTGTAGCAGTTTCAAATTTTATATAGCTACCGACCAAGTGCCAATTACTAAGGTCTTTTTAACCACCGAAAACGCGCTGGAGAGTCTTGAAACTTTGCACAAATTTTAAGTTAGATTTCAAATTTTACAGAAGATCTTATGATCTAGAGTTTTCAGGTCGTCCATAGGCCTCTAATTTGACCTAACAACTGTAAGTCGTCAGTTTCACTGACTCACCAGTTACTTCGTCGGTCAATTCCATGATAAAGTCGACAGTTTACTCAGTCACCAATTTCTTTAATTCGTCAGTTAAAATTTTATATAGCTACTGACCGAGTGCTAAATTACTAAGGTGTTTTTAACCACCTAGTATGCAAGAAAGTCTTTAACTGGTTTAGTTTTTAAGTTTGATTTTACATTTTACAGAAGATCTTAAGATCTAGAGTTTTCAGGTCGCCCATAGGCCATGTTTTCTAACTTAACCTAACAACTGTCAGTCGTCAGTTCCCTAATTAGTCAGTTTCACTGACTCGCTAGTTACTTTGTTGGTCAATTCCATGAAAAAGTCGACAGGTTACCTAAATCACCAGTTTTGTTAACTTCTCAGTTCGCATATCTGGCCATTTATCCTAGTCGTCAATTTTCGATAACAGGACAGCTAATGTAAAATTCCGTACAAATATTATTTTATAATTTCAAAAATAAATATTGCATGCACTGAAATTTAAATTGCTCAAATAAAGTAGAGATATATACATATACATTACTGTATACTTAAGATAATGTTCAATTTGGAGCTATTAAATTTGCTTTAGCGTAATTATGTATGTAAATCGCTGAATAATAACCTAATAGAAGTGTCTTAGCCACGTGTTTTGCATATTCATTGGGGATATGACAGTTTGGGCTTGTTTAGAGATTATTGAAACAATCAAATCTTAAAGTTAGTTGTTGAGGTTAATATGTTAATGGAACTGTGTTACTACTTAATTAAATACAAATAAGTTAGAGGCCTTAGGCCGACCTGAAAACTCTAACACTAGATGAGCCACGCCACTATACGAAAAGACAGGAAGAATACAAATAAAGTAATTTTAGTTACATTTTCCCGGAGCTTAATCGCATATTATTAATATTTTTTAATTTGTTTTCATTGCTCAAGACAAATGAACATTTTTGGATCCGTATTTTTCCATAATAAAAATTCGCGTATTATGATTTATTTTCTTACCTTAAAGATTCAACCATGTTACAATGGTCTTGGTCGCTCATGTAACTATGTTGACAAATCATGTGAATTTAAAAAGTTTATTGAGATAAACCTACTAGTTAGAATAAGCATCATTTAGCACCATATTTTCTCATATACAAACGTACTGTATCTCGTACCCACGTATCATTATCTCGAGATCCTTAGTGTGGGCACGTTAACAATCCTGAACTTGCGAGATATGAATGCCTACATAAATGTTTTTATTTTAATTAAGATTAACGATTAAGATCCAGGAAAATGAAACTATGGTTTTTTTATAAACAAACTACACTAGAAAGACAATCTATTAAAAAAATCTTAATATTTTACATACAAGCTCAAGTTTAAGTTCAAGTTCATTTATTGGGTAATATAATAGATTTACAAGTCGTCATAATCATCATAAGAAACCATTATATGTAGCTTATATACTTTAGTATGTGTTGTTGTTTACAACAACACCAAGAAATTAAAATTTGTTATACCTATTTATTTTTAATGCTCTAGCTAGGCATATCTACTAAAAATATTTTTAAAGATAATACTATATGACATAATCAGAATCACTGAGTATAAAACGGTCTTCCCATAGTTTTCCACATGGCGTCCGTTCAGATTGACAGGGAGCTCAATCACATTTCGTTTTGAACAAAACGTCCACTTTTTTATCCTACAAATTGAGCAGTCAGTGAATTATAGAATAGATATAAATGACAAATTTTCATAACTATTTTTGAAATTAAATTTACACAGCTGCAAATTGAAATTGTTGTTAAATTAGTAATTATAAACTTCTAAATAGTATCTTTAAAGAGCACATTTCACTAAATGACAATGAACCTAAATTTCACTCAAGGTGTTGCATTGCAATTTTGTTAATGAGCAAATTAAAATTAAGTAGATGTATACTATAAACTTGGGACTTTATTAGCAAAATATTAATCTAGTAAAAACTTTATCTATAAAATGATTTGTCCTGACTGACTGATCAGCGCGCAGTCTAAACCGCTGATAGCAGAGGGCTGAAATTTGAAAAATGTGTTATAACTAACCAAACTAAGCCCTAGGCTTGTACTATGGGTACTAGACAACGGATATAGGTAGTACAAAATTACATGCATATGACACCTACATAAAAAACACCCCGACAAGAAACAAATATTTATTTGTAAGCATAAATATTTGCACCCCGCGGGAATCGCCCCGCGACCTTTTGCAATGCATTCGGGCCTTGCTCCGACGCGCCACAGATTTCGTCTTTATATGAACACATTATTTGAGGCATTCGACAAGAAAGAGTGTTTTGAAATACCCACGAGATCGGGATTTACGTGGGTGAAACCGCGAGATTCAGCCAGTATAAAATACTCAACTTATCCAACATTTCAACCTAACGAAGAGTCTACTTGTGCCAACCCAATATTTTTTCCAAAAGTGTGTCCGTAATAAAATGGTGTTCCACTGAAGTGCGTCTATGGTTTCAACGACCGTACACTTAAACCTACATTATTAGCAGCAAAATAGTGTCCAGGGACATTTTAAGTGTACATCGTTCTATAACAAAACACCTTACTGGCTTCCGATAATGTTGTTTTGGTCCCGAGTTACGTGCAATGGGCTATTAGCCAATAACACCGGTAAAATTTGTTTGTATATCTTTTTAACAGGACGGGAAATTGGTATTTAAGATGGGAATACGGAGCTTAGTTTCTGTTAGGTAAATGTTGTGTTTTAGCAACGGTAATATAAGTCGAAAGGGGGTTGTTCTAGTCTAGGCGAACGACTTTTGTTCTACAACTATTGAAAATTCGAACTTCTAAACACCATTTCTTACCAATCTAAGGAAATCCTGTTTTTTTTTAAAAGCGACCTACGAAGTCATACTCGTAAGAGGAGGTGCTTTCTTAATTTCGGCTTGGCAAGAGGCTTCCCCGTGGCGTAGCGGCTATCGCTCTGGAACGGAACGTCGATCGCGGGTTTGAGTCCTGCCGGGTATTAACATTTTTGTAAGCATTTTTTTTCAAAAAGCAATTCGAACTCGTTATTGCAGTTATGTTTAATTGGAATAAGAGATGTTTTTAAAGGTAAAGGCTATTATTGTAATAAGTAAAGTTTAAATTCTGTTTTCGAAAAAAACCTTAGGTAGTTCAAATTTCCAAATGTCGTAGTACAAAAGTTTCGCTTTAAATGACCGATAATATAATTATACGTGTTCTTTACACTTCAATTGAATATTCCTTTCAATTAAAAAATAGTCATTTCAATCGGTCAAGCCGTTTTCGAGTAAAAGAGTAAGATCCATAAATTTACATTGAAATTAGTAAGTTACATTTAAAAAGAATTCTTGAAAAAGGTCTTGTAATTTTATATAATTAAAACTCATCTGAACCCTCAAAACTTCGCTCTATAATTAATGATCTAAAGAACTTTCACTTAGGACATTTGTCGGACTTTAAAACCACATTACAAACAAATTATTATTTCATGTAATTTATTAAAAATAAGTAAGATTCTTTAAAGACACTAAGGTTCTATGAAATATTCCCAACATTTAGGGGTCTAATAAACAAACTGCGCGAGATTGTCGTCAGTTTTGCAGATAGACCTACAAACGAATGCTACTTGACTCATTTGACACTGAATCTACCTAACTAGAACCTAAGCAGGTATAGAAAATGGTGGTAATATAGAGGAATCGAGTAATTACTCTGGCTAAGTAAAATCTCTGTCACATTTACGCAGACGTTGAAAACCACTGAGATAAGCGAGACAAATGCATTTCTTAGCCAAAGTATTTACTCGACTTGCCTATGATACTCTGCCTGTGAGCAGGATGTCTGAAAGGACTAAACGTCAAGAGTTTAAAACATACAACGCGATTAAAACTGAAAAATGAGTTTATTTTTATATCAGCATCGCGAAAACTGAAGAAAACACTAGTCCAATAATATTTTTTTATGCCAAAGTTATGTTAAGCGACAGTCGCTCAATCCCCAAACGACTTACCTACGATCGGCAAACACAAAATTCGTCTGTTTGTTAGAACCCTTAAACCCTGATTTAAAAATCGTTTAGGCCAACCAAGACGTTAAAGGTGATCCTGATGAATTGCTAAGGAATTATTACACTAAGAAAGATAAATTAGTGAAATTAAAAGGGAAAGTAAAGAATAGCTTTTAGCAATGGAGCGGCGCAGAACGAACGGTGGGCGTCGAAAATGCAATCTACGTACAATATAGTAGGAGGCAATCTAAAGTAGTGTGGGTCAAGAGAGTTTTACTCAGGCGACTGTAAATACGTTGAAAACATTTCAAAGTCTCCAAGAAAGACGAACTGTAGTTGTGTTGACTTATTTTCTAAATGTTTATTTATTAACGTTTATAAATGTTAGAAGGTTTTATATTTTAGTGGTAGGCACAACACTTTAGAGAAAATTTATAGTACTTATATGAAAAAAAAAAGATATTTTACCCTGTACCTACTTACTTAGGGCAGTTGATAAGAATACCCCGATAGAGAAGTGAAAGGTCTGAGTCCTACTGCGAGATTTGAATTTTAAAACGAAAATCATTCTTTCTAAATCGAATTTTTAATAATATGTTGTTTTTACATTTATATCTTCTTTTCATCCGAGCGATGTTCTCGGTTTCATCCCTCTCGGGAGTCCGGGGTCCGCTAAATCCCAAATTGTTTTTTTTTTTTCAATATGGTTAATGGTGACTTACCTACTGGTAAGTCATTGACCATTCCTTCTGCAAATAGATTTTGCAATATTTTTACGGCCGGTTGCCTGCTTGACACCAACCCTCCTAGGGAGGGCTACTGTGGATAATACAAATGTTTTGAATTTAAATGCTCTACTGCTCTACTTCTTCTTCTTCTTCTTCTGTAAATAGTAACATCATTATTTGCTAACTAACATAAATATCTTAACATGAATAAATTAACTTGAGCAAATACCTAGCTTGAAACATAAATGAAAAACATGAAATAAATGAGTTCATCACATTAGCACACCTTTGAACGTAAAAGTAAGAGACAGGAGTGCAAAATATTCTGCTATAAATTATGTAGTAAATAATTTGTGGTGTATACATATCTGTATAATGTCGATACAAGAATCAAGACAGTAATTGGAGCTAGTAAGTACATACCGAACGTAGAAAAGCGGAAATTTCCATTTTAATGTATTTACAGCACACATTTACGAATAAATCCTATATATTTCCTTTCGATGTGCGCAGTATGAATGAGTGAATTCAAATTCGAAATTTTCTGGGCGTTTACGTTTCGTAGAGTCGTTAGCTGCGTCCCGCAGTTTCTCCCGCGTAAATCCTGATCCCATGGGAATATCGGGATCAAAAGTAGTCTATGTTACTCCTAGATAATGTTGCTTTCTTTTAGTAAGAGAATTTTTGAAATCGGTCTAGTAGTTTTTGAGTATAATCATTACAAACATACAGACACACATAAAGCAAATATTTCCTCTTTATAATATTAGTGTAGATAAGAAAGCGGAAGCGTATTGAGAAATATTTTTTAAATACATGTAACAGCTTTAATAAGATAACAAGATACGATACAAATACACAGTTTTTATCTCCTTATTATAAAAACACAGTAGAATTGAACTTATTTCTAAGAGAATGTTTCGAGGGTAATTCAACGAACCGTTAAGTATAAATGCCGTAAAGCCATTTGCATATGAATCATGGAAGAAGATTACGTTAATTTTACGAGAACAATAGGTACTTAAATAAATTTAAAAAATCATAATGCTACAAAAGAGATTTTGTTCGTAAACCTAAAACTTAGTTTCATTGCGTTGGACAATATTCTTATTTTTATATCTATAGAACGTTTTGTCCTGACTGACTGGCTGATGGAACACGTAGCATAAACTGCTGATAGTAAAGAACTGAAATTTGGAAGCTTGCTTATTGGATGCCTACATCATATAAAGAACACACTTTCCTAATTGCAAATTAGGAAAGTGTGTTTTTGCAAATTGCTTTTTCGAAATTTTCGCGAGATCGCGAATTAAGCGGGTGAAACCACAGGGACACAGTTAGTGATACATATTATTATGATACTGTATTGAATATTGCTTTTTTGAATTGAAAGCATATTATTTCCTTGTATTCTTGCGAGTAAAGCCTCATAAGAACACGAGTACTCGCTCACTCGTCGTAAGTTATTGAAAGCATTATTTCCTAAGTGGTAAACACTAAGAAATAACGTTTAGGTATTGAATATCGTGTAATTTCCTTTTATATTGACTTTGTCTCTGATTTTTGTGATCTTATAATATGTATAATGTACCTATATTCATTTTGGATTAACTAAAATGTAGGACCAAAGTGTTGGCACTTAGTGGACACTTTAGTTTCAGTTTACTAAGTACGAACTAAAATGAAGGTTGATCTTAAAGTAACGTTTTAACCCCTAAAGGTTCACGACGCAGAATCGAGCACTTCAACCCTCAATATGTCTGACAAACAATAGGACAGTACACACGACTGATCAAATAGTATAATGCCAGAACTACCGAGCTCTGCTTTGAACGTGGTCTGAGTACATAATCCGATATTTGTCTTGAGATTGCTTCGATTTGTTAAAAAATCCATACAATTTGCGGATTGAATGGCCTACGGCGAGCTTGGTAAAATATTGGTTCAATTCATACAATTGAAATAAAATATTGTTTCTGTTCGTGAAATGTTTTTTACCTTATTTTAACAATACTCGACGTTTATGAAACCAAAAGAGTTTTACTTATTTCGATTCGATGGTTATTATTAAAATATATGAAATGAAAACATTTGTTTTAATTTCATACCTATTAAAAGTGTTGAGGTATGATACTGAAGTACTGAAACTAAATAATTGTATAATCAGTAATAATACAATTATTTTTTACTGAATTCGACTATAATAAATTGATAACGGCCAGTATTCAAGAAAAAGTCCAATGGTAAAGTCAAAAAATGCTTTTAATAGTTTTGCTTACCAAATCCCAAACGAAAAAACAGTACATTTTTTTAATTAACCATATAAAAGCTTATATAAACGTACCTACCGTACGCAAAACATGTAATCTAAAACATTTTTTTTTCAAGAGAATGGAGACTATCCTCTTAACTTATATTTCAACGAACGCGAGGTGACATATTGACGTATGACACTCCCTCTGAGTTACAAGTCAAGGATTACATTTTCCATGTCTTTGTTCTTTGTCTTATAGATCTTTGTTCCCAGTGTCACGTCTTTGAAAATATGAGAGGCATCGAAGCAGTTAAAACACGGCAAAAGTGAGCCTCCAGACAGACGAAAAGCTTAGAATTCGGACAATATTGACAAAGACCATCGGAAAACAAAGGTCGTCGGGACCCTTTCATACGTCTGGCAGAGAGCCAAGGCAACTAATGGAAGTCGACTCCCGTTCTTTTTGGTAAAGTAAACGACATGGTTTAAACACGAGCGACCATTAAATTTATTTAAACACTTTGGAATTAAGATTTTTTGCGGTTCCTATTAAGTGGATTGTATTGTTTTAATAGCTTTGCCTTTTCGCTTTAATGACGTTAGCGTTTTCAATCATTTTCCTCCTTGTTAGCGTTATTTTACAATTTTTTTGAAGTCAAGTTAGAGATATTTTATTTTATTTCACACAATTAATTACATTATTTATTAACTAGCAGAGGTTTCGATCCCGCCGGATTTTCCAAAAACCCTTTCTGTGTGGATACCATACATACCACAAAGAACACACTCTCCAAATTTCACAAACAGAACACAGTCTCTTGGACCAGCGGTTTGGAGTCTGCTTTAATATATGGTTGAGTCAATCAGTCAGGACATTAAATTTTATATACCTATTATAGATAAGGTATGATTATACTAAAATAAATTTACGACTAGGTATACTAAGCTACTTTAAATAATAAAATACTCAAGAAATTGTTACCACGGCGATACATCTACATTTTCTTCTCTTGATATGGAAATACTCAATATAGTGTAGTTACCTAATGGAAATTGCCTAACAACATTACCAACAGAAAATATTTCTAGTAAATAATACTATACAACTTAAGGCTTCTATCAAACATATAATTATGTAGGTATACGTACCTACGCCTTCTATTCCATATAAAACATTAAAAAAACAGATACTTAATCAAACGCAGAAATATCCGCTTTGAAATAAAATAATCACAAGTGGTATGTTAGTAGAGCCATGGGTATAGTTCTTAAAGAAAAGTACACTGTAAATTTAGAAAGGTAAGGAACTCTTTCACGAAATTTCACGGCTTGTAAAAGATCCGCCCGTGTAAGGGTAAGATTGATGATAGACATTTTTCAGGACACTTCTCTAACCTCTTTCTTATACATGGTGTTTTAGTTTTACGGTATACAGCGTTACGGTCAGGTTAAACGTTATGGTCCAAGAAATGAGCTATTTTTCACACCATAACACTACTCGTAAAATATTAAGTACCTATGTATGGTTGGTTGGCAAGTTTCAATATATCGGAAAATGTTTCCGGAAAAACTTAGTAATGTGGAAGCGGTTTTTTTGGAATTTCCTTTCGATTAAATCGGCTTGAGTATTATCGAATTAAAAAATACAAAAGGAATACTCAATAGTAGCTATAATGTCACGTTTTTGCGATTGGTCGACTCGCAGTTCTTTTACGAGTGACTTCGTAGGATTTTATTGTCTCTCAGATAATGGTACTAAAACATCAACTACTTGGTAATTTGTCAGTTGTCACTAGTCACTACCCACTGCCCAAGTCTGCCAAGCGAACTCTATCAGTGGCTGAGCCACTCAGGTATTCTGCCGTCAGTCTACTCGTACATTAAAAAAAAACCAACAATACATTCGATTACTAATAAACGAAGAATCGTTTGAAATGGCAGTAGCCTAGTAGGTACATACTATATTAATTTACAGCTTACATAGTAGTTGGCACCTCACAATTACCAGTCATTCATACGGTATATCTTACTCTTACTAAAATTATAAATGCGAAAGTAACTCTGTCTGTCTGTCTGTTACGCTTTCACGCCTAAACCGATGAACCGATATTGATGAATTTTGGTATAGAGATAAATAGGACCTCGGAGAAGGACATAGGCTACTTTTGATCCCGTAAATCCCGCGGGATCAGAACGTACGCGGGTGAAACCGCGGGCGCAGCTAGTTTTTTTTATAATTTTACAAAATACTTAGTTTCTGAATAATTTAAATATTAAATACAATCAATGTGATTAAAATTAAAATATTCTTGTTACAAAAGATACAATTATTATTTATTATCTTTAAATTAAGACTAAATCATGGCAGTCCTTATCACCTACCTATAAACTACGTGCTATCCTTAGATTAAAACAAAAAACTAAAGATACGGTACCTAGTCTCGGAAAATGAGACGATAAAACTACGTCTCGCTGACGCCCTAGCCTCAGTCGTATGTCGAACCGTTGCCGCGTGAGCACGTGCTGTCACACTGCGATTATTTTTTTGACATCCAGAAACCCTTTTTACTTATTCACAAAGCCTGAATCATTCTTAAAGACAAATGTTTTTTAATACAATAATTTTATGAAAATGCATGTAGGTGTTTCTAGCTCATTTTTCGAATACGCAATGTTAGAATATACCGTATCTACTATTTTTGTTTTCATCTAAGGTGCTATCGAACTAATTGATATGCGGCGGAGGAGCGAAGTTTAAATTAATTCCGGGTAGCTCGTGTTAAAGATATAGATAGACAGATACCTACTTATACAAATATTAAACAGATATAAGATAGGTTCATGGATAAGCATAAGTTTTACAGTGTTTGATACAATTTCAAAGTGATATCTACTCTGAATCTTATCTTAATTAATATCCAACGAATATACGACTTTCGAAGTATCAAAACGTTGTAGATTTCGTATTTACGAAGATATCCAAATTCGTGCAGAAGCCAATGATAGACCTTAACAATAGATATGGCATCAGAAGGAAGACAATTGAAACAAACCACTGAAGTAACGCTACCTCAAATTCAATTATACTTTTGACGTTTTAGCTTCATTCACCGACTGTATCTTAGCACCTGCAGCGATTGTCATTTAATTTTTACGATAAATATGTAAATAAATAATTAGCCCGTCAATTTGTCCCACTGCAGGGCAAGGGCCTCCTCTCAGTGGGGTTAGGCAGTAAGACGCCACGGGAGCCTACTCCGGATTGGTGAATTGTCCAATGCCTTCGAACCGTGGTGAGTCCTAGGACATGTCAGTTTCCTGACGATGTTTCCTTCACCGTAGGGATAAACGATAGATAGACTTTTACGATAGACGTAACAATTTTGCCAGCGCTGCAACTGCTTTTTTTTAATGTATTTATTTGGGACAAACCACAGCTTAAAAACACTATTTATCAAGAACCTATTTTTTTGGAATACGTTTGAGATATTATCTTTAGTTACTACTAGTACAAAATATCTCTATAGTACCAGCCCAGTAACATGGTAATCCTCAGATGATAACGGATATAATCATTCAACCGATCACAGCTCCGGTCAATGTATCAAATCGTAGATCAACAAACATCCACTCTTGGAGCACCAAAAGTCAAAGAAGTCAACTGAAACTGACTGCGGCAGACCTCACCGATTTGAAGCGTGAAAATTCGAAATTGCTTTTTGAAACATTTTAGCAGAACCTTGCTCCGTAACGGAGTGTTTCCTCGCCGACCGTTTTTAACAGCCTTTATTTACTTTCAAGAAGTTTTTCGTAAAACTTTCAGCCTCAAAATTAAAAGGAACATCCTAAAAAAGGAGAAACAAAATTAAGGCGATTGCGAACATAGATAATAACTGCCTTTTGCCCTCGAGTGCTACAAAAAGACAGGCTACTTTCATAAATCTCTGAGGTGGTTAACGCCTCGTCCGCAATGCGAGAAACAACAGAATGGCTTCGGGCGACAAACGGGGAAGGGTCCGCGAAGTTTTAAGTACTCTTCAAGAGAATGTTTTCGCCTAGTGATCTCTTTAATAAATGTTGTATACTTACCTCATTTACTGTGTTTAATTATATTGTTGTTTACATTAGAGTACTTAAATCTTTAATGATCTATGTTAAAAAAGTTTCAAGAATGGGATAATCTTCTTCTAATATATAAAATTTCCATGTCACAGTATTAGTTACCGTACTCCTCCGAAACGGCTTGACCGATTTTAATGAGATTTTGTATACGTATTCAGTAGGACTGAGAATCGGCTACTATCTATAATTTATAATTAATTATAAAATTCAACAAGTAGAACCCGCGTAATCACCCAAAGACACATTCCTCATGAGAATATTACAGCATTATTTATGCTTACTAACTGACTAAGCCACCTAATAATCGAAAACACAAAAGAGACAGACAAGTTTAGTTAAAAAAACTATTGATGGACCGACACACGCAACGCTAATAATTGTTCATTTCGTACTCGGCCTTACACACGAGTTACTAGGTCATTAATCAATATGACAATTGTTTGTGTCCCTACTCGTACGTGTAGGCATCTACCTATCTAGTAGATACATGATATTAAACACGAACAGTTGTTTTCTATATTACTTAACAATCGTTCCTACTTCCTACGCACACATAAAGTAAATTATCTATCTTTAATCTATGCTACTACTATTGTAAAGGCGAAAGATTAAGAGTAGATTAGGTTAACGCTAAAACTACTGAACCGACTTAGGACATAGATAGTTAGAGTTCTGGAATAAAACAGTGATCATCCATTTATTTATCCAGATATCCCCGCAGAGTCTGTCGGGATAGGGTTAAACAGTAAAGCACTGCGAGTAATATTGTGTGATAAATAAAGTCTAAGTGACGTCCATCGCTGATACTGTACAAGTAATCAACCAATAATTAATGAGATCAGATCACGACTCATGTAATTGATCAATTTGTTCCTACAACTTCAATTTACCCAGGTGACATTGACACGGGTTAAAGATCTGATAAGACTTACCTTACACAAAAATCTTTGACACTAATTGCGCCGGCTTGTTACGAAGCTATGGAAAGCTCAATTCAAAGATAAATGAATCGAGTTTCCTTGATTATTTCATCCAAATCAACGAGAGGATCACATTTTTTTACCACTCTCATGTTAGGCTCACCACGTGTCATAAAAACGATGCTCCATCTTTTCGACGTGAACATATGGTCGGTAATAACTCACGTCAATATTCATTCGTGTCACACAAATCGTAAAATGTTCGATCCAGGTTGCGTTTCCGAACGTAATGGATCACCTATGTTTATACATACATGCGTATATGATACAAGATCGAATAATTATTATTTATCTTAACATTTGTGCCCGCAAACATTTCCCCGATTTTCTTAATAGCCCTCGTAATAGTTGTGTGTTGTTATGTTACTAAAATAGAAGAGTGATAAATGATTCCAAATGCTCTTACTATTCTGATTGGTATTCGATACTGACCGAATTCGGAAGAAATCATTGCGTCACTCCGTAGATTTCCACTTGTATCCCAAGAGGCGTTGCCAAATGTATAAACCTTTTAAGTGATTACTCTCCAGAGTTTATTCACTTTTACCTGGTGATCCTAGTTGCCTATAAAAGTCGACACTTACAAGGTTAGGGTGCTTGCATAGTATAAAGGCACTTGTCGGTATAGGGCGGTACCGGTCGGTACGTGTAAAGCGGTCCGTAGACTGTCCCCTTAAGGTATTAAGGGGACAGTCTACCTACTCTTTTCTCCATACAAACTTTACAAACGTGGTCGAGTGTTTCTTCCCTGGATAAAGATATTAGAAAAAATATATTTATGCCATAAGTCCTATATCAGCCATGACCATGCCCCTACGTTTTGATTTCTTTTTTCTATAGATAATAAAAAAAGGCAAAACGTAGGGGCATGGTCTTGGTAGATATAGGTTTTATGGCATAAACATATTTGCTCTAATGTCTATATTCAAGGAGGAAACAGTCGTCTACGATTGTATGGAGAAAGAGTAGGTAGACTGTCGTCTTAATGCGCTTGTTTATAAATGAAGTTGCAACTTATCGGTACCATTTCTTGATTTGATTTTTCTTCAACGAACTGGAAGGCATGATAGTCACTGTGAACAGACCCGTTTTTATTGTGTATGGATCGGTACTTGTCAGTAGGTACCTTGTTACTGACTTTTGTCTATAATTTATACCCTTACACCCTTACCTACCCATGATTCTACTGTCCTATCTAAATACGATCGGCGTTTTCGTTTCCATTTATCGGGTTCTATATTTACCATATAAATATTGAAGCGTGAAAATCTCGATCTCGTTTGGATATAACTACTTAAAGCTCTGTTAAATTTAATTTTCTGCTTATATTTGTAAAGATTTAAGCCTAATTTGTGAATCTAAAATAAAACATTTTCCCGGAAAATTCATAACTAAGGATAAATGTCAAAGTAATCAATTTCCTACCATTCCAACTTGTGGGTCGTAAATATTAATTATTATTTTGTCAATTTAATGTTGTTGATAAGAGCTTTCGGCTACGACTTACCTTCACCCATCGGCCTAATATTACAGTAAATGGATTCGTCCGTGTTCTAACATTTTAACATCAAATCATCTAATTTCATTTCGTTTCATTTCATTTCATAAACGACACACTGGTTGGAAATCGTTTCACTTACCGTTTTTCCACCCTCTAGAATCTAGATGAACACGCTGCATCTTAGACCGTCACCTATCGTCCAGTAAGAGCAATGTCAAGCGCTCACCTACTAATCAAAAAAATCAGGCGATAAACCACATATAAAAACTTATATTACATCAAAGCTAAGCACAATAAAAAACCAAGTAATTTTTTCCCCAGATTGACCTACTCATTCACATTCATAGAATACTTTCTCATACCTACGATAGCACTCATAACACTCTAATAAAATAGAATCAATTGGTAATTCTATCTTGAAATTGAAAGTAAACAAACCATACCAAAAGCGGTGTATCGAAATTGTAAAAGACTGAATACTTTTATTTTGTTTGTGTTCTCTTCACTCTATTGTCCAAAACACAATACTTAAATCTGTGTCCACACAAAAAAGGGAGATCTCTTTGCATCCTTTATTCGTCACATCCGTCCGTAGATAGCGTATTTCTCAGTCCCTTTTAACTTTGTCCATTAGGTTATTATGTTAATCTCAGGGTAACGGTTTATCGTGTTTTACATGGATTAGATAAAAATGTCGTTTTATCTCTTGACATAAAAGAAAACTGAGCTTTGATATGTGACAGAGTAGATCACGAGTCATGAGATTATTGTTTCGAATAGACGGCAACGAGTCTGACAGATGTGGTTTCGCATAAAATAAGGTACCAAATAAACTTAATGGATCCGCTCTAAAATGAAACATTTTTGCACGGTATCAAAGCCTGAAAAGCTTTGATCAAAGTTATTCGTGTAATCACTTATTCATGTTTGATACTTATGTGAATAAATTATTTCTAAATGCTTCGAACACGTGTGTTTGTAGGTTTCATTAAATAAGGGTAAAATACCTGCTTCAGTTTAAAAAAAAAGGGTTTCAAATAATACAGTTAACTGATATTGTAATATTTAGTAAATAGTACACTATATATTAGTATACTAATTATTACCAAAACACTAGGTTATGGTAATAATTATTTTTACAAGACGATCCATAAGGGCAGATTACATAAATTATGCACATCCAAGGTCGTAAGGTAATCTACGAGAACCTGATTTTCGCGTATCCATGAGCAAAAACTTTAAAGATTCAAAACGAACATTTTGTTGAAAAAATGATTTTAAACTATCCCACACTACTAAGCATAAAAAGTAATTTAAGTTGGAAAATATGCTTCTTTTACATTTTTAACCTCTTTCGCTTGCAAACGACTTTAGAG
Organism: Idaea biselata; assembly: GCA_958496205.1. Classification (NCBI taxonomy): domain Eukaryota; kingdom Metazoa; phylum Arthropoda; class Insecta; order Lepidoptera; family Geometridae; genus Idaea; species Idaea biselata. The sequence goes on along the minus strand of OY292403.1, from coordinate 7,453,436 downwards.
TTCGCTGAAGTACTAAGTCCTATTACCAATGTTGAAACTGTCATACGTTTTTATTAGCGGAGAAAAGTTTTTCCAATACTCGGGTACCTACTACTTGAAAAGCAACTAAGCAAGGACTTACAAATTTTCTTTTTGACAAATTGCTTGCTTGACGATGTTAAACCCTTTAGAAGATTCCTTAGATACTTGGCTTTAAAGTATTATAATAATCTTTCAGAACCCTTGTACTGCCTTACTTTTTAAAATGTGTGGTCGATACTGGGTGGATGCTGCTATCCCTGCATAATCAACCACACGTGCTGCATTAGAATTTGCTAAGGTACCTATATATCCGCCTTGGGTGCGTAGGCCAAATCGTGGAACCGGCGCGGGCGCGGGCGTATCCACGCGACCGCGCCTAATGTTGAAGTATAAGTACTTACTGTTCTGTGAAATAAATTGCTATTTATGGGATCTTGATTTATTTTTATACAATTTGACAACTGGTTAATGATGCTTGTGCTACATCATCGACCTTATCGTCGCCATCCATCAGTGAGATGCAGTCGAGTGTAAGCTTATGTTACACAAATCAAATACATACTCGTAATCAACTTTTTTTAAAGATAAACTCTACAACTTTCTTCTTTTCTTTACTTATAACTAGCTGCGTCCCGTGGTTTCACCCGCGTAAGTCCCGATCCCGCAGAATTATTGGGATAAAAAGTAGCCTGTGTTTTTCCAGGTCACCAGCTATCTACATATTGATTTTAGTGGTAATCGCTTTAGCGGTTTTTACGTGATTGAGTAACAAACACAACACTCATATACACATACATACTCACAAACTTTCAGCTTTATAATATTAGTAGGATAGTAGGATTGATTTAGAAAAACGCATTTATGTGGGTTAAAAAAGTTTATTCGACTGCACGTGTATCGTATAGTAGCAATGAACTCAGACCTTTTAAGATTCAAATGAGCAGTGTTTTAAAAGCTTGCGAATATATTAGGTAAATCAACGTTTAAATGAGGCTTTTATGAAATCTCATAAACGTTACCTGGGTTTTTAAGCAAAATTAAATGTTCGAATAATAAAAGTTTGATTTATATCTTTTAAAACAAAGACCATTTATTTCTTAGACGTACTTGAAATATATTAGGATCTATTGTAAAATATAGCATGTAATATTTTCAGAATTTTTTAAATTAGTTACGTAGTTAGCAGCTGTGTTAAATGAACTAGAATACTATGCAGGTATATACTTATACATTGTATTATAGTTAATTTAACGCAACTATTAAACCCCTGAGTAAAGATTGGGATTTATTTATAAATATACGTAAAGGCCTGAAGTTTTAGTTTTTCTTTTGTTAAACGTATTATATATAGGACAAAGTTTTTTATGCTGCCATAGAAGGCCTACGCAAGAATAATTTTGCCCCGATGCACCCCGATGGTTTACGGAAAATAGTGATTGTAGTGGGGGACAGGGATGTAATTAATTCTTAATTTCTATTTATATAGAAGAAAGCCGTGTTAGTTTTACTTTCTCTAACTCAAGAACGGCTGGACCGATTTAGCTGAAAATTGGTGGGAACGTGGCTTAGAACCAGGATAAGGACATAGGATACTTTTTCATACTTATATTTAATTCTCTGGGCGAAGTTCGCCGAATCAGCTTGTTACTTAATATATCAATTATGACTCTACAACCCGTCAAACTATAAAAAGTCAGTCGAACAGGCCACCCGAACTCGTTCCCGACCCTAAAACACGCGCAGCATTTCCTCGTTGGATAGCAACGGCCATCCTCTGCGCCAGAAAAGAACCCGAGCGGGAGTCCAAACCTCGATCTCTAAGCCGTCGCGTCGACCGATCTCCCTAACAAAGGTGATCTGCAAGATGCGTTTTAATGTGCCATGATGTCTTGCTATATCGTCGTAATACAAGCAATACAAGTATCAATTCAGTCATGTCAATACACAAGTATGACTTAACCACAACAACAGCTACATAGAGGTATAATATCCTGGAACGTATTACAGCAATGTCAATAAGTAATTAGTCGAAGGTCTCGACTCGACGTCAATTATGTCTTTGTCTGAAGTTGACTTTGAACAATCAAACTATGATCAATTGTGTGGAAATGCAGTAGGTATCTATTAGAATAGACGTACTTAACTAAAGTTTATTCATTAGTGTGCGGTATTAACTTTTGACATTAATATCCTCCAAAAAGATCAATGGTTTTAGATAGGTACGAACAATTTACTGACTTGATAGATCTGACGACCTCTGTGGCCCTTCGTCCGTAGGCCCGGCTGTAATGCAGAAGGTTGCGAGTAAATTTATGTATGATATCCGTTGTCTAGTCACCGTAACACAAGCTTAGTAGCTTACCATGGGGTTAGATGGCGCTGTGTGCTGTTCACAGAATGTATTGATTTTTATTTATTACTAGCTGACCCGGCAAACGTTGTTTTGCCTTATAAATTATAGATAGTAGCCGATTCTCGGACCTACTGAATACGTATACAAAACTTCATAAAAATCGGTGGCGCCGTTTCGGAGGAGTAGGTACGGTAACTAACACTGTGACATGGAAATTTTATAAATTAGATTTATAAAGGATAGATTAACGCTTTATTGTACCAAAAAAACACAAATTGCAAGAAATAATATAAACAAAAACTTAAAACTAGAGTGTCACTATAGGCGGCCTTATGGGCAATATCTCTTCCAGGCAATCGATGAATGGAAAAGACTTAAGGAAGGAGAAGGGTGATGGGTTCGGATTCGGATGTAAAATTACTTCAAGAAAAAAGAGGAAACTGCCCTGTATAATCTCTAGGTATCTGAAGTTTATTTATTAATATGAAGTGACATAATTATCTCAGGGCAAAATCAATAGTTTTAGTTACGTACAAATTAATTTATTGAGTTGATTATAATATAATAATCACTTCCCGAATAAAAAGATATGGAACAATATTTTCAACAAAAAAATTACGTAGTATAGTGTTGCTTAGCTTGTCTTACATTTATGTTGTCACGCCTCAGTGCATATAAAAATATTAAAGAATTTCTAAATGAAAATGATCTGGTTAGAACAACGAGTCTGGGGTTATAAAATATAATGTTATGCGTCATATACAATTTCGTACTTGCGACTTAATCCTGAACATTATTCATTTCAAATGAAATCTTAATTGCAAGTCCTCATACAAATAAAGAAAAATACAAGAAAACGCAATAAAAGTCACGAACAAAGCTGCAAATCACGATTTTCTGCAAAATGAAACCAATCACATCCGTATTACGAACCACGGACTTCCATCACAATACTGCGGTTTAATCTATCGATAAAATCTATCGAGATCACATGTGGCTTCCTATATCGATATACGACGATTTATGATCGAATAACTCGTACTTACTATGATTATTCAGAACCATTATAATTAAATCTTCCGGATTTCCGTTAATGATTTATGGCAACCCTATGTTAGTGCGGCCATAACTTCTAAATTGTGCAATAATGTAGCCATAGCAGATACTTGCCAAAACGTTACGTAATAAACAATCGGGGCAATAAAACTAGCACACAGTCGAAGCTGGAGCTTTTTGATTACTCTGTGTTGAGAAAGCTGGTTTTATGATTAGAAGAGTAATGGATCTCAGCGAGTGGTGTGGTCTTGTGAATAAAACATGAAAATTTTATGTTTTGGATAAAATAAATGATTTAATGGAATTATTTGTTAGTTTTGTCTAATACTATTGTGTAAGACATTTATTAAATAAGTACTCTTATACAATACACACAAATTCAATTTTATTAAAAAAGAATACAAAACACAATCACTAAAAAATACCAATATACAACAAAATAATATAAAACTCAAGTGTGAAAATCATTAAGTACCTAGTGTTTTAATTTAAATTTCACCCGCGGGACTTACCTAAGTCCCGATCCCGTATATCACGATCAAAAGTTCTATGATACTCTTCGATAAGCTTTTTATTAGCGAAAGAATTTTTGAAATCAGTCCAGTAGTTTCAAAGCCTATTCGTTACAAACAACTAAATCTTTTCTTTTTATAATATTAGTACTGATAGACAAATTCATACGCGAAATGTTTGCTAATATACGATTTTCACACAAAGTAGGCATGCTTTTTGACCTTATCTCACTTGAGGGCCCTATTCTGAAAAACTGAAAATCCATGTCGGGCGCATCGAAAATTGTTGATTATTTCATGACGGAATGTCGTAGAACTTATTTTTGTGTACAGATTGTAGGCGACATTGTTTCCGATATTTTAGTGCAGTTTCCATACAAATATGTCTAAACGTATTGAAGCCTATCGACATTTTAGCCAAATCAGAAATTTTTTGTCTAAAATTTGGATAGGCTTTGCACCAATAGGAGGTTCTTGTCTTAAAACTACACCAAAATGTAGGAAACAATGTCACCTACAATCTGTGCACAAAAAAAAGTTCTACGACATTCCGTCATGAAATGATCAACAATTTTCGATGAGCCCGACAGGGATTTTCAGTTTCAAGGTCGTTGGCGTATATACTCCTCTTAATGGAAAGCGACGCTAAGGTTGACGGTGTAACATGCTTGCATAGAAGAAACCGATTTACTCTAGACCAAAGACTCCAAGCTACGCGGGCAGTGAGTTCCACTAAGCAGTACTTATGAGAAAAGTTGATGCGTGGCGTTTAGTTCGCAAAAAGGGAACGACACCCTAAATGGGTGTTAAGAGCCCTATAGCCGCTAAACTCAAAATCCATGTCGGGTTCATCGAAAATTGTTGATTATTTCATGACGGAATGTTGTTGAACTTTTTTTCAACGGATTGTAATCGACATTGTTTCCGAAATTTTAGTGCAGTTTCCAGACAAATATGTCGAAACGTATTGAAGCCTATCGACATTTTAGCATGAAAAACAGACATTTGTTGTCTAAAATTTGATAAAGCTAATAGGAGTTTTTGTCTTAAAACTACACCAAAATTAAGGAAACAATGTCACCTACAATCCGTATACAAAAAAAAGTTCTACGACATTCCATCATGAAATAATCAACAATTTTCGATGAGCCCGACAGGGATTTTGAGTTTAGCGGCTATAGGGCTCTTAATCGGTGGCGTTTGTAAATATCTCCCGTTGTTTTGTATTAAAATGGGCAGAAGAGAACAAAATTGTAGATTAATTTTTCAAACCACTACGCCGCATATCTAGATACATACGATTTTTATAATAATAAACTTATCAATGAATATTAGAACAAAAATGCCATTAACAGCTGCAGCTGCATTAAACAGATAATATCATTAAAAATTAAAGCTATTATATTTAGCACTATTTCAGTCTCAATTAAACAGGATATTGGGAATGAAAACGGAATAATTAGATCCCATTGTTTCTTTCGGGTGGTTTTGCTCTAAATGTGTTGACCCATTAACATTCCATTGGCATTGTACCGGAATTCCTGGCTTCAAGACTGCCCCAGATTCAGTTTCGGGGTCATAGGCTATTGTATTCAAATATAAGCTTTACGCCATTGTTTGAAATTTAATATCACGTGATGTTTCTTACGGTGTTCGTGATGCATTTACAAAAAATGCGTAAGAACACCGTAAGAAACATCAGGTGATATTAAATTTCAAACAATGGCGTAAAGCTCATATTTGAGTGCACTACACCTTACTATCAGAATCTCGACTTACTAACTTTCAAAATGAAAAGTTTCTTTAAATGTTGGCAGGTTTTCAACTTTGAAAATGGAGAATAACTCCATGTAACTTCCCGAGTTAGTTTTAAGAAAAAAAAATGACTTTCGCGGAAATATAGTTTATAAGATAATGCTTTGTTCCGAATTGTAGCATTTTAGACTAGTCTGGCTGGATGTAGTGTGTTGCTTAGAAAACAACACCAACAATATAGGTGGACTAGGTGTACCTAGTGCTATATATGTACCGATCTCGTGGGAATTTTAAAAATCCTTATCGGATTCCTTCATCGTTATAAGAACACATTCTTCAATTTTCAGTCCTCCGCTATCAGCGGTTTAGGCTGTGCGATGATCAATCAGTCACTCAAGACAAAGCCTTTTACTTACTTACTTACTTATAAACGAGAACAAAGTTATTTAACGTTTGTTACTCTCTGGTAATTTTGAAACTTTGTGTCACAGTAAAAGACAAACGATACATAACTTATGCAGCTGATTATAAGTAAGAGGGATAGATGCTGTAGGAAAATAATTGTTTGTGTACTTACAACTTCTAAGTACACAAACAATTATTTTGTTTTAAACCAATTATTTTTGAGTTTGTTAAAGGAATTAAGGAGACAATTGTTAAAATCGCGAAATAGACTTTCGAACTCAGAGAAAATAAAATGTCTTAAGAGCTTTTGTACCGAAAATGACCATTAAAACATAAATATAGACCAATTATACCTTCCTCGGAGCACCATTTTACTTAATATAAATGGTCAGTCACGCCACGTAGACCTTTTCAGAAGCACTAAGGGGAAATTTTCTAAATTATTATGGAGGAAAACGAAGCGGAAAATAATAATTTGTATTCCCTTAACACATTTTTGTCACAATACAAGTACCTACTCGTACTAATAAATACTTAACTACTTAAGGCGATCGCAGTCATTAGAGTAAAGGCGGATACAATCTTGCATAGGTATATCTTGTATGTAAACGTACACGAATGTATCGCTATACTTGACGGTCTCTGTGGCGCGTCGGGTGAAGGCCCGACTGCAATGCAGAAGGTTGCGGGTTCAATTCTCTCTGGGTGCAAATATTTATGCTTAAAAATAAAAATATCCGTTGTCTAACACCCATAGTACAAATACAAATACAAAATACAAATAATTTATTGATAACATAATGTTACATGTCGGTCGGTACAAGCCTAGTTGTTTAGGTTGGGCCAAGATATTGCTGTGAGCAACGTCTTGCAACATTTAATATTTGTTTTTTACATTTTATTACCTTACGCCAAATACAGTCTAGCATTCTGGTTTCCTGTTGTCTCTACCAAGGCGTTCAAACTAAAACCGGTTTGACTGAGCCCCAGGCCCCCTTGGTCCCAAATCCCATCTTTCCTATTGGCGCAAAGAATAAGTATTGCCATTCAGCAGTTAGCCCAAAATGTTGGCAAATCTGCCAACATTTTGGGCTAACTGCCAAGAGTTTGATTTATTTTGATTTATATTTTTATAAATATGTTATTCTGTTTTCTGTTAAAATGTTATCAGAAAATAAATTGTTGGGTTTGTGTCCGAAACGAAATAACCATATTAACTTTTAAAGGCAGCTAATAGTGATAAATAGCGCGGCCTTTTTTGTTTCAAAACAGCGTTTAAACATTTATTTTAATTAAAAAAACCGGCCAAATGCGAGTCGAACTTGCTCACGAAGGGTTCCGTACGTTTGCATCGCTAGATGGCGTGTAAGCGTAACAACGTAAGCGTAAATAAATTATACCACTCTAATTTATTTACGCTTACGTTGCCTTTAACTTTAAAAATCACGTCTGTTGTATGGGAGCCCACTTAAATATTTGTTTTTTTTTTAAATTTCGTTTTTAGTAAATGTCGTTTACTACCAAAATATTATCATGTGTGAAATGATCATATTTTGGTTCATGAAATACAGCCTGGTGACAAACGGACGGACAAGCAGAGCGGAGTCTTAGTAATAGGGTCCCGTTTTTACACTTTATGTACGGAACCTTAAAAAAGAACCATTTGTTTTAACAACTTTCAATAATATTACCTTCGTTTCGAAATATATTTTCGAGCTGTCAAGTTAGATATGCCGATATTTTTTAAAGGTACTACTATCATTTTCATCACAGTTGTTTCAAAGTAATAAATCAAACTGAGAGGGACGTGACAGGCTGTAATTTTAACAGTATTTACCGAATGATATTTACAAATTTTTGTTTCAGTGTGAAACAAAATGGTTCTTCTTTCAATTTAGTGTATTCCAATATACCTACTTTGATAGGAGTAATGTTTCAGCCTGAATACAACGTGTGGTTGCAACAAAATGGCTATCCACTCTAATATTATAAAGAGAAATGATTTGTATTTGTTTTGTGTGTGTGTGTCGTATGTTTGTAATGAATAAACTCAAAAACTACTGGACCGATTTCAAAAACCAAAAGAAAGTTACATTATCGAGGAGTAGCATAGACCACTTTTGGTCCCAAAATTCCCACGGGATCGGGACTTACGCGGGTGAAACGGGTATTGTAGTTAGTTTTTCGTTTGCCATTTTTTAGTCTAAGGAGTTTAGTGCCTTCTAAAATCTGCTTCTGCGGTCTTCGCCCAATTTGGCCAATTTAATTCGTTCTTTTGTAATTAATCATTCATTTTTCTAATGTATATGTGTAGAATAAATTCAAAACCTTGCATTTATACACAAGTGATAAAATTAAATTAATCCCAATTTTCCAATTAAATTAAAGCGTGGTTTAGTTTTAGACAACCAATAATTATCGAGTAAATTGCTTACACTCGGCAGGGAAATGATCGGATTTCTATGAATATAATAGTTGTTAAACCCATTACCAAGTCATTTACATGGTAAGTATGGATTTATTACATTAATCTTCTAAATATATAAAGTCAATACACATAGGTATATGTGTCAAATTAAGCGTTGTTAGGGCGTTTTCAATTTAGTCGTTTCGTGTCGGACCGCTCGCGCTGCAGTGCCGATGCGGTGTGTTTGTCGTACGGCGCACGGACGGTCGTTTGTTTTCATACAAAGTGCACGGAGCGGCAACAGTGCGGCGTCGGTACCGAGAACGCTCGACGACAGGACGGCAACGTCACAAGCACCATGTGTTCATTTCCCACAATAATTCCATGGCTTAACTGCTGTCAAATGAATTAAAACACCACAAGCATACAAAAGTACGGCAGTCAGATACGCTTTCAATTTAAATATTAGGTATCGGACTGCTACCGTACTGCAGCGGTACGGCAGCGGTACGGCAGCGGGACGATAAACGTGCGACAGCGGCCCGACACGAAACGTCTAAATTGGAAGCACCCTTTACGAACAAATAATCGTACCGGATTTAAAGTCTCTATAGGACCAGCGATTTAAATCGTGCTTTGATATTAGTTCAGTCAATCAGTCATTACTTTGAAAGTTCCATTTGGAACATTACTTATGTAAATACAAATCTACAAGCATCAATAAATACAAAACAAAGTCATGTAAAACATAAAGAAATAACTGCAGAGAATTAGTTCTTTCTTTAGGAATAGATAGGTTGGTAAATAATCCAATACAATTAACAGCTTTAAATAAAGCGAGGTAGGTAAAATTAAAAATAACAAATGCTTCAGGGAAATGAGGAGGCGCTTCTAAAGAGGGCTCGTTATTCCTTCGTGGCTTCAAGAAAATAATCAGCGGAAAACAAAGAAAGCAGTTTGAATTGTAAGAGTTGTTGAAAGTAAATTGAATAAATTATGGCTCTCTATAAAATTTAAGTGTTAATATCGCATTGTTTTAATATTACAGCAATCTACTTTTTGACCTCGACTTTAGAGTTTCATTTGGGTCCTATATTAAATGCTATAAATTATAGCGAGTACAAATCTCACCCTTAACCATTCGATCTATGCATACTCGGGGCCCCCAGAGGATATCTTCCAACTTACCAATGAGGTCGTCGACTGGCTTAAAAATTTAGACGTAAAATTATAGTTCATAACATTTTTTCGTTTATAGGTATTCGAAATTCAATCTGTGTAATCTGCCTATATGTATTCCTGTGTCATACGATTAAATAAATAATTCGTGTGATTCTCTCCATACCAAGGTTGCCTGGAAGAGACCACATTAAGCGTTAAGGCCGTCTATTGCCCCCAATTTAGATTTAAGTTTCTCTATTTTATTAATTGTAGGTAAATGTTTGTTTTGTGTGCATAACAAAGCGTTGAACTAATTTTATGATTTTAATTAGAATCGTAGCTTCTTCTGCAACGAATGTTAGACGTAAAAACAATGGTAGCACTTATTTGCAAAGGGAGATTTGTGAGATTTTTTCAATTAAGTCAGACGCTCGGTGAAACAATGCCTTTGCTCGATTCACATACGTGATTCTCTACCGTTATTCATTTGAATACATTTGTTCTAGCTAACTATGAGGTTTCCTACAGTTTTTTGTTGGTTACGAAAGTCTACAAATTGGGTCGTTCTACAAATGTAATAGTAGTTTTTAGGAATTGCGTTTTTACAAACGTTTTACTACCTAAAATATATTTCTTTACTCTATTTGAGGGGAAAGTAGAGAATTGAATGTGTTGGGAACCTGTAAAATAAATTATAATTTAAATAGATAAATGTAGGACATTATACACAGCGCAATCTATCCGCAAATTTAGCTACAAGGCTTGTACTATGGGTTCGAGTTTATGATGTGGTTATTGATTACTATTTTGAAGGGTACACATATAGTATACTATAGTATATATGGTATACTACTATGAATAGTATACCGGATAGGCACTAATTTAACAAAAATACTACTTATAGTGTTTTTTTTAAGTGTCTAAAAATAACTGTAGTATTTTTTTACAATTAGTGCCCATCCGGTAGCATTATTTAAAAAAAGACGAATAAGTATCAGAAAAAAAAACAAACATTGAGATAAAAAGAACATCGGTAACAGCCACGAATATGTATCATCATCGAATATGCTGTAAGCATTTGTCCTTCCGTACAGTAACAGACAGCCTGGCGTCTCAGTCTAATATTAATAAATCAATCTTTTTCCTAATCCAAACAGGAAAATTCGAAAAAAAAGCACAAATAAGTTGTGACATTGTTGTCAAAGAACAAAACGTGAAGAGATTTTTAATGCTGGTGCTAAATTCAGACACAACAATTTTAAGTTTTGTTATTTTTCCGCTTCTACCATCGCCGTCCATCCGTGAAATATAATTTATTTTCAATATTTTAATCATGTTCTCAAAAATCTTGTTTTCAATAATATTTGATTCGTTATCAATAGAAATAACGTAACTAATAATATGCAAATTGCTTATTCTATGCATTTTAGTATTAGTTGTGCTTCTTGTAATTTCAAGGTAACCCTTTTTTGTTTCCCTTTACCATACCTTACCAATTTAATACAGAAATAGGAACTTTTCTTTTGCCAGTCCATTATTGCAAACGGTAAATTTTATTTTTTTATTTTTATTTTTAGCCTATTTTGTCCCACTGTAGAGCAAAGGCCTCTCGGTAAATACAGTATACGGTAAATACAATCGGTAAATACACAACATAAACAAACTATCTAATCACTAACTGACAATTATTCAAATGTTCTAATTGTCTAATAACAACTAATTCCCAGAATACTGGTAATGCAGTCAGTATTTTGGGCACTTTTCCCTCCACCAAGAGTTAAGCTGATTTAGATTTAGTTTTGTTTTTAGTTAGTTTTATTTTAATTAGTTTTAGTTTTGATTTAGTTTTTAATGTTAACTATGTTTTATAAGTGTTTGGTTTCAATAATTACATTCCAATCACGTAAATTTATACATATAGATAGGTACAACTAATTCTTTAATTTGTTGTAACTAATGATACAATTATTTTAGTAAATTAATTGTACAATGATTGTTATTGATTGATTGAATTGTACAATTAGCTACAAAGACAAATAGCTGGAACACTTTGATATGCATGTACCCACTCGTTTTAAATCCTTATCATATTTATACTAATATTATTAAAGACGAATGATTTATTTGTTTGTTTGTAACAAATAGGCTCCGAAACTACTGGACAAATTTAAAAAAAAATACTAGAATAAAGCTACATTATCAAGGAGTACATATTCTAGATCACGAAATTCTCACAGATTCGGAACTTACGCGGGTAAAACCACAGATCGCAGATAGTATCAAATAAATTGTGCTTTCAAAAACGAGCAAATTTCTAGATCAATTAAGTCGCTTTTTATATATAAATAGAAAAAACGGAATCCTTTCAAAGTCTCAACTAATTTACCCTGCAATGCACAGGACGATTGGCTAAAAGTAGCGTAGATTTCTCTAGAAGTCTTGGCACTCTGATTTCCCTTGAGCTGCTCTTAGGATTTTTGTCACACTCTATTTGTAGAGTGTATGTAGTATATTCAGACACTCGTTAACACAGAAACACACACACACACACACAGAAATTGTGTTTTGATGATTTGTGTAGCACTGTGGCCAAACTGTAGAAGGTTGTGGTAAGTTGTTTTCTTAATGAATATTACCGTTCTGTAACATATTTTTTAGGTTTGTTTAAAAAAAGATTCAGAAAAGCAAGATAGGAGTTCATATAGTAGATCATGGACGACAGCTTTCTCTGAAAGCCTCGAAATTTAACTTAGACATGAAACCAGGGCTTACTTTAATTCTACTGACGATAAAGCGAACGATAATTCCAGAAAAAAATCTGTCATCCATCCATCGGACGGTTTTAAAGGACGGATGACAGATTATCTATTTTTCGTTCGTGTGTTCGTAGAATTAAAGTAGGGCCTTAGGTTACTCTAACATTCACAAAAGACTTTATTCAGAGGTTATTTTAAAATTCTCTTACCTTGACGTTTCGACTACATTACAATAGTCTTGGTCGTGAGGAGTAGATGTATTCTCATAATCAATAAGCGAATAACATCCGGGTCTCCTGATGGTCAATACGCGAATAAAGTTAGGGCAAAACATCAAAAAAAAGCAGTAGGTACAAAAGTTTATACATTTTATTAATCACAATAGATTAAAAATCATAAATCAATAAAATTGTGAACTGTGCCATCATCATTTACGACCCAAAAAACGGATTGGTCATCATTGTCTAACAAATCAGTCATTTAAAAGTAATTAGGCCCAATTTTTGGACAGCAATTTGGAACACAAAACTAAAATGAAAATCGATCATTCTATACCTACATACCTATATATCTTTGTGTTAAACACCTCGTTAAAATGAAGAGCAAAGTTATGACTTTGAAACTTTCTATACATTCGTCAAAGTTGGGGGGTCGCTCATTCACATGCGAGTACGTACTAATACGACCCGTGCGCGTCGACTAGACATCTCGCTTATTTTCGATTCAATTAATAACAATAATTAAGTATACCTACTAGTCAAAACATTTAACTTGTTACAAGTAAATTAAGTACCGATTTTTATGTTTGATTTGAATTTGTTTCTGAAACGTAGGAATCATTACAGAAAAAATAAAAATGGCACTCGGGGACTGCTGCGGTAAAGCTATTGCATTGCATTTTTTTCTTGATTCGGTGGCCGCGCTCAAAGCCCGCGATAAAAGCCATGCAATACCTTTATAAATAGTATTGAAAAATGTCTTTCTTCTTTTTATGACAATGTTGAGATAATCTATCTATTGGCCAAGGTACGATAGGATCTTCGGTTTTGGTTACCTAATGCTAACTCATCTTCAGTTATGCCCTAAATACCATTTTTTTCTAGTCTGTCATAGTCATTGTAAGCTTAGTAGTTTTCCATGGGGCTAGATGGCACTCTGTAAGGTTCACAGAATTTATTGATTTAATTGTTTGATTTCAGCGGACATGTTTGATGAGCGAGAGGTGTCTACTAAACGCGTACGGGTTATACGATTAGGCTGTTAATTCAATTTGAGATTTTGTCTCAGTCGAAACTTTCGTACAAAATAGAAGGTTGTTATGTACAAATTCGTTTAATTTAGTTTGACTGAGTATGTCTATGTGAGACTATGATCGAGTTTAATTCAGAATTTCGGTATAAACCTTTTATACTTTTCACGAGACTCCATGTTATTATTTTTAAAGCTTTTGTGTTTTAAATCTTCCTACCTTGATTTATTTTTTTAAAGTGTTTCCTACACTTGGATGACTGACTACGTGCCTTGTCGTAAGAGAAGGAAGAAATGCAGTTCATAATTTCACAACGGGCACCTGTGGCGCAATTGGATAGCGCATGAAACGGAATATCAGGGTTGCAGGTTCAAGTCCTGTCGGGTGGATTTTTTTGGAAATAGAAAGAAATTAACAAGGAAGACGGGCGCGGGCTTTTTCATTGAAATATATTCTACGGTTTTCAATATTGCCTCAGATTTTTTTAAATTAAACAAGAAACATTTATTTTCTAAAATTTAGCAAAAATCAAAACGATCCGTCATGTCTGTTCAGGAAGAAAACAGAGTATGTTGTATAAAAAAAAATTAAAAAAAAAAAAACTTTGGCACAAAGACAAACTGAAACTTATAATTAAGAAACTCTTTGGTAAGTGCAGACAGGCTGATATATTTGACAGATAGTGCAGGCATTTTGAATTTCATGACCTACTCGATTCGATGTTTTTGAAACACGTTTGTTGTATGGGAGCCCCTCTTAAATATTTGTTTTAATTTGTTTTGTCGGTAACCGAAATACATCTTCTGTGAAAATTTCAACTGTCTAGCTTTTACGGTTCATGAGATACAGCCTGGTGACAGACGGACGGATGGACGGACGGGCGGACGGACGGACGGACGGACAGACGGACAGACGGACAGACGGACAGACGGACAGACGGACAGACGGACAGACGGACAGACGGACAGACGGACAGACGGACAGACGGACAGACGGACAGACGGACAGACGGACAGACGGACAGACGGACAGACGGACAGACGGACAGACGGACAGACGGACAGACGGACAGACGGACAGACGGACAGACGGACAGACGGACAGACGGACAGACGGACAGACGGACAGACGGACAGACGGACAGACGGACAGACGGACAGACGGACAGACGGACAGACGGACAGACGGACAGACAGACAGACAGACAGCGAAGTCTCAGTAATAGGGTCCCGTTTCCCGGGACCCGGGACCTTTTCTTAGGTCCCGGGTCCCGTTTTTACCCTTTGGGTACGGAACCCTAAAAAGAGCACTATAGGTAACTAAACACATCTATTCGGTAACCTGGTACAGTACAGAATTGGGTAAGATTTGACGCACTTGACGTATCTAGTAAAACCATTCAGAGGGTGTGTGGGACAATTACGCCAAAAAACTTACAAACAAATACACATTGATAAACACACAACTTTGCTTTGCCTCACGTAGTTGGGTATAAAACGCATATTTCCGTACTAATACACTTTTTAAACAAACACGATTGAAAATTTTATATTTTCCCAGGTCTTAATCGGGTATCACGCAATTAAAACCCGGGAAAATTGTAATACCATGTATAACCAACAGATTATAAGATTTATCGCAAAAAAAAACCAGATCCTTCAGTATCCTTGAAAATTAGATATAGCTGGATATTCAAACTTTTACGCTTGTTTATACAGCTTTTAAAAACACGGTAGCATGTGCAAGAGTATCAAATTATGCACTTTGTATTCAACATGTATGCTTGCCCCAGCTTAGACCATTTCGATGGCTATCCCACTGGGGACGGACGGACCGTTATCTACTTCTAAAACAGCTTTTAAAGGAACTTTTGCCTAATATGCATTTATTTAGGCGGGTCTAATTAGAACTTATCTTATGGGAATACTACTAACCTATTTAAATTGTCGATTTAAGTAGGTAAATTGTTGTTTATAAACTAAAAAGGATTTTAGATATTTTGGTCTAAATAAATTCTAAATGTAGTAGTCTAAACAATCTAATAAGAACCCTAAGAATCAAATATACGCGAGGGAGAGCGGTGTCGGTCTAGCTAGTGGTAGATACTGCCACTTTCATTCCGAAAGTCGTGGTTTCGAATCCTGGCCGACCGCGCACCAATGTCTTTTTCTTTAAGACAAAATTAAGTGGGCTATTAACATAGCTCTTACGGTGAAGGAAAACATCACGAGGAGACCTACGGCTTAAAGTCACGCAAAAAGGCCCAATTATAGGGCTAGTTGCGAAAACACACAGTAAAAAGTAAGTAAGGAAAACAAATTAGGTATAAACACTTAATAGTTGTCAATCATCATAAGTTGTAATTTTGTTACACAACTCATCGGCACAACTCTAAATATTAAGCAACATGTGACGTCATACGTCACACGTTCAGGTTAACTCAATGTACAAGTTGCTTAACGGAATTGTGACTCTAGCCTGTGGCGTGGGCCAAGGTTTCGTTCAAGAAAATAAATAGATTTTAGTTTAAGAATCGTAAATATAACAAATTTAATTATTAAGAGGATAGTCTCCATTTTCTTTCTCCATACAAACGTAGTTTAAATTTTCCTCCCTGGATAAAGACATTAGAGCAAATATGTTTATGCCATAAAACTTATATCTGTCATGACTATGCATCTACATTTTTATTTTTTTCATTTTATTATATTTTATTATTATTTTAATTAGAAAAAAAATATATATAAAAAGACTAGCTGACCCGGCAAACGTTGTTTTGCCTTATAAATTATAGATAATTAAATTTTTCCTGAATTTTCTTTGCTATAAACCTCACGGAGCCCGAGACCTTTCCAACGAATGCAAAACCGTGGAAATTGGTTCGTGCGTTCTGGAGTTATAGCGTCAGGAAGGAAAACCCGACTTATTTTTATATAGTAGAAGATAGATGCATTGTCATGACAGATATAGGTTTTATGGCATAAACATATTTGCTCTAATGTCTTTATCCAGGGAGGAAAATTTTAACTACGTTTGTATGGAAAAAAAGAATGGAGACTATCCTCTTAAGAATCCTAAATATAACAAATTTAATTATTAATGGGTCTACATCCTTCTCATAATTCTTGAATACGTACATAAGCATGTCAAACTACTACACTTATTGATACAAGACAAACAATAAACTAGACTAAACACAGTTAATATCTGGCGAATCCTAAGCAAATAATCTAACCGTTTGACGGGACACTATGGGACGGAACGACTAAAATGTTTTGAAGAGGTCGATTTTCAAGGGCTTTCACAAGCGAATTGACTACTAACTGAAATGTACGAGTGTGTGTTGCACGCTCGAGGTCTCAGTATGACTAAATTAAAATCATCATATCAAAAAAGGCTCACCAATTTTGTTGCCTTGGGGCTTTTTTAAGCAGAACGTCCACTGCTAACTAACCAGGTTTTTAAACTTGTGAGCATAGCCGTCATAGTTGGCGGTGGGCGCACATGTCTGAAGAACTGTTAGTTTGTTCGGTTCAAATTATTGTACGATATGATTGTGAGTGGCGCCTATAAGCTTCGGCTTCTTACCCTTACATAATTAGTTCTAAAAAACATTACGACATACCTTCTCACTAACTATTTTATTTTTAGTTCAAGGGAGATACAGAGAGACACAATACAATTATTGTAGAAACTTTATATCTAACTTAACAACGTAAAAAAGGAAGCATGGTTCAAAAAATTTCAACCTCTGAATTTAAAATGTCGATTGTGAGACTCACTCCAATCTGATCCAAGATTATAAAATTTCATTTCATTTCAAGACGACTTTAATCTATGCTTAGGTACATTTACCTTTAGATAGATGGGATAGATGCAAAGATTGACCAGACAGAGTTCTTGAAGTGCTCCCAAGACGGTTTATCGACGACAAAGTTTGGGCACTAAAATTCGTTATCTCCTCAGTAAGTATTCTGGCGGGTAGGTAGATATATACAGCACAAGTTGTTCTATCATGCTGCAAGTTGTTTCTTAGAACGGTGTCATAGGAATATCGTGTTTGGACTTTGATACAAATTCTCTAACAAACAATCCTTATTAATAAAAGTTCAAGAGAAGATAAGTATCATTATAAATAAATACAAAAATAAACTTCCCTCGGAATAAACCACTTCGAAAATAGTATTTAATTATCTAAATTACTGGGTGGAAAATAAGCGCTTTACAATTAACTCTAATTTTAATTCATTAAACCAACTAGTATTTAGGTTTTTAGACTAGGTATGACTAGCAACTACTAGCAATGAAATGATAGTATAGTTAACAAAAGACAAAAGAAATAGATTGCATGTAAAGGTATAATTCATTTGATATTTGGTTGTAGCATAGACTTATATTAACAATATCAACACAAAAACTCACCGGTAGTTCAACGCACCTAGTTTTACGCTATCCACATTTCCCAGTACCAATACATTCTGTTTGTCTGTTTTCTCTCTTTGAGAACATGTTCTGTAGCATGAAATGTAGGCAGACGCAATACTGTCATCCCATTACTGTGAGACATAGAATCTGTTACCAAATAATATTTGTATTGTAGGACGTTCTAGAAATATTCCACGGCTTAGTTAGAAACACAAATAAAATTTAACTTAACTTCTATAGTATCTACGTAGGTATACATTCGTATTTTTAACTCACTAATTTGACAAACATTACTTCTACGAAGCAAATAAACTTGAGAATGAGAGCAAAAACACTCAAGAACACTGTTTGTCTCGTGGCAACACATGGTTCTATTCTACTTTCTTAGTACATTTTATACCATATACGACGCTTTAGTAAATTTGGCTTAGAAAAAGCGTTATTAGGCAGATATAAGATAACGGTACGTTTTATGGCATCGTCTCGTGATAAAGGTCTAAAAATAGTGTTCGAAGATCCAGTTTTCTCCGACTTTCATGAGCAAGAAATATGGGTTATATTACATAATCTATTCTGAAGATTATAAATATGAATATTTCATTTATTATATAAGATTATATTGAGCACTATTAATATCGCTGTTACGGTGAAGGAAAACATCGTGAGGAAACCCACGGCTTATTTAGCTTCAGACGTAGTTAGTTTCACTGAGCCTTTTCCGCACTTAGCCTCACAATTGGGCCATTGTACGTGATTTCTTACAGGGCTTAAGACGCCACGGGAGCCTACCCCGCATTGGCGAATATCCCATGCCTTCGGACCGTGGTTTATCCTAGGACATTTCGGTTTCCTCACGATGTTTTCCTTCACCGTAAGAGCGATGTTAATAGCGCACTTAAATTTTTCTTAAAGAAAAAGACATTGGTGAGCGGTCGGCCTGGATTCGAAACCACGACCTTCGGAATGAAAGTCGCGGTATCTACCACTAGATCAACACCGCTCTAGCTTCAGACGTATTGACCCGTTCTTTCTTCTGGGCATGCCTGACTAGGCTGATAGGCTGGTTTAGGAACCTACTATGGGCTACCCCACTCTACCTTAAATAGTATTGATAAATTAGATGATAAGGGCTATTATTACAATTAATTAGTATTAGAACTCCGGGTCTAGATCGCGTCCTAGATAATTCTAGTTTTAAATTACTTCGACCTTTTGGCAACGGGTTACACCGTCCGTGCGACAGCTGGTGAAAGATTGAAAGTGTATTAATTATAACCATTATTCAAAAAAAATGTATATTTACAGCATACAAAAAAAACTATTATTTTGCGACGTGATGAGCTAACAAAAACAGTTAATTTTATGAGAATTTATACTTTGTCTCTCCGGTCTTTGTCTCTCTTTGTATTTCTTTTACATATAACTGTGAAAACACAGTAGGTAAGAAGGACAATGTAAAATATTTAAATATTTTCTTGAAAACCCATGCTCATTTATAAAAATAACCTCCGTTTCTGAGTTTTTGACCTTTATCTGTTGAAAAAAAAATTCAAGCCATAATGCATAATATTATTTCCACGCGACTGACGCAGGACTATTGGTAACTTTTTATTTTGTAATAATCTGATAACAGTTGTTAAGTCAGGTTAGCCAAAGCCAAAGAACGCCCTGAAAACTTTATCACTAGGTGAGACCATTATACGAGAAGATAATGAAGAAACTCTACTTTTTTAAATAACTGTTGTTTTTTGAATTTCTGATTAAGATTTGACCTCATAACTATAAAATTATATCTGCAATCTGTGAAATAAATTGTATATTTAAATACCTAAGACGAGGCCCGTAATTAATTTTGTAGCGTTGATAGCATGTCAGACACACTCCTTCTCCAAGTTTTATTTATACAGAAGAAAATTTAACGGAAAAAGAGTTAGTAGATTAAAAATATAACTTTCGTCTTAGGTAACCTAATTCAGAATATTTTTTGTATTTAACCTGTACCTACCTACCAAAATCCTTTTCTTATTTTAATTTGATTGAAATTAAACCCTTTTTCGGTTTTAATCGCTTGATGTTTATTACTTTTAGCATTGTTTCAATGCTCAACGTTGCATCGCAGTCAATCATGTAAAAGATACCTGTAAAGGTCTCAAAACGTTCAGCTTTGAAACCCGTGATTGAAACAATGCTAAAAATAATAAACATCACGAGATTCGAACCGAAAAATTTCATTAATTTCAATCCAATCGCGAAAACAGAAGAAAAATCTATGTTTAATTTGATTGTTTAAATAACTTGTTATAATATGTAAATATGAATCGAAAAGTACATTGTTACATAATATTACAGTCCGTTTCCATAGTATTTCACTTAATACTCAATGCACGTAAACCTATAAATCAAATAGGCACCATTACTTGTGGGAATTCGGGTACTGAGAGATATATTAAGGAACTGTTTTAGCAGTAGGCATACGTTCTATTTAGTTACCACCCTTTATCAAAAATGGCAAACTTCATTGGGCGTGTGTTCATGTAGCAAATTTATAAAAGTAATTTTAAAACAACATTTAACGTAGACAGAAATGTTATTTTACAAATTCTTTAGATATGCATAACTTAAGTAGCTGAGTTGTAAAGGATGTTACTTTTAAAATTCAGACCTCTATGTATCCTCGGGGTGCTTACAAAACTCATTTCTTATCTACTTTGTGACGATGTTTACTCTAAGCATTGTGGTATAACCACAAGGATGAAATGACTAAGATTATTCTTATTTACAAGAGGCCAAATGAGGTACAACTGAATGGTTGAAGCTACTTTGTTAGATTTAAATCTACGAGTTCATCTTTTGTAACATTAGTTACAAAAACAGGCGGGTATATTTGTTTATCCCTTCACGGTTAAATGGCTCGACCGATTTGTATGAAAATTTGCATAGTTTTAGAGATAGTTTTAGAAAGTAATATAGAGTAATTTTGATCCCGATCGGGACTTATGCGGGTAAAACCGTGGGACACACACAGCTAGTTGTTTAACATCTGTCAATATGGTGAAATGAAAGAGATAGAATATCTAGAATCCTTCTTAGAATTAGTAAGCCTAAGTACTTAATTAATCGAAATGAATAATCACTGAGATGAAATTCCCAGACCGCAGCCGGCTTCGTTACGAAGTACAAGTATCATTATGCTTTATAATTATTCAGGTTGTTACTCACTGATCATTTTCCTTTTGAGACAAATTAAGCCTCATCGCGTCGCATTTACGGGGATCAAGGAATTTTAGCTAGAATTTGTTGTACCCGCGGGATTCGAACTTGAGGTTCCACAACACGAATTAGGTTAAGGTAGCTCATTAACACTTTTGCTCAAGTTTTTTTTGTAAATAGCTAGGTTAAAATTATACTTTTAAATCAGCGTTTTGTTTATTTGAGTCCTACGGTGCTATGGGAGACACTAAGCCAGGGATAACAGCCGAAACCGAAGTTAACGTTTTATCCGTGGCAGCAGTCGTAAAGTTTAAGTAAGTTAGGCCTTGGTTTTATCCGGCGTTTACGTATCCAGGACAAATTCTCTTACGTTTACGCCTACGTTAGCTAAATTCAACCAATCGATAAAGTAATGGTTTATCTTCAAAAAGCAAAAAAATATACATGTGATGAGCGTGAATATAAGCAGCCTAGTGTCACCGAGTATTAATCCTACAGAGCAACAGCTTCATACAAGTCGGCGGCGCGGCAGTAGTTATTACACTACATGCGCAGCTATGTGTGCGTGACTTCTCACCGCTTTGCCGCTCAGGTTTGCCGAGGCCGCCCGAAGAGCCTACTCAGCTGACGTATGTGAACCTGTCGGCACACTGTCGGTGAAAGAGGTCACGCACACATAGCTGCGCATGTAGTGAAGAACCTACGCCGCGGGCTTGTATAAAGCTGTTTCTCCGTATGGTTAATGCTCGGTGCTAGTGTCGCACGTCTCAAGCGAGGTCGACCACACATATTTCACAAAAACTATTAGATTCTTTCGCCCTATGAATGTCAAATGAAGTAACTTTTTGGGATGAAATAAAAGAAACTTCCAGAAATGATAAAGTGGAAACTTTTTTGTGAATTTGTTATAATGCTTTTATGTTATCGTTTTTAGAATGAGCGCCGATATAGGGCAAACTTATAAACAATACCTGGAACATAGAGATATTTTGTCATCATCATCATTCGAGCGATATTCCCGGTTGCTCCCTCTCGAGAAGCCGGGGTTCGCTTTCCTACTCTTACGTCTCCACTTGCGTTGATTATCCACTTAGTACTAAAGGAAATATCTCAAAGGTCTAATCAGTTTCTCTTACGCGAAATAAATATAAAAAGCCGCTGCAGCGCTGACAATGTTGTTACGTTTACTGTAAAACTGTATTTAGCATCTCTACGGGGACTAAGATGTAGTCGATGAATGATGATTAAAACCCCAAAAGCATCATTGACCTTACTGAAGTGGCTGTTTACAACTGTCCTCTTCTGATTTCATATCTACTTACTGGAAAGATGTTAAAAAGAAAGCGTTAAAAGAGGCTCGGGCCTACAAAGGGCTATACTGTAAAGCTATCGATGATAATGTTTAAAACAAGCGATTGACACATCATTATACTTAACGAACGGAACAAATGGTTTTAAACACGATATCGTTGTGATTGATCTGAATTCCAACCACGCCAAATTCCTGTTTGTGTGAAGTCGTGAAATTTAATTATTCTGTCCCTTTTATGTTTCATTACCCTAACGCCGACCTTTGACGAATATTGTCATGTATTGTAATGAAGCGAGAGTACTTAATAACAGCTTGTTGTTGAGTTTAGGAACTGAGAGATTGCATTGTACAAAATTTACAAGACTTGTTGTTAATGTTTGAGTTTTATCAACCGAACGCCCCAAATCTGTGGTGTAGCGTTAAATGATGTACTTACCTACTATATATTAATATGTCACTAATTAACATTCTACCCCTTACTTATAAACGATGATTATGCTAATGTAACGTTTTTCTTCGTCTGTTAACTTTGAAACTTTATGTCATGGTAAAAGATAAACGTTACATAAAGTAAGTCATCGTTTAGAAGTAAGAGGGTTACAGTTTATACATTTTGTACGAGTTGTGTGTAAATCGGTGAACTCGAACGACTGACACCCTGTATATGTATGCAGGTAAGATACTTGTAGCTTAATGGCCTATTGGCTCTACGAAAAATGTTACTACATCACTTAGCTTAGAAAATCACATAGTTTTCATTTAATTTGATGAGGTGTATCAATCAGCCTAAAGAAAGCCACTCGTTGTAAATCGGCTTATAAACAGAATACGTTATTGATTTACACGATTTTTTTTATATTACTAACTGACCCGGCAAAGTTTGTTCCACCTTAGAGGTAAAAAAATAGTATCCTATGTCCCCTGGTTCTATGCTACCTCCCCACTAATTTTCAGCGATATCGGTTTAGCCGTTCTTGAGTTATATATAGTGTAACTAACACAACTTTCTATATAAATCGATTATCTTTCTCTACTTTTGTGTCATCAAATATCTTATCTGCTTAATGCTTGCTTTTTATATCAACATACAAAGTTAAGTAAAATGTTGAAGTTCATAATTTATCTAAATGGAAACGCTACCTACTGAAAACTGGGACGCAGTTGTATATTACATAATATTTCGCGAAACCTTTCCATTTTAAAATTGTGGTTCTCAGTTCCCACAGAGACTAACAAATATCTAAGTTAATATTACTTGACAAGTGGAAGTGTGGTGCGATCTAAGTTAGAGCGAGCTTTTTACAACTTATATTAGCTGGGTTTGCAGGTGTTTGCACCTGAATTTGCAGTGGCGGTCTCCTACATATTTTTTATTTATTTACTTTTATTAGATAAGTTTTTACTTAGTTAACAAGTGAGCTGTTGGGCCCGGAATAACGGAAAGCTTGATATGCGGCGAAAACGCAGGGTGTGTGTTTCTTCCGCACAGCCGTTACATTCATTAAAAAATAGAAACGCTTGTGCTTGGGCCCCTGCAGAGTCAAAACACACGACGTCAGCATCAGTGCTGACGCGCATGCCTAGCGTATTGACGTACATTACTTCAGACGCTACGCGTGTTTTACCGCACAGACGATACTCCTTTTATAATATTACAACAGGTGTGTTCTGTCTAAGATATAGCACGGTAAACAAATAGGATGACCAGCCTGTCCTTTTTAACCGACTTCAAAAAAAGGAGGAGACAATTCGTCAGTATGAATAATTTTTTTTTCGTGGCAGCATCGGCATTACGAGTTGCAACTCATGAGCAACTTTGAAATTAAAACAATTATTTAAATATTTCGTCGATATTTCGCAAAAAAAACCTTGTTTTCATTATTATAAACACAACATTCGTAAATTGAAAACTAAAAGGTTAGTTATAATACGCGTAGGTGTATTCAATAAATTGTATACGAAGTTAATTACGTTTTCTACTTTACGTTTTCACTGAGAATACCAAACAAATATGACCCACTAGAGCGGTAGAGTTAGGGTAAAGTAATATAATTATATTTCAAAAATTACGACCACGTACAGGGACCAGGAACTAATATTAATATAAACAGGTAAGCATAAGTTAATAAGGGTTTAAAATTTGCCTATCCACTGCCAAAATTACTGTCTACGGTACACTATAGGCTGTACCTACACTGTGCTATAAATATTGTGTTTTAAGCCTTCGTACATATCAGGTTATAATAACTCTATGTTTATTCATGAGATAAGTGACACCGGTTGATAAATATTCAGCGTTCAACTAAATCTTAGCAATAATAATTGTGTCAAGGTAATTACATTATATAGTGTTATAAATTGTGATTCGAGAGAATAATTAATACAGCCTGATAACATGTACCTAATTAGTACCTGAATATATTTTGTTTGCTTTGATGTAGGTATGGTTTTTGTACTAATAATCCATACGTAATGGGTGCCGATAGATGGTAAATGTAAACTTTTTGAATTCACACGATTTTTTCACATAGTTACATCTCCCATGGTGTCTTCTGGCGGCCAAGTCTATTATAATATAACATAGTCGAAACGTCGAGGTAACCAAATTAATAATAATAATACGCGATTAAGACCCGGCGGTAAACGTCTTCGCAACAAACTAAGGGACTACGACTTGACAATAAATACGTTCAATGAAGATTGGCTAAACATCGCCTTCCTTTCGTTTTTTTTTCTTGTGGTTTACTTAGTGATAGAGTTTCCAAGTCGCGTTCCTTATCAGAGATAACAACCGGGACTACCTGCCTTCCTAAGCACGGAGGAGCTTGAGAAAATGTTTTGAAAAAATATTTTCATATTATCGGTCACCCGTTCAAGTAATTATTGTGCCAGGCGTTGCAAGGGAGACCATTGCCTTGCAATTGGACAATAAAGTATTAATATGTTATTTAACAAATCCAAATGGTGGTATTATTGTGTATGAGCAGATGATAATTTTAGTAAAAGACAAGCTGTGTCAAGTGGTTTCACCCACGTTGGAACCAGAAATAATAATCATTAGAGATCGTTTCGGTTGAAGCTAAGCTACTCAGCTATAGGTACTACTATCAACTATACAATGTTCTCTTTCCTGTGATAAAATTAAATTTCACAGAAATTTAATTTGAATTAAATTAGTAGGTACCTACTTATAACAATCTGGTAAATATTGTATGAACCATTATTTTTTATTGTCTTTGATAGTCTGTTGCATTACCGTCATTAGACGAATTAGACGATTCTTCTGACGTATGCAAAGAGGATGACTATGGAATTTCCACGTCTGATACTCGAGAGCAGGATTCCAGGAAAGATGAGTCAAGGTTAACACAGGATGAAATGGCTGGGTAACATTGAGGAGTGGACCGGACTAATACGGCCCAGCTAAGGAAACAACATGGGATCGCTGAAAATCTTGCTTATACTGACCTCAAAACTTTAGTATGGAGATGTCCCTAAATGATGATCACTCCACCGCCATCTAAATTAAGTTAGCTTAGCTTACATCGATCGCTAGTATTAAACAAGTAAGCTTAGTTTGCGGTGTATATTAAAAATTGGATCGACTATCCAGAGCTTAGCTAAACTAACTTAGTTTTGGTGGCGGTAGACGTTCAGCTTCAAACTCGTTAAATTAGTTTAATGAAAAACAAAGTTTTACCACCAAACTAATTTAACGTGTCCAGTGCATTTCAAAAGTGAATTACCTGCGAAATTATCACTGGAAATAGACAACACATTTTTCTACAATAGACTAATAAATATCTGAAATTAAAGACATTTTTTGGTTTTAATCGCGTGGTGTCTTATTACTTTTAGCATTGTTTCAACGCTCAACGTTTCGAGACCTTTACAGGTCCCTTCTTCTTCTTAATAAATATCTTGAATACATTTTAAAAAATGATACTTTAAAAATACCTTAATGTCTATGAATAAACAAATTCTTAGTTATGAGAGTGGTGTTGCAGCTCACGCCATCTAATATTTTGCAGACACTACGCTACGTGAATCTACTACTACGAAATTGTAAGAAAAACCTAAATATAAAATTCTAAAAAGAAACTGTCCAGTAGTTTTAGTTTGCCAACTTTCCGACGAAGAGTCTAAGTTATATTATTAACTTCCGAACATCAAAGGGCAGTCTTGTAAAAAGAGTTTATAAGAGACCCCAACTTGATTAGTTGTGATTTGGAAGTTTGCTTAGAACTTCGCATTTCAAAGGAATTGAGGAAAAAAAAAGATATTGAAGCAATTTCAAATTACTCATATTACATGGCTTTAAGACGGCGTGGCGATAGATCATATTAATTATCAGTCATTGTTGCATAGAAATGAGCGAGCACGAATTGATTTGTCATAAAATTAAGATTATTCGTAAAATATACATTGTTTCATTGAAGTACTAAAAATTTGTAGTAATTTTATAGTTAGGTATTAAAATATTGACTCGGTTTAACTCAACGATTTATAAAAAAATTAAAAATTACACGTAACTTTGTGAAGATCGTCATTTCATATCCCTGGCTCCCTTAATTTAACACTAACTTAAGTTTTGTCTCTCCTTGTACCTCCTTGTTTCAATAGTTTCGGCGGTCTTAATTAAATCCACTTCCGTATTAATTTAATTTAGGTAAGCTGTGTCTTAGACGGTATTATTACTACCGATCTTGTGGGGTAGTTGGACAAACGCTCACTTATTATTAGTATTATAAAAAGAAATGAACCATAACTCGGTTTTATAGTCTGTAATAACTTCAATAAAAAATATCTCTGTTATTTTCCTACTCTTAGATTATGAAGGTGGAAGTTTGTTTGTGACTCCTTCACGGAAAAACTACTGAACCCATTTCGATGGAATTTGTTGTACCGATAACAGCAGATCTGGATTGATCTGCGGCATCAAGCCCTTTATTACGTAACTATGTTGCTAACAAGTTTTGATTGAAACAATTGAAAATGTTGATTACATGTCATTTTTACATGGCGACGGCTGTGGCAATTGGTTAAAATTGCCATAGTAATAAAAACTAGCGACTATAACTGTCAAATTGTATATCCGCCAACACGAGAATCAACAATTTCAATTGTATCAATCGAGATTTGTTAGCAACAGGGTCACGTAATCAGCTAGCAGGATTTACGCAGGTGGAACCGCGGGACGCCGCCAGTAGAGGTATAAAGTCTTCTTGACACTGAATCCACAATTTCCGATCTATTGTTAATAGAAACATCATGGTTTGAAGCTTCTTTATTACCCTCTGAAGTCAGCTGTGTAATTGATTTTCTACACCGCTGACCCCTTTTCCATTTTCTCCCAAGATGATAACAGTATTTGTGCGCTACAGCGCTCTGTCGGGTCTCACTTAATACTATTTACGCGAGTGTACTTTCTGCATTTCGAGATAGTTTTTGTTCGGTGTAAAAGCTTTTTATTCCGGTTCATTGTGTGTAGCAAACAGAAAAGTGCACATTTACTTCCACAGCTTCTGTGGACTATTAGGTACATAAGTAATTTAAAATTATTAGTGTTTGCTTCTGGTGACCAAAGGTCTGGGTCTACTTTGGCCTATGAAATTATAAACTAGAATTATTTTATGGATCCTTAAAAGTGTGGCTGGCAATCCGCCTCTTGGAAACTAGAGCTAGGGACTAATTTTAGGACTTTAATTATAATTATTTTATTTAAATACAGAGAATTATTATGTTAAATGTTGTTTTTTCATGCCCATACTTTTTTAATTACCTATTACATAAATATCTAAAACTATACACAAATTTATCCTATATGTCCATATGTAGTTTATAACATTTTTGTACTAACTTAGAAAGGTTCCGAAGGGTAACTAAAGATAAGGAATGCATTGTCTCGCTCCGGTGAGTAGCAATCAACACCTGCAATAATGTGACAAAACATTGCTTGGCATTGCATTGATTATATTTCCGATTCAAACTGATACCAAACTAAGGTGCAGATGGTAAATATGTATGCTTTTTGCTTAAGGGCCCTATACTGAAAAACTGAAAATCCATGTCGGGCGCATCGAAAATTGTTGATTATTTCATGACGAAATGTCGTAGAACTTTTTTTTGTGTACAGATTGTAGGCGACATTGTTTTCGATATTTTAGTGCAGTTTCCATACAAATATGTCGAAACGTATTGAAGCCTATCGACATTTTAGCCAAATCAGACATTTTTTGTCTAAAATTTGGATAGGCTTTGCACCAATAGGAGGTTCTTGTCTTAAAACTACACCAAAATGTAGGAAACAATGTAACCTACAATCTGTGCACAAAAAAAGGTTCTACGACATTCCGTCATGAAATAATCAACAATTTTCCATGAGCCCGACAGGGATTTTCAGTTTCAAGGTCGTTGGCGTTGATACTCCTCTTAAGCTTTAAAAAGGTAACTTCACCCTGGTTTAACTATCAATTTTGATCATTACCATCAATTTTTAAGATGGCCTATAGGTAGCACAGCACTCTAAAATGCTTGATATCACAATGTTAATTCTCATAATAACGTAAGCAGTATATATGTACCTTCGAGCTAAAATTCATGCAACACGTTAAAAAAACGTGTTGCATGAAATTTTGGTATATACATAAACGTGACTACTGTGACGAAAATAGACAAAAATTTATAGACTGTATACAAAATATTCAATTTAATGACGTACATGAATCTAATGATGCAAATAATGCTTTTAACTTATTTCATAATGACTTTATATTATTTTATAATTTATGTTTCCCTGTAATAAAATACAAAATATTTAACCAAAAGAAGACAAGATGGGTCTCTAAAGGTATCAAATTATGTTCCAAAATAAAGAGGGATTTACTATGGACTTACAGGAAACATCCATCTATAGTGAATAAAAACAAGTTTAAGGACTACTCAAAAAAATTCAGAAAAATAATATGTCTCACACAAAAATCTCAAAATATTTTTTATATTAATAACGCAAAAAATAAATCCAAAGCAACGTGGCAAATACTGAATAAAAACAAAACCAGTTACCCAAAGGAAGGTGTGGCGAAAATTGACATTGATGGTAATATTATAACTGACCCTAAACTAATTGCAAATTCGTTTAATAATTACTTCATTGACATGGTTAATACTAATAATAAAATTGACATCAAAACTTCTATTAAATATAACAATTCTAATTCTATTTATCTGACACCAACTACCCCGCTTGACATTTACAAAATTATATTATCATTAAAGAATACGGAAAGTGTAGGATGGGACGGCATAACAACAAAAATTATAAAAGATGTAGTAAATAATATATCACCGGTGTTATGTCATTTAATCAATTTAAGTATACAACAAGGCGTATTTCCAGAACATTTAAAAAATGCCATTATATTACCATTGCATAAAAAAGGTAATACACAATGTCTGGGGAATTATAGGCCCTTGGCATTATTGCCTGTCTTGTCCAAGATATTTGAGAAGGTTATTTATGAGAGAGTCAATAACTACTTTGAAAGCCATAATATCTTTACTAAGAACCAATATGGTTTTAGGAAAAATAGAACCATTAATATGGCAATATATGATTTTTTATATAAAGTAACGAAAAATATGGATACTAGGAAACCTGCTGTAGCTCTTTACATGGACATGAGCAAAGCATTTGACCACGTTAATCATGAGATTCTTTTTAATAAATTAGAAAAATATGGCGTTAGAGGAAATGTATACGACCTCATTAAATCATATTTAAGTAACCGTACTCAAACAACACACATACATAAAGTCTGTATACGATCGCAATCAGAAGTCATTCATAAATCAAACATAAGAATGATAACAAATGGTGTTCCCCAGGGCAGTGTATTGGGCCCTTTGCTATTTAATATATATATTAATGATTTTGCTGAAAAAACGGCAAATATGACTCTTTTTGCAGACGACAGTACAGTGTTATTTGTAAATGAAAATAAAACTAAAATATCTAATACAATTAATTTGACATTAAAATCCTTAATTGACTGGTTAAATTCAAATAATTTAAAAATAAATATTGACAAAACTGTTTTGATGAATTTTGCACAAAGGCAAAATAACTTGACTCTTAGTATAAATTATAATGACATTAAAATTAATGAAGTTGACTCTACACGATTTTTAGGTTTGACAATTGATAATAAATTGACATGGAAGGATCATATTGACATTGTATGTAAAAGAATATATTCATTCTCATATGCGCTTTACAAATTAAAAAAGATAGTCAACTTAAAAACTTTGTTAACGGCATACCACGGTCATGTAGCATCAATACTAAGATTCGGTGTGATATTCTGGGGTAACTCCACCGACAAAAAGAAACCATTAATTGCACAAAAGCGATGTATACGTGCAATATGTCAGTTAGGTAGAATGGAATCATGTAGAGAATATTTTAAAAAATTAAAAATACTAACTTTCCCTTCCATTTACATTAGTGAAGTTGTTCAATTCGTAAAAGAAAATTTACATTTATTTAAAAAATTTAGTGAGAATGGAAGGAGCAAAGGAGATCTTCGAGCTATTGTACGCAAGACTCGTATGATGAGCATTAGCGTGTTTAGTATGGCTCCCACAATATACAACAGAATTCCGGTATCATTAAGGATGATTGAATCTCCCGGGGAGTTTAAGCGTGCTGTCAACAATTATCTCATTGACAAGCCTTATTACTCTATTGAGGAATTTCTGAATGACAAGAGAGTAAATAAATAAAATTATGTAAATTTTTAATCTCATTTGACATTATTTTATTCTAAGCTTATTAAATTCTAATTATTATTGCTCATAGTGACATTGTATATTTTGAAATTAAATAAGTTTATATAGGTAATTGATAATTCATTAATCTGACATTAATTAACGTCAATTAAATTGATTTCTAATTAATATTTGCATGCTAAGCTAAGTGCTGGTGAAATATGTTGATCGATTAACATTTTATAACAACTGCTGTAACCATATTTCGTGCAAATAAATGACATTCATTCATTCATTCATTCATTCATTCATTCGAGTGCGATACCTTGTTTTCTTATGGGTGGTAGTAGAAACAGTCAGTGTTGAAGAAGCGCTAGATGTACTCGTAGCTGCAACCGTAGCCGTAGCGTTGTCGTAGCTCCGTAGTGTCGTAGCACTACGGTTGAGCTATT
Organism: Idaea biselata; assembly: GCA_958496205.1. Taxonomy (NCBI): domain Eukaryota; kingdom Metazoa; phylum Arthropoda; class Insecta; order Lepidoptera; family Geometridae; genus Idaea; species Idaea biselata. The sequence goes on along the minus strand of OY292403.1, from coordinate 7,421,593 downwards.
TTCTCCAATAACTAACCATCATTAGAGGACGACGAAGTTGAAAAATAGAGGATGAACAATTTGTAGAATGGATGTGAAATATATCTCAGTATGTACAAAACAAACGGAAACCACATTTTGCCTATTTCATTTATCCTTTTTTGCCTTCATTTTGGTAGATTTGTTTCCACGATTGGTTAACTTTTACAATACAAAAAAAACAACTCATTAAAACAGATATTTTCATTTTACCCACATCACTAATCAATAGAGGAAAACACAGCAACATTGTTTTTTCCTCTATTGATTAGTAGTAATCTGCACTACATATTGGTAATACGATATTTTATTTTTTTATTAGTAATTTTACCTAATTAGCAATATAGTTAATATTAAACGAGAAATTCTGTTTTAGAGCTTACGACGCGATGACGTCGCAACTCGAGCTAGCTATCGCGCGGCAATGCCTTTTTAGTTTATCAATGCTTCACCTTAAGTAATTACTTCTTGCATTTGGTGAGAAACAGTTGGAAGCTCATTTTATAACAGAAACTATTTTATACAACAAGGGTAAAATTAGCTTTAAATTAATGTAGGAGTTCCTATAGGTAGAGGTATAATAGATAAATAAAATAAACAAATATTATTATGTACTTGTTATATTTAGTTTATTTCATAGTTTACAGTATAACATAGTCTTTTTTTTCACTTATAGAATTAAAATTCGAGAAATATTTTAACAAAAATCATTTTAACAACTTATAAAATATACTCTAGAAGGAAATAATATAGGCTTCGCCTGTTAAGTTCTAACGCTTATATTAAACAAGAAAAAAATCTATGACTTAGAATGAGAATGAAATATTTGTTTTCTGTACATTTTGTATTAAAATTCTAAAGATTTATTACTAATTCTTATTCTAATTAAGTTATAGTGAAATAGGGCATCTTATAATTAGCTTTTGGTATAATACTTGGTAGGTACTAAAACTTTAAAAATGTTTATATATACAGATTACTTTGCATCAAAATGCTTCCTCAAAACGAAATACAAAGAACATTAAAGGGAAAAAAATGTCATGTAGGTTGTTATAAAAACATAGGACATTAAAACTTTCTTTAAACGTTATTTTTTTACAGTTTCTTTGATAACTGTTTTATGAATAAGGTTCAGTGTTGAAGTTTTTTTTCCCATTTTTTTCCAGATTTAGGATAATTCCCAAATTTCATTTCTCAGTGCTCACATTGGGTCTATTAGGTATGCCTGTGAGTTCTTTCAATCATACCTACATATCGTAGGTTAGTCAGTCAGTATGTGAGTCAGTCAGTTAATTAAAATACTTAGCATTTTTCTAAAGTACGGTGATTGCATTGATACAAACATCAAAGAGATCTGGGTATAGTAATAATAAGGTACTTAATTATTTTATACATTTTGATTGAACTTATTAAAATTGTTTTCAACTTATCTCAAAATACAGGATGACATTTACACTTTACCTAAAACACACCACACTCATATACACACATTAAAAGAAATTCGTGCAAGTGTGCTGTAGGTGTAGTGTGTTTTAGGTAAAGTGTTAGTGTTACCGTCTATTTTGAGCTGTATGGTCAAAATACTTTTTGTTATCTTATCCACTTGAATTCTACTTTAATGATTACAAAATTCGTTATTATTTTTTACAATAATTTATTTCAACATCTATTTTTCTTGATTACGATTAAAACAAGAGTATTATAACTGCAGGTATAAGATTAAACAACAAGAAATTTCATTTGTATTTTTTTCAAATCGTTTAGAAAATAAATAATTATAATATTTTGGTTTAAAAATCTCAACATTTTATTTATTGTGCCCCGTACCATACAAAACTAATAATTATTCGCATTTACTGTGTTTATGATGAAGTTATCTACAATAGGTATGTGAATTAGGGATCTTCTCATTTCGTATAAACTTTTTTGGCATAAAACCATTATACATATTTTTTTGATCTAATATGTGTTTGGCATAAAATCGTTAGCATATTTTTTTCTGGCATAATTATTAATCACTTAGCCTTTTTGGACTCTTAGCTATTCAAAACTGACACAGGCAAGTTAAGTTAGTGACCTTGCAGTTGTGTGAGCAAAGCAAGCGCAATGTTAGTAGCAAATGTCCTATTTTTAACCTTTTTATTACTATTTACATTGTTATGCTAAAAAGATTATGCCATATGACTTTATGCTACATGACCATTATGCGTACCTAATGAAATTATGCCCATTGTTTTATTTCACCTAAGTTTATGCCAAAAATGTTTATGCCATTCGAGAGTAACCCTGTGAATGGAAATACAAAGTAAATCTAATTTAATTACGGGTACACAATATACTCGTACATTGCTCTAACTGTACAAAGAAGACATATTTTAAGTAGGGATATATTTTAAGTACTACTTGTTCTTCAAAGGGCCGAGTTATAAACTGGTTAGGCGTGCCAGACTTTCCATAGAACTCGTAACAAATAAGTGTATCTCGGATTAGAAGTATAAAGGTAATACTCCGTGAAAAATATATTGAAATATGTTCAAATGGTAAACAACTAATGCGCCATGAAGTACAAAATATACAAAACCGTACGTAATTAAGATAAAGTTTTCCGATTGCAATATACAAAATATTCACCCGAATCTCTGGGGAATGAACAAAAACAAGTCCCTTTCACGAAGTTGAGGGAAATCAAGGGCATTCAAGGGTAAAACAAAAGTACGGCTGCTATTGAAATGATTGTCAGATCCCGTGGTTGCCAGAATAGTGTCCCTTTGTTCCATGTGTCGTGATGGACAGCAGCTTGATTTTCTCCTGAGACAAACAAATATATTTATGTGTTAATGAATATTTAGTTAGGTACATTAAGACAGTTACAGATTGAGGTTGAGCCATTGATATTTTGAAATTAAACGGTTTTAACCGCGTTGCGTTTATTTAATTAAGTATTTTTCGGCGGCCGACGTTTTGAGGTCTTTACAAACCTCCTAATGACGGGTAGACTCATTGATATTGAATTACTTCAGAGCCACATAATCCACGCAAATAAATCTGGTCGTAGTTTACGCAATGGGTATATGACTTGTTTTTTTTTTTGTCTATTTTTAGACTATTTTAATGTAACGTAAAAAAGTTTAATAATATGTTCTATTTCGTTGCTGAAGTGTCTCAGCATATACCTATATCAAATTGTTCAAATATATTGTCAGTTTATGTCAACAGCTACCAATATTATATTTTTATCAGCACAGAAACAAATAGTTGTCAATTTTCTTACATGAAAACCACCAAAAAGTAATACTTACTCAAATTTCTATTGTTCAAAAGTTCTGCGAGATAAATTTTGCTATCTTTTTAAGCACTACGCTATTGAGAACAGTCTGAACTTTGTTTAAACACGAGTACCTACACAAAATATTGTTCGGGAACGACCCAATTTAAAGTTCTTTCGTAAAAACATAAGCATAATAAGTTAAAAGCACATTCGCATGAAAAAAAAAATGAGAAATATAAACATTTTAAATGAAGTTTTATTTTAAAGCCAAGCACCTTTTTGCGTTTTATGATTTTAAAAATAGAATTTCGTTAAAATTGTTCGATTAAACTGAAATTAAATGTTATGTAGAGCGCAGCCTTTCTTAATTGGTCTAATACACTTTCAAAAGTATTTTAGTTAGTAACTACTCAAATTATAGTTTAATTTAAATATTTTGAAGGGGTCATAAGTCTAGATTTAGACTAGAAAATTCTAGTACCCGGGGAGATTCAAACCCGCGACTACTTTTATTCCATCCCAGTGCAAAAACCGCTACGCAAACGCTACTCTACGCTTTCAAAAAAGCAGTATTCCTAAATGTGGTAAACACTAGGAAATAATGTTTATATCTAAATTTAGAAGTTTTAAATTCTCAATTTAATCCTACATTTCTACGAAATTAAGACGCGTAAATTGCGAAGTACTACTAGTGGGTATGTTATAAAAACAACTCACCAATCAAAACATGTACATTGATTGTCACTTGCGAATGATTTTGTAAAAGGCATGTGTATGTTCCACTGTCGTTTTGTGAAGCCGATGCCACACTTATTGTTGCACTGAAAATGAAAACTTAATCAGAAATACGATCAACCAATAAATGTTTGTTGTTGTGTCAACGACGCGGAGATTCATGCACAGCTTTGACAAAAATATATTGAAGTCTGACTTCAGGAAAAGGGAATAAAGATTGTCGGGCATCATTCATTCTGAATATTGTAACTATGTAGGTTGGCTGCACGACTTCAAATTACTTCGTCTTAATATATACTAGCTGACCCGGCGAACGTTGTTCCGCCTTAGAGGGAAAAAAAGAATAGGTAGTATGTCCTTCTCCTGGTTCAAAGATACTTCCCCACCAATTTTCAGCTCAATCGGTTCAGCCCTTCTTGAATGTTAGATAGTGTAACTAACACGACTTTCTTTTATATAATATTCGTCAGATACTCATAAATTTTTCTAGGGTCGCTTATTATAAAATTATAAATACATCGGAATTAAACCCTCTTTTTACGATGTTTTGAAAAGACGATAGGCTATTATTATACTAACCTCATATTTTGGAAAGTAACATTATCAAAATAATCTTTCCCTTGCTTCTTCCAAGTGATTCCATATACATTATTAACAATAGGCGAGACTGTAGACGTAGTTGCCTTTACAGTCGACGTAGTAATTTCAGGCGCTTTAGTTGTAGTACTTAAACTAACTGTTGAAGTTAAAGTAGTCGTTTCAACGCTCCAACTTTTATTCATCATAATATCTATTCGGTTAAATACTGTGCTCATTTTTGTTGTTGATTCAGTGGTCGTTGTTGTTGTTAAAGGCGTTGTTGTCTTTATTGTTGTTGTTGGTGTTGATTTGGTCGGTAAATTAGCAAGGAATTCTTCGGATATGATACATGATAGTTTTATAGAACTCCCTGCTTTGTAGAATCTGTCTTTCATGTCGTGTGATTGGTCTCCGTTTATTGTTATGACGGGAGCTGCAATAATAAAAATAACTTAAGTATTTAAAACAGTTTTAAGTATCAATAGTACTTACCACTAGAGCGGTGTTGGTCTAGTGGTAGATACCGCGACTTTCATTCCGAAGGTCGTGGTTTCGAATCCAGGCCGACCGCGCACCAATGTCTTTTTCTTTAAGAAAAATTTAAGTGCGCTATTAACATCGCTCTTACGGTGAAGGAAAACATCGTGAGGAAACCGACATGTCCTAGGATAAACCACGGTCCGAAGGCATGGGATATTTCCCAATGCGGGGTAGGCTCCCGTGGCGTCTTAAGCCCTCTAAGAAATCACGTACAATGGCCCAATTGTGAGGCTAAGTGCTCACAAGTGAGGAAAAGGCTCAGCGAAACTAACTAACTAGTACTTACCACTGGTACTGGTAGTACCGCTGGCAGTAATTGATACTGACATTTGGTGAATATGATGTAGGTATCTGATAGTAAAAGGTTTTATAAAATTTCCACAGGATCGGGATTTACGCGGGTGAAACCATGCAACCCGGTTATACTTCGTTTTTTTTAATTGTAGACTATGATTTTACACATCTTGCTGAATAAAAATGTCAAATAGAAAGAACCAAAACGTCAGATCATAGTCTAAAATTAAAAAACGAAGGATAGTTTAAAATTTATGATATACGGAGATAGATAGATAGATAAGACTATTGGTACATATTTTAGCCTCTTCTCAAGGTTTTTTGTACAATAATGACACCAAGGTATCTATTATAAGGAAGCGATGTGATTGTTCTTATACCAAGCCTTATTTTCGCTCAAACTACCAGACGTTTTATGAATACATTTCAAAACGTTTCCGAGTCAGTGCTAATGAACAACTGATTTTGATCATGACGTAAAATCCAGAATCTATAAACACTATATAAGTGCACCCAACTTTTAGCCCAAGAAAACGATTGAAAACAACTATTGTCTGTTTTTACACTTTCGTCAACTTAGAAATTTACCTCTATTTTTCAGTCAGGTATATTATTAAGGGAAAAATATTCGAATGTTAATTTATTACACGTGGATATGTAATCCACGTAAAAAAACGTACGTATACGTGTAATAAAAGTAGCCGAGATATAATGGCCTAGATGTATAACTTTGTAAAAGTTATTATATTATAATGAAATAATGGTGTGAAAGAGTACTAATAGTAATCTCGCAAATTGAAGGAAATAGCCCGGACCCGGCAAGGCTTCGACTTTATTAATCCGTTAAGCATTGAGCAAGAATGTAAGTAGATTAGTTCTGCGAACTCTACGTGTGCCAGATTAAGGACGTTATTAATAAGCAATACATATCCATTTACTTAATTAAAATAGTCTTATTTTGTATAATTAAGTTAATAAGAGGGAATTAAGGTTCGTTTATATCGCGTAAGAGACCAATTTGTTATGAATGTTTCAGTGACATAATTAATGGGCAGATCCTTTTACTAAAATAGGAAGGTATATAATATTTTAAACATTTAGGTATAAATAATAAAAAATATAAGTATATTGTAACTAGATTTAAATAGTGATAGGTATTGAAAATAGAACCACAGTAGATTACCTATATCTAAAATGATCCCAACATTGATCTGTCATACAGTGTAAATAGACAAAAAAAAATATTCTTTATATAAATAAATAAATATTGTACGACGTTACACACAGCGCAATCTAGCCCCAAACTAAGCACTAGGCTTGTACTATGGGACTAGACAACGGATATACTACATATTATACTTTTTTGTTTTTGTTGTAAATACATACATATGATACATAGAAAACACCCAGACCAGATACAAATATTTATTTATAAGCATAAATACTTGCACCCGGCGGGAATCGAACCCGCAACCTCCTGCATTGCAGTCGGGCCTTCCCCCGACGCGCCACTAAGGTTGTCTCATATTCTTCGTCGATATTCTTCTTGTATTTGTATAAGTAGTAAAAGATGCTTTAAAGTTTTATTCTATTCTGTTTTTATTAGATTTCTTATTTTGAACTTTATGTGATATAGCTGCGTCCTGCGGTTTCACCCGCGTAAGTCCCGATCCCGTGGGAATATCGGGATCAAAAGAAGCCTTTATTACTCCTTGATAATGTAGCTTTCTTTTGGTGAAAAACTTTTTGAAATTGGTTCAGTAGTTTTTGATTTTATTTATTACAAGCATACGACACACACACACAAATACAAATCTTTCCTCTTTATAATATTAGTGTATACATATACAGTTTTTTTAAGGACGGTAGTTAAGTTGTTTGTTTAACTTTCCGCTTAAAATCACTGTTTTCTATACACGCTGTATATTATGTATGTACTCAAAAACTAAAAGTGCACTTAGAAAATGAGTGACTCCAACTCGACTCGAACTGCAACAATTAATTAATGACTAAACTGTTGTTTGTTCGAGCTACGCGCTAGTTTCTTAAGAGTATTAAAAATCAATACTTACGTAAGACAGTGAGGTTGGTAAAAACAGTTCTAGGCGGATGTGTTGATATTTGGCACATGTAGCTTCCAGCGTCGGACCTTTTCACGGGGTTGATACTAAGTCTCCAATTATTGGGATATTGGAATTTTACTGATATTCGATTATCCCCAGCGTAAGGGGCTGGACCCACCGTAAGTAGTTGGGCTGAATCTGTTGTGTTCCGCAGCCACATTACCTAGTTGAAAAAAGGAAAAAGTATGTATAGATAGAATTACTTTGAATATTTTAGCTACATACGTATTTAAAATCAAAACTTTTCTACTCATTTTTCGGTTTTAATCGCGTGGTGTTTATTACTTTTACAGCATGGTTTCAATGCTCACCGTTTTGAGATCTTTACACTTTACAGGTCTCTTTATCAGGATTGATCAGGTCAATCCTAATGAAGAGACAAGGTATTAAAAGTAATACACACCACGCGATTAAAACAGAAAAATGAGTATAATTTCAATCGAACATCGCGAAAACCAAAGAAAAATCTATCTTATGTTTTTGGGTGTTGACACATTGATGACCATAGACCTGTGGGCCTGTGACCATAGACCCTTGTCTATGGTGCCAACACCGATCACCAAAAACTTGAGATATCGATAGTGTCCGTTTAACACAAAACACGTCCGTTTCATTGCGGATTCCCCCTACATAGGAACCGAGGCGAGTCGGGCTACGGCATCCCAGAACCTAGCTATACAGGGTGGTCCAACTAGTGACGTCAATAAACTTTTTTTAGATTCCTCACACTTGGGGGTATCCGAAAATACCCCATGTATGTTCAGCGATTTTTTGTAGTTTAGGAGTTATGGCCTTTTTTCTCATTTTCTACTAAAATGCGACCACTGACACCTATTTGCTCATACTGACTGCAATAATTGAGATATTTGGCTGATTTATTTTCAAATGTAGAGCTGAATAATTGGGCCATGTTTCCTGTTACAAAAAAAACGCATAACACCAACCAAAATGTTACAAATAAAAAAAGTATTTCATAAAGTGAGCGTAGACCAAACGCTATAAACACTTTAAAGAGCAATTAAAAGAAAAACTCGCCTAGTATTTTTTTTTCTAACCAACTTCAAAAACTTCCTTACTTCATTAGCTATCTACCCTATCATTTTTATTAGAAAAAAAAAAAAAAAAAAAAAAAAAAAAATGTTTATTAAAAAATTTAATTTAATATTCCTTGGTCGAAAATTCTCTCACTCATCTTACTCAAACCTGAAGGGAAACTCCCGGCCTAATCTAATAACATAAAAAACATATTTGTTCTTATTTTATTTAATACATTTATTTGTACAAATCTTAATTCAGATTTGTGCGGAAGTTTTTTTGCGGAAGACAAAAACCATCACTAGATGGCGCTAGTGGTAAAATACATCGTGGTATCGTTGCGTTTTTATGTCAAAAATCACGTTAGTTGTATGGGAGTTCCCTTAAATATTTGCGGCTACAGTAATACATCCTCTGTAAAAATTTCAACTGTCTAGCTATCACGGTTTATGAGATACAGCCCGGTGCCAGACGGTCAGCCAGCGAAGTCTTAGTAATAGAGATGAGTGAAAGAATTTTCGACCAAAGAATTTTTAAATAATTTTTTTGCTATGATTCTCTAATGATAGACCAATAAAAATGATAGGGTAGATAGCTAATGAAGTAAGTAAGTTTTTGAAGTTGGTTTGGAAAAAAATAATAGGCGAGTTTTTCTTTTAATTGCTCTTTAAAGTGTTTATAGCGTTTCGTCTACGCTCACTTTATGAAATACTTTTTTTATTTGTAACAGTTTGGTTGGTGTTACGCGGTTTTTTTGTAACAGGAAACATGACCCAATTATTAAGCTCCATATTTGAAAAGAAATCAGCCAATTATCTTAATTATTGCAGTCAGTATGGGCAAATAGGTGTCAGTGGTCGCATTTTAGTAGAAAATGAGAAAAACGGCCATAACTCCTAAACTACAAAAAATCGCTGAACATACATGGGGGTATTTTCGGATACCCCCAGGTGTGAGGAATCTAAAAAAAGTTTATTGACGTCACTAGTTGGACCACCCTGTATATAGGCAGCAGCTCGTACGCTATCTCGCACTGTGTTAACGAGCCATAAGGCAAAGTCATCAATTCAATCATTGCACCAGAATATAGAACAATCCTTTTGTTTATATTAGATTTCGATCAGTTCTCGCAGAATATCCTAATACAATCTCTAGTGGTTTTTGTTGTGCATTAGATTAAATGCCTGAGATCCGGTGTTTGACTCTCGAAACTATTCACAATATAAAGCAAATGTGGTCTGTATAGAGCTATTACGGTCCCTTCAAAGTTATTCAGTTTACCGTCTCACCACCAACTCTGAGTTTAGGATAAACTTCGAAATAGGTAAACTTCTATGCATCCAGATGTTTGGACTGTGTGGAATACTTGCTATACAATGCTTACAATATGTTTATGACAACTTGATATTTGTATTATCTATATTTAGATTTTTCTTCTATTTTTGGGATGTTGTATTGAAATTACAGACATTTTCGGTGAAAAAATCGATAACCTACTTTTCATTCGCAAGGGTAACCAAAAAAGAAAATCCTGATTGTGTCCGACAAAATTATTGGTGTGATTCCCGATTTAAAAACCCACCCCATAACAATAGTAAAATTTGACTACGGAACCTTAAAAAGAGCTTTAGAAAAGAATATTTTAAACTTTAAACCCACCTAGTTTAAGTATCGGGATCACCATTGTACTAAATTACACAGCGCTTTCAATTTTCTCGTAAAGTGCACCGATGGACATTTATTGATGATTGCGCTGGTCCATACCGCGCTAAGAACTTACTACGATTCACAGAACCCGTCTTTTATAAATTCTCGTCGTTTCGAAAAATTCCACCTTTGGAAATTGAAAATATACGGTCGGTCGTAGATTTCAGGCTATTGAAAATAAACACATTGTAGCGAGCGACAGCGATACATACCCGAAATCTTTGAAGACGTTAAAGTTTAAGACATCTATTTGAGATTGAATAATATATTAACACAGCGGGAGTGCCGTCGATCTATTTTTATTTTAAATCGAGTTTATCGATGACGCGGTAAAAATATTATTTGTTATTTTACATAGCGTTATTTATCCACATACTTAGGCACTTAGGTTTGTGATATGCACCCGAAGCACCTAGGCTCGCGCAAATATTAAAGAAATATATAATTACGACGTAACACACTGCGCAATGTAGCCCCCAAACAAAACACTAGGCTTGTACTATGGGTATTAGACAAGGGATATACTACATATTATACTTTACACTTTTTAAACTTACAAGGTTGTTTTCCCTACAAATATTATTAACGGAGCTCGATATGGTAGTAGTTTAAATACTGTAAATACCACGTTGTTTAATAATATTTGCCTTTACTTACTTTTTAAGACATAGAGAGTGTACCTACGTTTTTTTGTTGTTGTAAATACGTAAAAAATACAAATGCGTCTTTTTGACGGGAATCGAACACGTGACCACCTGCGTCGCAGCGAGGTCCGCCCACTTCACCTTATTATAAAGTTGTAAATAATATTAGTTGTTTTAAAATGATAACTTTCCATTCCCTAGGTATGACTTTTCGTGAAATTCCATCACAAATAATAATAGGTATAGTTGGTACTTTAAACTTTGTACTACGATAGCAATCTAATTATTGTCAATCATATGACGATCGATGCGTAGCACCACAAAATACGAGAATGTCCCACCTATTATTAGTGTTTAGTCGTTTGAATAATTTGAAATGTATTCAGAAAGTAGGACAGTGTGGTGCTATGTCGTATATCGATTAGGAAAGATAATTTTAAACGCGCTTGCTTATAAATTCTTGAACAATCTTGGGCGTGAATGTCACAAATATTAATTAAACTTCTAATTTAATTTGAGTTAATTAATTACCGTATTATTAATGGAATGTTGCTTTGTGCGCATGATTTATTATGAGCCGAAAATAATTACAATCTTTTGTTTTCTTAATTTACGAGTATTTTAATATTATATACATGTGGGTTGTACGTTATGTTTTATCTTTAATACCTTTCGTGCCAATCTTAGCTTTAGAAAGTTTGATTAGTATTTACAAAGTTGGTACTAACTGTGTCCTAAGGGAAAACAAAATGACGTCTCTGGCTGCGGATTCGATAAATTACATAGCTAGAAAATCCAATAATGTTGATGTCAAATATATTTTGACCGTTATCATATTGGTAAAGTTCTATATAACATGTACTCGTACCTACCTACTTTTAATCGTTTTTATTAAAAAAAAAAGTTTTTAGCATTTTCTTAAAATTTTGTACTCAGTCATAGGTAGCTCTAAAATGGCGAGGCACTGGTATTTGTTTTTATTACATAGATGTCTAGATTCTTCCATAATATTTTTTAATTTACCCTCGCGTTAAAAAGCAAAGTTACTAACACATACATTTTGACATTATTGTGTTTAAATTATATGTAAATCTGGGGTTTTAAGCTAACTCTGGCAAGCATGAGGAGAGTTTATTGTAAGTTTTTCAAGTTTATATTATTAAGCTAAGTAGGCTTTCTTTCGCAATTCAGAGGGAAAAATGCAGCCAGCATAATTAGAACTTTTGGCCGTATTCTATTGACTAATCAATTTAAATTTTACTTTATTTATAATGTTTACTTTTGATTGACTTAAGTTAATTTTAGATTTATTTCGTTTCGGTCTATATAATTTAACAAAAAACACTCAATGCCATAAAACCTATATCTAGTAATTACTAAAGTTTTACAATATAGGTAATGCCTATATTGTAAAACACACAGACTTCGAAGTATCATAAAATCTACTTACTGTTTTATCTTTGAGCATCACTACTCGGCAATGTAAGAGGGCTTCGGACCCCACATGTGCCGTCACTTGTCTGAACTTGTCCTCTTCAAAGTATGGACCCCAATGATGTTCGTGGTGATGGTCGTGATAACTTTGGTAAGGTACATAATGCCGGGATTCTTCTACCTTATCTGCGAACAACACATCTTTTATGAAATATAAATAGAGATCTTCGTCGATTGCGTTATTTTACGTAGTAGTAAAGATGCATTACTACTTCGATGAAACTACTTAAGTTTCCAAAAGTTGTAGTATAAAAAGTTATTCGCCCCGTAGACGTGTAGAACAACGTATATAAGCAGCTGGTCCATAAACTCCAAAGCCCTGTATAAACCTTTGTTCTATGTGATTGACAAACGCGAAAACGCGTCGCGTCACGTCGACTATTTCGCGGTGCGAATTATTATACTATTTTCTATAAGCAGTTTATTACTGATTCAATATTTGAAAAAGCTTTTCTATATCGATATTGATATGTCTATGTTTTTGCACGTACTAGGCTAACGCTGTCCATTGTCAAAACGGGCGCGTGCTATCCTGGCTTATAGACCGTAAATTTATATAAAAATCGCTAGAGATTGCCACCAATTCAGAAAAAATAGGTAGAAAAAAGTACGCACAAACATCGGGTCCGATAATAAAAATAATTTCAAATATTGTTTGTATAAAGAAACATGTAACCTCCTTCTGTGGCAGAAAATTGGGTAGAGACATTCATTTACATTTTCTGTACTCCCAATACAACGTAGTCAAAAAATTGGATTCGTTTCTAAAAAAAATTGAGTCCTCGAGTTACCCTTCACAATATTTCATGAATATACAAATTGTTCCCATGTGTTACAGAGGAAGATACTGTACATCACTGACTCAAACCCCTTGTTTCAAGGAAAACATTTTTCTAAAACAATTTGTGTCTTCGCTGACTTTGAACTTTCTATCCACCGATAGTTCGCCGAAAATTGAAAGTAATCGTGTTTTACTTGTTTATCTGGTGCTTGATGTTTCGTAACGCTGAGGAGGGTTACTTCGGTTCGTTTCAAAACGACAACGATACGATAATACGATGGTTCTACTGTCACCCTACTATCAGAATGTGACAGTAGAATTATCGTATTATCGTATCGATGTCGTATCGAAACGAACCGAAGTAACCCTCCAGGTTACCTAGTCGTTGTGGGCTACTTACACTTTGGCAACTAACGACTGACAGACAATCTGTAGATTACATAGCAGGGATGTTATCGGGTTAAAAGTTATAAATTGATAACATCCCTGCTTGATTGGCCCATACCAACACTTATTACAGTTACTGATATGAAATTATATCGAACTAGCTGACCCGGCAAACGTTGTTTTGCCTTATAAATTATAGATAATTAAATTTTTCCTGAATTTTCTCTGCTATAAACCTCACGGAGCCCGAGACCTTTCCAACGAATGCAAAACCGTGGAAATCGGTTCGTGCGTTCTGGAGTTATAGCGTCAGGAAGGAAAACCCGACTTATTTTTATATAGTAGATTATCTGTTACTTTCAAATAGTTACCCATACTTTAGATTTCAAGCGAACACTTTAAGTTTTTTCGACGGCGTTTCAATAATAATAAATAAATAACAATGCAAACGTCGTCGTAGTAGTGGTTCAAAAAGATGTACCTTAACATAACATCTCATTTAGTCTGCACCCCATCCGACCTTATTTCAAACTTAGAGAAATTTGGAAAAGGGAAAGGCCCAAATTTGATAGAATTCTTGTTTCGAATATGCGGTAGTTAAGGTTAAGGTTACGAACGAAGATCCGTAACATCACTGCTGAAACAGGCTCTTTCACAAACACGTCATATTTTAATCATGAATATCTAACATACGCAAGTTCCATCAGCACAGGTCGATACTTACTCTGTAACAAATGATCGCTCCTGTCAGTCGGGCCCTCACGTTTAATATTTTCACGGAGCTGCTTAGTGATGTTCTTGAATATTTCCCTGGATAGAGCGAGGCTATCCTTCTCTTCACTTCTACGCCGCCGAACACCATTTGAACGATAATCTTCAGGAAAACTCAACGGTTCTGCGTGAAGAACGTTTTTCGGTTTAGGTTAAGTAGCTATGATAGTATTTTTGTGTCTGAATATTTAATTATGCCAGTAATATTACTAAAGTACTTAGTATATTTCTATATGTAGTTTTTTGAGTAATTAAATTTTTGGTGTATTTGTTTTTTGGCTAAGTATTTGATTGTTATTTTAAGATTATGTTATGTATGGCTATAATTCGTATGTACCTAAAAGTGATAATTAATTTTAAGTTTCAAGAAACAAACCAATATTTTACTTAAATCTGAAAGAAAGAGTTTATCTATGTATGAGCAAAATTGTTTTGTTGCTAATTGATTTTGGTAAAGTGCGCCTCATTAATTTCTATTACAGCTGAACAAAACAACATTCAACATTTTGATTTGAACAATAAAAATATATTAATTCACATTTATACTGTCAAACATAAAATGAATACAATTTAAATTGAGGTTAGGTAGTTATTGATATAATTAATTTCATTAGCTTTAACAATCATGGTTATTGGAAAACTATCTATAACATACATCATCAGAACATATTACATTTAATAATTGGCGTATCTCTCTATGAGCCAATTATAAATTTATTTGATTTCTAATACAATATTTAGATTTGATAATGCCCAATACCTAGTTAATTGGGTATTTAAGTATTTTTCTCAATATCAATAGAATTGAAAGTATTTTTACTAAATCGAAGTCATTAAAGTTCTTTTGAAAACTTTCCCCAACATTTTGAATTCCACAAAATTTTAAATCCAATCTATAGCAGTTATACTAACTTCGAAAAGGCTATCATCGGTAAGAGTAAGTTCTGCAAAGATAAAAAGCAAGAATCTTAGAATTGTAAAACAGTTTCAGATTAAGAGGAAAGTCTACCTACTCTTTCTCCGTACAAACGCAGTTGACTATTTCCTCCCTGATAAAGACATTAGAGCAAATATGTCGAAAAAAATCAAAACGTAGGGGTATGGTCATGGCTGATATAGGGTTTATGGCATATTTTTTCTAATAATCCAGGGAGAAAACAGTCGACTAGGTTTGTAAAGTTTGTATGAAAAAAAGAGTAGATAGACTAGGTAGTTTATTCTAATTAGAAAATGAAAAAAAACCAAAACGTAGGGGCATAGTCATGGCAGATATAGGTTTTATGGCATAAACAAATTTGCTCTAATGTCTTTATCCAGGGAGGAAACAGTAGACTACGTTTGTATGGAGAAAGAGTAGGTAGACTGTCCTCTTAAGTTTAGTTCCGTCGGTGTATAACTTTAACTGTGTCAGTAACAGTTTCGTAGGTCACGGTTGTTTCTTTAAAGTTATTCAGAGTTGCAATTTCATTTAAACTTGTTGTTTGTAACATTGTCTTTTAATTAGTGTTATAAATCGGTAAGGGTTAAACTTAATTGTTTACTAATGAAAGTGCTGAAACAATAATGCAAATACGATTGCTCAGTGGATTGCAATTTCTTTAGTAAAAACAAATTTAGTTTGAATAACTCAAAGCTTAATATTGAATATAGTTAAATACTAAACTAAGCAAATTAACAAATCAAAATATGTAAATAAATAATTAGAAACTAAATCAAAAAGGAGTTGTCGGCAACGTCCATCCGAGGCATGGTGCCCAAGTTGCTGACGACGCTGGATAGCCAGGTTTTTTTATGTGTGTGTGTTTCCGCAAATAGCCCTGTAACTAGGCCTTTTTGCGTGACTTTAAGCCGTAGGTTTCTTCACGACGTTTTTCTTCACCGTAAGAGCGATGTTAATAGCGCACTTAAAATTTTCTTAAAGAAAAAGAAATTGATGCGCGGCCGGCCAGGATTCGAAAACACGACCTTCAGAATGAAAGTCGCGGTATCTATCACTAGACCAACACCGCTCTAAAGCCAGGCTTATCTGCTGGGACAAAAAAATCGTCAGCCTTCACCAGACACCTCGACAAGACGTGCCGTGCCAACAACTTTAGAAATAAAATAAAAATTGTAAACTCGCAGTATTATTTTGTCATTTATACACAGTGTGTTATTTTCTCTTAAAGCTGCGAATGTTCTTTTTATAAAGCTACTATAAACTATTAAGAATACGGACGTTTTTCATAAATTTTTTGGCGTTTATTATTCACTGAAAAATTAAATAAAAAGATTTTTTCTTTCACTTCTTCTTATCTCTATAATAATAAGGTTTTTCCACTTTTTGAACAGGTTATCCATCATGAATATGAAAATTATTTCCAGTATTTCAGCATAAAAATGGAATTTAAGCATTTAATTTTGAGGAAATTAGAAGGATGACAGTCCGATTCGAGGGAAATAGGGAATTTTAATATATTTGAAACACGCTCCTTGAAAATTCGTTTTCACGAAAGTGAAATTACGGAAATCAAAATAGATCGAGCTTTGCATTTAAAATGCAAATAAAACAGTGCGATAGAGTTTAGTTCACGATTCTAGTTTTTATTGCAAAATTTAAATGCACAAATTAATTAAGTCAGTGACTCTGGGTTCTTAAATTATCTTTAAGTTCCCGCCGAGTACTAAAATTTTAAATGATTTTTAAAATATTTTCTAAGTGTAGATTAACACTTGGAAATAATGTTTACATGTTTGAAATGCGTCATCTTATATTGTAATGATTTCCTTGTAATATGAAAAGTTACAAGCCGAGTTGAACTGCAAAGTTCTCCGGTAGATGTCACTACGAGGCCTTGCTCGCAAGAACACACGAGGAGGTGCTTTCTTTAATTTCGACCTGGCGGGAGGGCTACCCGTGGCGAAGCGGTCAAACGCTTTGGTTCGGATTACCAATAATCGCGGGTTCGAATCCCGCCGGGTACTAATGTTTTTGTAAGCAATTTTTCAAAAAAGCAGTACCTATCTTTAATTTTTTTAAAATAGTTAAAGCTCACAAAGCAGTAGACAACTACTTTTAAAACATAAGTACCTACGTTGTTGCAAAGTTTTCCTATTCTAATAAAAACTATTCTAAATTATAATCAAATAGTAGGTACTGTGAACATTAAAAGGTTAATATTTCACGTATCTAAAGAAAAAAATCCCTAGAACAAATTATAACTAGAGTTAATTGGCTAAGTATATAATGTCAATAGTTTGTTAAAGTGTTCTGGTAGATGGCGTTAAAACCGAGCCTTAGTCGGTAAACAAAACAAGGAGAAATCATAATCATAAATTCACCATGTCACGTGGGTTCCCGTGTGGCGCAGTGGTAGCGCACTCGCCCGGCAAGCGAGGGGCACAGGTTCGAATCCTGTCATGGGAGGATTTTTGATGATGTATTTCTTCTTGTAATAAATTTCTAGTAAAAATGCCATGAGCAATAAAAAAACATGACAAATATTTAGTATTTAATAATTATATTTTACCATTTTAAACAAACAACTTTTAAATTTATTTTTATTATCATCGAAAATAACTTAAATTACCTACTCGTCGTTATTCAATCCGTTTATTGTTTTAAGACGAATTCTAGAGAAAGGACTAAAGTAAGAAATATTATTTACGTATAAGAATTTTTACCCCATCACTGCAGCGGTCAAATAAGTCTCTACAAATACAAAATCTTGAGACGGTTTTTTGACTTCGACTTCGGTATTATTAAGATTTTAAGACATGTCAGAAGTAATTTATATTAATGTATCTATTTGAATGTCTATTTTGTTATAAAAAATACAAGTACTTACCAGATGCAGTATGTATACAGCATAACGCTAAACACACGAAGTAGAGGCTGCCCCACTGCATATTAGAGACATCACAGGCGTGGACGCATCACGCTCGCCTCTCACCTATAACAAAAATATAGCAAATAAATAAAGATTGTGTACTATGGGTACTAGACAACGGATATACTACAAATTGTACTTTTGTTAGTAAATACATAGGTAGGTAAATATGGCATATAGACACAACCAGAACATAAACTTTTATTGTCAGCATAAATGCCTGTCTTCGGCGGGAACCAAACCCGTATGCTTCTGCGTTGCAGCCGGGGTCCATCCTTTGCACCACAGAAAAAAAATCTGTCATCCATCCGTTCAAATTTTTTATTAAATTTTATTTTCGGACGGTTTTGAAGGACGGATACGTTCGTAGAAATAACGTCCCCTCCTGGGGGTCGTGACCTATCAAGGAATTAACTTCTCCCGTACGATGTTGCGCTACCTTTGACTTTTTAAGCAAGATGAACTTTACTTTAGAACATAGAATAATAAAATATATTAAACGTCTACCAAGAACTACGACTTTTGTTTCGTAATTCGGTGGGAACAAGGTAAAATTTCTTTAAGGCATAAATAATAATGAATTATGCAAAGAGACGTTTTGTAGAACATCTAGAAGAAGCCTATTTCCCTAGAGTATAATGATTTTCTAATATTTCCTTTATAAAATATTTCCTCATTTTTTACGTTTAAACTAGAAAAAACAAATGAACTGAAGGTTAGTTTCAATTTATTATTTCACAATCACTTCCATGTTTTAATTTACTATTACTGAAGAAAATTTACATAGCAAAAGATCTATTTATATTTATTGCTTATTCATTACTTACGAGACAACTCGTCGGGTGTCTCTCCATAATAAAAAAAAACTTGTTTTCAAATGTTCAAAAACACAACGTTAAATCCAAGCCTAGTTTTAGATAGATTGCGCAATAAAAAAGGACACTTTTGCATTTGGTTCATTTCTCTCTGATTTCTTAAAAACCTCCGCATTTATTCGTACCAAGGTTTTCAAATTAGGGTATCAATTTTCTTGAAATATCTAAACAGAAATAAGGCAAGTAAAATCGAAAAGTTTGGTATAGACAGATCATTCAAAGTCACTGTAGTTCAGGGTTCTCCACTAACGATCATAGGTATTGTAATAAAGTTATTATATAGATAAACAATTAGTGCGTAGGTTGAAGTGGACGTGGGCGTGAGGTGTAGTTAGGTAGCTACCTACCTATTGTTCGTGTTTTAGTAATCACCACTTCGAATTACACAGCGAATTCTAGAGGTTCTACGCCTACTGCACTATTATGTCTGTATTTATAGAAGTTCAAAGCGACTAGCAGGAAATTGTGTCGAAACATACGTATCCTAGTAAACGGTAAGTGCGGAGGGCAGGAGGGGTAATTATGCATTAATTATGCAGTAATTCGTTCGTAGAATTACTTTAATTCTACGAACGAACGAAAGAAAGAAAATCTGTCATCCGTCCTTCAAACCGTTAGAAAATAAAAATTTTGGATAGATGGATGACAGATTTTCTTCTGGAATTATCGTTTATTCCTAGAATTAAAGTAGAGTTAAAGTAGGGGTCAAGGTATGCTTTTCTGATACTTACTTTTTCGAATCACAAACAAATTATATTAAGAGGAGTATCAACGCCAACGACCTTGAAACTGAAAATCCCTGTCGGGCTCATCGATAATTGTTGATTATTTTATGACGGAATGTCGTAGAACTTTTTTTTGTGCACAGATTGTAGGTGACATTGTTTCCTACATTTTGGTGTAGTTTTAAGACAAGAACCTCCTATTGGTGCAAAGCCTATCTAAATTTTAGACAAAAAAAATCTGATTTGGCTAAAATGTCGATAGGCTTCAATATGTTTCGACATATTTGTATGGAAACTGCACTAAAATATGGGAAACAATGTCGCCTACAATCTGTACACAAAAAAAAGTTCTACGACATTCCGTCATGAAATAATCAACAATTTTCGATGCGCCCGACATGGATTTTCAGTTTTTAGTATAGGGCCCTTAATGTAAACATTTGGGCACTGAAGAAGCAGTTACCACAATTCTAAATAAAAGTTATATCATCTTCTAACTACAAACAATTCATACTATTAGAAGTATTTTCAAGGCCAAATACTAGCCCGAGAGGCGAATATTATAAATATTTTCGTGTCTACTATTCTCGAGTTAGGAACTACTTTTCAGTGATTGACGTCTACGATTATTATAGTAAACACAATCGTCAATATTTCTATATTAAATGCCTTAAGCTATCAGAATAGAAATAAGAAATACAATTTATATTTTAGGGCAATAAGCAAACATGGTCGGTCATAGTATTAAACGTATAAACCGTATTTATATGCCTAAAACTTCACAAAATTTCAAATTATTTCTGTTGATTTTGTTAATTACGCGTCAGAACTTGCAAATAGATCTTTTAACTTTTTGACTAACTCGTTTAACTATCTCTGTGAAACGTAAAACCAATTCTATTTGATAGATAAATACACAAATTCTTAAAGGGCATGATAAATAGTTAAGTTTAATAATCTCGTTTTGATCTTCATTTTGATCAAAATATTTCATAATCTATTTATCTATAAAATGTTTTGTCGTGACTGTCTTGACGTACCGTTTGCATTTAGATATTTTTGAAAATATAAATCTAAACATATCGACACCTCTGGGCTCAAAGGTCGTAAGGGACATTTGGGCGTAAAGGACTTGATGACACTATCTTACTTAGTTTTTAATTCTCTATCGATCTGTATATTCGGAGTAGCGAAATTCGCAAAAAAATGGTCTTTACGACCCACCTATTTTGGTACGCTAAACAAACTTTTCCATAAAAATGGGTATGTAAATAACACTTAGTTACAAAAATGTGCTTACTGTGGTAGTAAAGCATATCAAAGTAAAGCAAAGTCTTATACGACCTAGAGTGTTTAATATAAGTCACCTCAAAAATAGGTTGTAAAGGACATCGTCTTTGCAAAGTGTCCTTTACACCCTTACATTTCGAAATAAAACATACACGTGTGTCCCTTACAGCCTTACATTTCTAAATAAAACATTACACGTGTGTCCTGTACTACCTAGTTTTATTTTAATTATGTTCATCAATATTTGTTGGAAGGGGATAGTTTCTAACTGTTCAACAAGCCCTGTTTAAAATATGGCAACCGAGCACCTCTTCTGAAGATGTCGAAACGTACAGGACCACCAAAGTTTCACAAAAATAGCAGTAGCAAGAGCCAGAAAGAAGTTACAGTCACTGTATGATAAGTTAAATAAATTAATATTGCACGACGTTACACACAGCGCAATTTAGCTCCAAACAAAGCACTAAGCTTGTACTATGGGACTAGACAACGGATATACTACATAATATACTTTTTTTTTTGTAAATACATACATATGATACATAGAAAACACCCAAATCAGATACAAATATTTATTTTAAGCATAAATACTTTTACCCGGCGGGAATCGAACACGCAACCCCCTGCATCGCAGTCGGGCCTTCCCCCGACGCGCCACTAAGGTCGTCGTGAGTTGGAAAGGCAGAAGCTTATTTATTAGAAACCTTGTTTGAGGATCAAAGCGACGCAACATAGAATCCAAGACGTGCCGATGAGGCTATGCGAGGACCTCGTTGTGAAGGAAAAATGGAAATCTTATTCTGCCAAGTTGTTTTATCAGCAGAAAAACAGCTACATCCATCAAAACTTCACAGCATAAAGAATCGGAAAGCTGTTGGCATCGATAGAGTTCTTATTAACACAAGAACGGCGATGGGTTCTTGTTGTGTGAGCATCTTAACTAACATTTTAACCCCATCCGCGAGACCGACGACATCCATGCGCAACGGAGACTGAGTGTTATTACACCAGTATCAGGGCAAAAATTAGGTGCATGAGTATGGAAGTTATCGAGGTATAAAGATCTTACTCCACACCATGAAGCTAGAGTGTGTGGATAATTGAGTGGTTAATCGACTCTCGGATCCGACAGAAGTGTACTGTCTCAAAGGGCAAGTATGGTTTCCGCCCAGATCATAGTCCATATCCTGTTTTGTTTTTAATCTTTATGGAGAACGCCTTAGATGCCTTCGATACGAACTGATGTTGGTAACACTAATTATCCCTTCCCTTATAGTCAGAGTTTACCTGGGATTCGTCCTAAGCCCGTTCCTGTTAAGAGCAATATTAGATGAACAGACTTCGGCCCCCATAGCTGCTCGCTCATGTAGGTATGCTGATAATATTGAGCTGTCATTAGATTAGGAACGGCTACGGAGACGCGTAAATACGTGGAAGGAGTTGGTCGCAAACATCTGTTTGCAACTAAATTTTAGAAGACTGACAAACACTTGGAATATCACGAAATCCACATCTGTCTGCATAGACAGTCATGTTCAGATATGAGCAGATATACCCGTTTAAGTATTTGGGTATGCCGGTTAAAGTGAAAGAACATGTCTATAAAACCATCATTAGATCTGTCCTTTTGTACGATGGGCCAGTGATTTAGTGACATAAACAGCAGTTGCGTATCACGGAGATGAAGATGGTGCGCTGGATGTGTGGAGTGATGTGGACATGGACAGATCGCGTTACGAATTTCCGCAACTGAGGCAGCCTTCATGTTCGAGACATTACCTATTAATTGCTTGATGGCTGGTACGACCAAGTGTAATGCAACTAGTTACGTAGAAAACAAATATTAGGGCTATCCGCCCGGCCGTGGCAGATTGGGAAGTCACGAGAAATACTGGATTGACGTCGTAAATGGTGAACGCGTGCAAATGGCTTACCTGCACACGCTTCCGAGAGGGATGCAACAGGGAAAATCACTCAGTTAATGATGATTAAACTTAAATTAATAATTTCTCCATACAACGGGTGATCCTTAAGACCCAAAAAAAATGTTACACTTGTCGATTAATTCCTTATTTTGTTTAGTTTCGTGCAGTAAGGTGGATTTACGCCCTTAGGTACTGACATAGGGTACAAATTTGTGGGGTGCAAAGGACACTTATTTTGAAATTTATGGTCGTAAAGGAAATTTATTTCGGTAAATACGGCACTAGGGTAATTGTTCAACACTGTCTTAGAAAATACTATAAATTCTAAGCACTTTCTTCCTAGGTTTCATTTAAATAGCTCAAGAAACGAAGATGCTACAGCAAAAATAATTTTATTTTTTTAGTTTTTTGCTTCTCCTGAAAAGTCGCATTTTGTCCTTTACGACCTTTGAGCCCAGAGGTGTCGATATACCTAATTATTTAAATACTCGTACCTACTGTTATGGTGGATTGGTGGGGAGAGGAAATTCTATTTGAGACATTGATATTAGATACTGTTTTTGAAGTTTAAAATATTAACCTCAGTGCTTTCTGTACCAGAATCTTCCAAGACGTCGTCGATTTGATTTGTAAATGAGAAGGGCAAACACACATTTACATGAATTTAATCATTAAATTAATTAAATTCTCGGGAATCAATGTTTCCTTGTAACTTATTTCAAAGAACCTAAACTTCGTAAACAAAATAAACCCGTAATACTATAAATTTTGTTTCATTAGTACATTAATCTTCTAAGTTGGTAAATATACAACCAAACTTAGATTGCCCTCCTCAGATATGCATGATAATATAAAATTTAAGGGTCGTAATTGGTTCGTACGTGCTTGAATAAGACATGTTTCCGACTCCCCGGCCAAACTTTTGAGCATGCGGTTAACTACGTAGGTATTTTCGTGCTCTAACAAATTATGTTTGTAAGGTTTTTTATTGGATGTACGAGATATTTATTCCTCCATAATATTTTTGTATTCATGCGATGAATAAGAATGTGGTGTTGTAAAATTGGTCTGTAGAAATGTTTGATGAGGCCAAAGGCTTTGAAATTGTGCCAATATGACAAAAAAGTGGTTCAATATAAATAAGTTTTCGTGACCGTAGAGGCATGAAGGACATCCTGATCTGAGGAATGCCCTATATCGCTTTTACGAGTAAAAAAATGTGACAAAGCTTTCCCCTAACTAAGACCTGCCTATGAAATCTTCAGAAACCTTTCTAAGGTTGTTAGTGTGTAAAAAGAAATAGGTATGAAAATAAAAACAAGATTCTGAAGGAGAAAACCATTTTACCAAATTAGTATAAAATATGAATAACACAATACAATACCCACTAAGAATTTCGCTACTGAAAAAATAAACGTGTATCCTATAGTTACATAGATAACAAAAAACATTGAGCCAATAAATACTTGAGAAATTATGCGACCTACTTAAAATCTCAACTATATATCGGAAAAAAACTTTTTGAGTTTCTGAACCCTTTTAAAACATGGTCCAGCAGTTTTTTTAAGATATTTCAATTTTACCTTTTGATGTCTAACGAAATGAGAGAAAAAACGTAATTGGAATTTGCTGAAAGTACATTTTTGATCAATGAATAAAATTCCAATTTTCTGAACTATGAAATGGAATTCGAAATATTCCTTTAGGCTGACATTTATAGAGACTTATATTGACGTCAACGGGAGTCCGTTTGTGTGAGTTAGACCCCGAATTTAATTGTTTTTTTTTATCACTTTTGACAGATTATTTCTTTAGACATCAAAACCAGGGGTTTGTTGTAGTAAAATATATTTTTTAAATAAACGTTAAGATCTTTTAGCTGTTTATTTAAATTTCTACGCCTAAAACTGTTAAAAACACAAAGAAGCTGTCGCTTAAAGTCCGACAAAGATAACTCTCTACAGCTCTAATTGAAGCCGAAAAGAATTTCAAAATGCTTGACATACCATCTGACAACAAAAGAAAAAATGTTTACATAACATTAAGCTGAGATCAACAAGGTAGTGACGTAAAATGTGGTAAAAAGGAAGTAAATAAGTGCGTATGTACAGTACATGCATGTCATAATGTTACCTCCAAAAATTGTGAAATGAAATATTTTTGTACCCTGAAGTTAAAAGTACCTACTTACCTACTATTCACACGTGTTAAAAAACATAACGCTCCTTCGGCAGTCGGGTAAATACGTACAATAGGCAGGTAAGGACTGATAAATAGCAGCGTACGGCATACCATTTTCACTACTTATTTTCAAATAAAATCCTCCCTAATTACTTCTATCATTACAGTACCACAGATTTTAAGGGAATCCTTTTAAAACAAACGGGTCAGTGTTTGAAGAGCAAATTTAATTTAGAGAAATAGGTGTTCGGTAAATACAGAAAGTTAAGTAGTTAATTCTAACTCAAATAATGTGGTTCGCTTTGTGTCCAAGGTTTATTTGTTTACAGTTCACATTAGTAATACCACATACGTACATAACATACAGTACGTACGTATAACTACATATATTTAACTACAAAATTTAACTTAATCCTAAGTTATCAGTACTTGTGACTTGCTTGACATTACTTGTTCTTAACGTTAGAAGGAGTTTATAATTGACACTCCCTTTTGCTACTCTAAGTATGGCTTTCCACACTTAAGCAACTTATCTTGCATTTTTACCCGATTACGGCAAAAGGAGAGTTTTGATGGGGGTTGGTGACTATCATACTAATATTGTAAAAATGACTTAAGTATATTTCATTCGCCTTTACGTTCTACCAAGTTGACAGTTTTACATGAATACGATTATGTGATAATTTAATCGTTAGAATGTGACATAATTATTTTTTATGTTAAGTTTAAAGAAACAGGGCCAATTTCATACTCAACTATACTCATTTTTAAACTGAACTAACCGATTTAAATTAAAACATACATTTTCACTACAAATAAATCAAGCTAAGTTAGAACAAATTAAATTTGTTTTTTTTTATCCCGTTATCTATACATATAATAAAATCGTAACTCATCGGTGTCTGTTTTTGGAAGATATAAAAAAAAATTAATAATATAATGTGTAGTCAACAAAATAAAAATAAAATGGGACAGTCTTAAAAACCTAAGAACCAAATAATGGTTTGACAAATCGCTATCCCTCAAGTACCCAACGGTTTATTTAGGCCAACAAATATGTCAGAGACGCATTTTAACCCATTAAAATGAAAATTCAGGACCGCACAGCAAGTAAATTCTTACTTACCCCTATATTTAGATAATCGCCTTAGCCCCATTTCCACCAGCCAGAGGTAGCCTGTCTACACTGGAGCTGGACAGAATTATGACATACTCGATAGTGGCAAAAATGTATGCAAATAGCACTGTGTTAGCAAACACTGGAATTATTTTTTTAAGTCTTCCACAAGTCCACCTGAAGAAAGTGGTAGCTATACAATTACAAACTAATCAATATAAAATATACAGTGAATAGTTTCTGACTTTTTAATCACCTGTATTTTATACCAGAACCAGGAATACATGAATAACAATTTCTATTAAATTGTCTCTCCACTTTGTTATGGAAATTAAAACGGTTTCACAGTAGAGAATAAAAAGTAGTTTCGTCTTTTTGATGCGATGAAAAAATCTATTTGTTCAAATCGGATCGACATCGTTTACGTTAGCGATGGAATAAATTTTATCGCTGGAATATTTTAAAATTTACTCAAAAGCTTACGAACGCCAAATATTAATGGTAAACTGACTTGGAACAGCGCTATTTTAATGGAAAGTTAAACAAAATGGAGGATCATCCTTGAATCACAATGTGTGCACAAGAAAACTTTAATATCTAACACAATAGCTTACAAGATTATCCAGGCTTTGAATAAAACGTTTCACTCGCTAAACAGACATTGTTAACACGAATTACGTAAATCTTTTGTACGTATTTTCGTGGACGATTAAATTATATTTTGTAATAATTAGGGGCACGTTTAACAAATATGAGAGATATTAATAACTCAATGAATATATTAGGTACACAAAGTACGTTATTTGCAGTGATAAAAGATAAATTTGTGGTAGTAAAATATCGCAATTATTTATTTCAAATTCATTTTTCGAACTTCGGGTCTAGATCGCGTTATAGATGAACTCACTATGAATTTAACCACCTCGACGTTTCGGCTTACAGGTTACACCGAAGTTCTAAAAATTAATATGGACAGAAATCTTGTAAGTTTAAAAAGTGTATTTCCTGGAAAAGTCGAGGGGTTTTGTGAAATCTCTGAACTGAGTCTAGTGATACCTATCACTGAATTCCGGGAACTATCCTTACTAATCCCTCTTAGTTCCAGATTATGTTATATTTTAATAGGCTTCCAGCTATGTAATGCTAGGAAGAAAATAATTTTACACTACAAAATTTTACCTGGACCTTTTTGAACCAAAAACGATACAGAACCGTCATGATACACATGATATTATCTGCAGATATAAAATCCAATATTCTGACTGATTGATTGATTGACTTAACTATATATCAACGCACAGCCCAAAATCGCTCGTCTTATGAAATTTTAAAAGTGTGTTCTTTGTTATGTGTAGGTATCCACTATTTTTTCACAAATATTTTTCGTAAGACAAATCACTGGACCCCTAGGAGCCTTGGACGCTGCTATTTATCTACGTAACGTTTTTTTTGATTAACACAGCACCCAAATTACAATACAAAAAAATCTTTAACACAGGAACAAAGAGCGATGACAAGGATCAGATAGAAAGATGTATAACAAAAACAATCGGCCCCATATAAAATGGGAATATAGCAGGAGGAAGAAGCAAAATAGATATAAGAACAAATTTTAACTCATATCTAACACGTTTCATATCTGTGATAGAGCTTTTTGGGGAATTATCGTGACTAGTCAAAGTAATTTGTAGCTGAATAAAACTGTAGGTATGTAGATCAATCTACCTGCGTTGAAATTCTTTAAATAAAATATATTTGAATTTAGCACAAGAAAAATATTTTTTGTATTCTTTTTCTCAATAATATTAGACTCAGTCTGGTGATTTTACAAAATCATTAGAATTATTTGAGTAGAATAACGTACCTAGTCAAAGTTTAGGTTTAATCCAATGACTTACTTTATATAACCTATACGCCCTAAATAATAACCAATCCATTATGTCATTTTCATACCCTGTTTAATAAAGACTATGTTTTGTGAACAAAGTTGAGTTATTTATGAATTCGTTTCCAACTAATATAATATTATTCTAAGCCAAAGTTGTGTCTAATCTGGGAGGGTAACCTTTACCCGTCAGCACCAGAGTAATAATATGACGGAGGTTATGATAAATGAAGATTTTTATCAAGGAACTTATTATTTTTAGTCCGTTAACTCAGACCCCAGTTCAGACGTAGTAAGAATTATATGGGAAGACTTCTATATGTGATTTTGACCTGTGTTCGTCAAGTTTTTTGTTATATAGGTTGTTTGTATTTGGACAAAGATTGGATTGAGTTTTCTACTTTGTTTTATAAGTACATTTTTCGCTACACAGTTTGGATAAATCGATTACACGGGACTATGGTACTCAAAGAATGGGAAAAAACCTAGATAAGGTAAGCCAATATTTTTTTTTCTTGTTTTTATTAAATATTTTATAAATTTGCCTTCGCCCACTCTCGTTTTTGCCACCGGGGTGGCGGCACTACCTAGCGCCATTTCGGCAGCTATTGGCCGTTTATTTTTTAAATGTCCTTTTAGTTTGATCCTTATTATCATGTAAATTTCATTAATTACCTCTACTTATTGATTCGCCAAATACGTTCGTTAGTTTTTTGTTTCTAAAATTTAATTTAACTTATAACAGTGCATCGGCTTAACTTTAAATATTTAGCTTGACTATATTAACCGTTGTCAGACAGAGTTAATCAATCAATCAATAAATCACATAGTACATAGTATTCTAATATTCAACCTACTTGAAGACGTGTGAATACGTTAACGCAATAAGGCGAAGGTTTGCGTTGTCGCGACACGTGTGTGTGGCTAAAGAATTCATCCTGTCGCGATGTTTAATATTCAATCACTAAATCGTTGATGATGACTAAATCGTTGATAGCACACGAACAACGTTATCGCGACAACGCAACACGGATGTTCGCGACTCTATGCAGCCATAGCAACATTTTAAACGTCTATCTATTGGATAGGTAGGAGTCTTTAATATCATTTTCTTTTCCAAAACCGAGCGTAGGTAAGTATGCAGAACTTGACATCATTTTAGAGTGAGTTCGTTTTAAAGTACCCTTACTTTGCCTTAAATGTATGAAATCCTCCTAATGCAGTGCACGACCAATTTTACATTCAAAATCCTTCCCTTGAAAATAAACCAGATAAGTTCTGTAACTTTCTGAATATCTTGAAGGCTGTCTTTTGAATGGGAAAATGAAGATATATCTACAAGAAATTTAAAAGTAGGAACATTACCCTTCGTTTAGAAGTTTCTATTACATTCTGTTCAAGGCATTGATATCGTGTTGAGACCAAACCCTAAACACTAATTTTAAGTACGTAATCTCGGCTGATAACTTGAAGATTACATTAAATCGATAAACCGCGCTTTTATATAATAATAGCAGTTTCCCGCGGTTTCGTTCGCGTAAGTACCAATCCACTAACCACTAACCGATGTTTAATTTTCATATCGAATATGTAATTTTAGGTCTACAGGAATGACGTAAACGCTTAATAAACATATAATAATAACGATAAAATGCCATAATGGCCGCAAAAATTACAGGACATGTCTGCAGCACGGAGATAATATGACCAAAAACAAATATTGC
Source organism: Idaea biselata (assembly GCA_958496205.1). NCBI lineage: Eukaryota > Metazoa > Arthropoda > Insecta > Lepidoptera > Geometridae > Idaea > Idaea biselata. The sequence goes on along the minus strand of OY292403.1, from coordinate 7,391,626 downwards.
GACAAATAAATCACTTTTTTAGGCGCGCCACATGTCATGCTGGTAAGATTCCAAATGCTCGCACGTTAATCACAACTTTTTGTAACTTTTTAAAGTGTTTGTTGCCTAAACTATTATTATGATGTATTTTTAAAGTTCTTTAAAAATTTTATAGTTATAAATAAAAAAAATCTTATTATAACTCTTTTTATAATATTTTTTATTCTCTTGAATCGTTTGAGATTTAAAAAAATGGGAAATTTTAAAGAAATATTGTAAATCTGGTAGGTTCTATTTATCTCGAATTAATCAAAAGATTTATTTTAGCTATGTAGCCCCGGCATAGAATAGGGTTACCCCATCTCATCCCGTGGGTGTCGTAAAGGCGACTAAGGGATCTGAGGGAGATTAGCTAACCTTAAGTACTCCCCGCGCGGTGGCGGATAAACTGCTTGATCCCTAAGAGGGTTGGTGTCAGGCAGGCGGCCGGCCGTAAAAACATTGCCAAATCTAATTGCAGCAGGTATGGTCAATGATGACTTACCGACTGCGCCGACCCCAAAAAAAAAACCATTTTGGGGTTTAGCGGACCCCGGGCTACCGAGAGGGATGCAACCGGGAACATCGCTCAGATGAGAAGGAGAATAATCAAAAGATTTATTTTGTAATTTTGTATATACTTAGCATACATATTATGCTCTGTATACTGCTATCAGTTATCCTTTACAAATTGGTTGTGCAATTGATGCGAAACATACCCTTATCTCTATAAAAGTTACTAATAAAAGAAGATACTGCTTAATAAGAGACAGCTTTTTCACTAGATACCGAAGGCTGAACAAAAGCTTATGAATATGTAAAAAACTTTTATTTAAATTTAATTTTACAAATTTTAAATCAGTATGGCAACACTTCTATTAAAAATGTTATAGCTCAACACTCTGCGCGTGTAGCTGAAATTACCACTACCTTTAATTTATTTTGCGTAGTAGGAAATTAAGCAGGAAATTGCAACTGGTAAAATGTTTTTCATTTCACCTATTAAAAGTTTCTTCTACAGGAAATCAGAATCTAGTCATTTTGTTCTTTTTGTATAGTGGTGTGGATCACCTAGTGTTAGAGTTTTTAGGTCGACCAAGCGCCTCTAACTTGACCTTACGACTGCTATCAGAGATAACAGGGTGTACTCCTGAACTTTGAAAGTCGTTTACTTCGACACGCTACTTACTTCAAAACCATTTCAATCGACGAGACATTTTTTCGACTGTACATAATTCGACGAGTTTTAGTTCGACACAGCATACTTCGACAACATAAACCTTCGAAGATCAATAATTCGACATGTTTTAGTTCGACAAAGCATACTTCGAAAACACAAGCCATCGAAGATCAATAATTCGACAGAGCTTACTTCGACATGCACTTGTTCGATAGATAATTATTTAGACAGAACATACCTTCGACATAATACTGCTCTGAAATACAAATACGCTACAACTTACAACTTCGATAATTGTCTTTGTCAAAAAATTATTAGCAAAATTTTTCCATAAAGGTAATAATATTTTCAAAGAATATAGTTGAGTTTCAACGATAGTAAGGAAACATCCTCTATTATTTTTAATTGACGGAGAATATGAACAATTTCTGAAAGCTTCATCTAAAAGGCTTTGAAACAAAAGGCTAAGCGAAGTTACATTCACATTTACGTTGAAGTTTAAAATAGAACGAGGAAACGCGAGTCGCGAGTTGCATGGTAATTCTCAGCTGTTTATTTTATAGATCCAAAGCTAAACCTTTTAAAAAGCGAGACTGTCTTTTGTATGTTTTAATTATTGCAATACATTTTCACTTAAAATGGAAAACAAGAAGTTTTAAAAATATTAAAAGAAAAATATATCTACAAGAACATGGCCGACATTGAGCTGAGTTTCAACCGTCTCATCTTTTCTCAATCCGAGGAGAAACGACTATCGAGTTATCCCATCGGCGTCGGTAACTAATAGAATGTGATTTTTTCTTCTACAACTTACGGATTTTTGCGGCATCTCGATGACATTGAGTAACTTCAATGATCAATGTTAAATTACTCAACGCACTTCTATATTATAGGAGATGAAGCTTTTTTAAAACTCAATATGGAGAGTATAAGGTTACATACGAACAAAATTACTATTTAGATACCAGTACCAAGAGATTGAGAAAATATTTATAATCCTAATAACTCTCGTATGGTATGTATGACACGCAAACAAGCAAAACCTGGATTTCAATTTATCTTGCATGTTCGCTGCATAATTTAATATCAAAGGACTACTTCACTGAGAGGTTCTCTACTTCTATCCATCTGCAGGATGACTTTCAAATAGAAGTGTGTCTACGTCTCGAAGCAAAGGAATGAAAATGGAACACTTATTGTAAGTTGCTACTCTCATTCAATGTTATCAACAAAAATGTGGCATTGTGGATATTCTTTCTTAGAAGCCACAGCTTTATTTTTATTATGTCATTACATAAATATTGTGCTGAGGATTTGCTTCAATCCTTAGGAAAATAACAATTTTTGTTATTGTTTTGAGGCCTTCTTTAACTAGGTTGGCTATATATTTTATACAATCACAATTAAAATGTAAATCGAATGTCATAAACGCTTTTTTTGCCCGACTGCCATAATAGAGTTATGTTTTTCGAGCGTAGGTATGTGGGTGAGTGGATGAGTAGGTATGTATGTATGTATCCAATTTTCGTTTGTCACTCTCCAAAGCCTGAACGGTTCGTATGGTTTTAGCTTGGTTTTAGCATATGATTATGAGGTGTCATTCGATTGGTAATGACAACGCGAGTGTTTTTAGCTTAAATGCTTAATATGAAAATTTATAAAAAAATCATAATGGCGAAATATAGACTGGAAAATGTAGAGTCCAAAATGATTTTTTTTCTTTCTTCGTTTTATTTATCTTCCGTTTGTAATGTCACTTTTACTACTTGTCCTTTTCAAACAAATGTAACTATCTGAAAAAGAAAAAGGTACCTACGTATTGCAATTTTTAAACTCCCACAAGTTTTATTGCTTTGATTAAAAGATTGAACTCAACGTAATCTCATCCAGCCGACCGAGTTCAGCTTTAAAAAGGTTTTTATATTACTTTCAGATTATCTCCTTAACTGTGGAAACCAGAAGCGTTGTTGAGTACCTACTCGATGTTATAGCGACAGTTGATATTATCAAAATGGTTTTATGATATTATTTTATTACTTTCACAGTTTACGGTCTCGAAGATCGTAAATTCTAATCTGTCATCCATATCATTAATTTTCAGGTAACAACGACGAATAAAAACATTTATCAAATCATTCTCCTCAACATTTATTTATTAGTCTGTTGTTATTAGTATCCAGGACACATCTTTTAATATCTATAACTTTGTTTGCAAAATTGATTTTTGTACTAGGAATATTTTTAAGGAATAATACATCTAGCTTAGAGAATTAAAAATCAAATTACAAAATATTTGAACATTCTATACAAAATATGTTTACAGGTAGATTCTATGGTAGGTAAGTAGGTGCGAAACTGGTAAGAACTCAACTATAGTAAATATAAATCCTTATAGTTCACTAAATCCATTTACTAACTTGTAAGTCGTTTTCTAGTCAGTCCGGAGTATGTGTGTGACTCTAGGGACGACGGATCGCGTAAAAACGGTTTAAATAAACTAGAAAATCTCTGTACTAAATCACGGTTAATGTACCAAAACCCAAAACTTCTCTATTGTTAAGCTCCGTTAAAGCTAAAATAAAACTAAAACTACATCACTTCTAGGGATTATTAAACTACGAAATTAGAGTTCATTTTTCGTTTGTTTTTCAACGGTCTTTCCAGACCTCATCACATGTAGACTGAAAAATACTTGTCGTACTCAATGTTCTAAAACTTCACAGAAAATTACCGTCGAATCTAATATTAATAGTATTAATTAAAAGAAAACCGGCTCAGTGCGAGTCTGACTCTCGCAAGAAGAGTTCTGTAACATTATAAAAAAAGCCCTCCTTAAATACCTATTTGTTTTATTGAGTTTTTAGTATTTGTTGAGTTATACATCATCATTGAAAATTTCAACTGTGGTTCCTATCACGGTTTATGAGATACAGTCTGGTGACAGATAGGCAGCAGAGTCTCAATAATAACCAAAGGGTCCCGTTTTTACCCTTTAGGTACTGAACCTTAAAAATAAGTAGGTACCTACCTACTTAAGAAAATGTTTAATTTCATATCAGCAAAGCGAAAACTAAAAAAACTGCCATTACAACAGCCAAATAACTGATTCTTATAAGCTCGCACGTCCAACAACTAGTAACATATTGAATCCAAAGATCAAATATAAAACTAAACCTCAATTATTTGCTTCAAATTGATGCTATTCTAGCAAATGGAGTTCAACCGTATGTGAGAGATTGTTACTAAAAATGTCACGTTCGACATTGCTGGCGGTTTCATGGTTCGAAATGTAGCTGATTGTAATATGAAATGAGATCTGTGACCGGTCATCGTCTAAGCTCAAATATTTTTCGACTGATTTTGGTTACTGTAGGTACTGTCAGCACCGAAAGTCGATAATCACATTCAGATTTTCAAAATCGCTATAGGTACATCCATAATTTTATTGTGGTATGTCAAAATAGGAAAGACATTCTAAAAAATAACTGTCTATCTCCTATTTAAGTATTTTGTGTGACATAAGTTAAGTAAACTATTTATTAAATTTTAGATGGTTTCATGGTTGAGAACCCTTTTTTTTATTGATTACTAGCTGCGTCCCACGGTGTCACCCGCGTAAGTCCCGTGGGTATTTCGGGATCAAAAGTAGAATATGAAACTCCCTGATAATGTAGCGTTCTATTGGTAAAATGTATTTATAGAATTGTTGAAATCGGTCCAGTGGTTTTGGAGATTACATATACATACATACACGATACCAACGTTTCCTCTTTATAATTTTAGTATAGAATAATTTAAACTATGCTTTAAACCCGTATTTTGCAAATTTAATCTACCATAAAAATATATGTATATCGGATTTGGCAAATTTATCGCATCTTACGCTAGATAATAAAGTATAGTTGCATTCTAAAACGAAATTGCTGGCTCTCTATAACGTTTGCCAACAGGCATAGAATAGGTAGGTACTTATAGTTAAAATATAAATCTCTTATTATTTCAGAATGATTTTGTCTTTAGTTGTTTTAGTCAAAGTTAATAATAATTCGTATCTATTAGACGTAATAGTTTTCCCGTAATAATATAATTTATATAGGTAAGTACCTAAAAGTCTTTTCTCTATCTCTTACCAAAATCGTTGATTTCGGTTGGGCTAATTATTCTAATCTCTATATCTGCCAGTCAATCAGAACAAAGCATTTTAAAGATATAGATTATGGATTTTAGTTTATTCAATTACTAGTTGGGGTCCCGCGGTTTTACCCACGTAAGTCGTGATCCCATGGGAGTATCGGGATTAAAAGTAGCCTATGTTACTCCCTGATAACGTAGCTTTCTATTGGTAAAATATTTTTTGAAATGGGTCCAGTAGTTGAAACTACTTCCGAAAAATTCTCTTACCTCAAAAAAAAAATCTTTCTCTTCTCTCTCTCTTCTTCTTCTGATTTTCTCTTTGAAGAAAGTACCCCTAATATACAAACCAACGTTACCTCTTTATAATATTAGTATAGAAGATTATTATACAGAAATAGAGTTGTAAACAATAAAAATGTCCTTGCTCAAGGGATGTACCCGGTTGCATTCCCGTCGAGAGCCCTGGGAGATATGTATTTTGTCTTCTTATTAATCGATACTTATAATAACATGTTAGGTATGTATGTAGCTACAACACTAGAATATTATTTTCTAAATAATCAAATTAAAATATAAATAAAATACCTAACAATCAAAAAAGTTTACAAAAACAGTGCTTTGTTAAAAATAAATAAAATACAAACTGAAATTGAATTTCACCACGAAGCAAAACATTGCTAGGTACCTAATTTCTAAATAAATTATAACAAAACGTTACAAAACGTAATAAACGGTCGAATCGAGATTTAATCTGAGAAGATAAGTTACGGGAAATTTAACATTAAATTGGCCATTATCATAATGCCGAAGATGAAGTAGCAATTTATAACAGCATTGTTAGAGGTATGGATGGAACGGGGTCATGATAGCTAGAATTAAAGGAATCAAGGTAGAGAATTGTTGCTTTGGAATACCTTGATATTAATGGTATTTATAAATAAACTAGCTGCGTCCTTCGGTTTCACCCGCGTAAGTTCTGATCCCGTGGGAATATCGGAATCAAAAGTAGCCCATGTTACTTCTCGATAATGTAGCTTTCTTTTGGTGAAAGAATTTTTGAAATCGGTCCCGTAGTTTTTGAGTTTATTCATTACAAACATACACACACACACACACACACAAATAAAAATCTTTCCTCTTTATAATATTAGTGTAGATGTAGACTAGCAGTGCTTCATAGGTTTACCCGTGTAGGTTCTCTTACCGTGGGAATACTGGGAAAAAACGGAACCCTATGTTAGGCCGTATTCAGAAAGAAAGCTGGAAACTTATAAGCGCTTACCAGCGCTTGACAGCGCTGGTGACCCGCGCAGGAAAATATATGAACGCGCGCCGATATGCACTGATCGGTGCCGACAAGTTCCGACAAGCTTCAACACGCGCTGGTCAGCGCTGGGCTGCTGACGTCAAATCATCGTCCGAAGAGTCCGACATTTTGCTTGGTCTGCCTCAACCTGCTTCCTATGTGTAGAACGGACCAGCGCTGACAAGCGCTGGTAAGCGCTTATAAGTTTGAAGCTTTCTTTCTGAATACGGCCTTATCTTATTTTTGTAATTTACATACAAACATCTAAACTTTCGCATTCATAATATTAGTGGAATTAGTGAGAGTAGATATGAATAAAAAACTTAGTTATTTAATACATTACTGGGTGTTTTACCTAGAACTTTTTTTTTAGTAGACTTCACAAAGAACACACCCTCCAAAGATGTATACCTAGAATTAGCGCGAGCGGTTGTACCTAGAACTAGATCTAGCAGCTTCCCGCGGTTTCACCCGCATAAGTCCCGATCCCGTGGGAATATCGGGATCAAAAATAGCCTATAGCCTTCCCCAATAAATGGACTATCCAACTCTTTTCAAACCGGACCAGTGGTTCCTGAGATTAGCGCGTTTAAACAAACAAAGTCTTCCGCTTTATAATATTAGTAAAGATATCATAGTTATGAACGTTTTACAGGATCTTAATCCAGTATTATTTTTTATTTTAGTAACTTCACGTGTCGACTATGTTACAATAGTCTTAGTCGCCAAAAGACACATAAAAGATAGAGATAGATGTATTAGTCAGTCGTGACTAGATAACTTTTTTGTATAGATATATGACAATCAATAACCTATCAGTATGGAAAATATAATTTCCCTTAGAAACAATAATAATTTCGTCATTTTCAGATCAGTGTAAAATAGTAGTTTGACAGTAAGTCAGTCATCCTAAGGTATGCTTTTAAAGCCCAAAGCTACGTATTTTCCTTCTAAAATAGTCGAATTTGACTAAGCACAGACTCGATTCATTAATGCCATTCCGTGCCGTCTTTAATTACTTATTCTTTTGAAGAGTTTGATGTCGGAAAGACCTTCCTTTTCCAAGGACATCACGTGCTTGTAGAGGTCTTAAGGAGATTACTTTCATACGAAATAACGTATTTATTTGCGGGCTCTATTAATACAACTCATTATTATACACGCATCTAGTATTATTTGTAACGCAATATTGTTTGAAATGATTCTCCTTAATATTGAATTTTGTTGCTTTCATAATTGGCACACTTCTATCTTTATTACTTTGAGTTCATTTGGCCACTAAGTAATTAATAATTAACCTTTTCATCTAATTTTAGATGATTTGTACAGTGCAAGTCACTTTTAATCCATGCTTTTTATGGCATTGTATTTCCTGGGACATTGTTAGTTGGAGTAGGCTTGCCAGCCCTCCCATCCCAGTCAGCCGTGCCCAAAGAGAACGGGTCAATAGGTACGTCGGAAGCTAACTAAGCCAGTTTCTCGGGATGTTTTTCTTGACCGTAAGAACGATGTAAATTACGCACCATGACTTTTTCGCAAAGAAAAAGAAGCGGTCAGCGGGGATTCGATTGCATGACCTTTGTAATGAAAATTATGCGTTTTTGACATATTTATACTACAATAATTAAAATTATGTTCTAGAATGTATAATAGGTAATAGTTTGAAAATATTCTGAAAAATACCGCCAGGTTCAGAATTAAATTTTAACTATTTTAGCAAAATGTAAACAAAGGTTCTTCAGTCAGGTGATATCAACCGACTGAACATAGTGAAATAAACCCTTAAAAGCAGTAATAAATTATGAGTGTGAAAAAGGTGTGGGGGAAAAACAACGCTGTAGTAGGTGCATTTTCCTCTTTTTAGGTTAACTAGGCCTGTAATCTGTACTTATAATAATTTAGAATAGAGAGCGTTCTGAACATTCTGATTTAATGGGTAAATTATTTGTTGCGTAAATTAAAAAATACAATTACGTTACTGTATTATAGTGTATATTACTAGCTGACCCGACATACGTTATCCTGCCTGTTAAATATAAAAAACCTACAACCCTATACTACTTCTAGTCTACCCTACCCTACTACTACCCTAAAAAATGTTAGGGGTGGACTGACAACCCTTATCACTATCATGAAAAATATACTTGATAGTAGTCTTTTCTCAGACCTACTGCCTACATAAAAATCGGTCGAGCCGTTTCGGAGGAGTACGGTAACAAACATTGTGACACGAGAGTTTAGTACCTTTATAAGATACTAGCAGAGTTCCGCGGTTTCACCCGCGTAAGCCCCGATCTCGTGGGAATATCGGAATCAAAAGTAGCCTAAGTTATTCAGGGTGAATGTAACTTTCTAATGGTGAAAGAAATTTTAAAATCGGTCCAGTAGTTTTTTAGTTTATTCATAACACACACACACACACACACACACACACAAAACACAAATCTTTCCTCTTTATAATATTAGTAAAGATTGAATGAAGAATCTAAGAAAATGAGCCCTAAGCCGTAGTACTCGTAGATAATATAGATGCAAAAATTCAGTCACCGACACCGGGACTCTAACTGGATTTCATGGCGTTTCTCCCTGATTGAGAAAAGATGCGTGCTTTGAATCCCGGTAAGTGTCGGCCATTTTCTTTGAAATGTTTCTATAAATACGAGTACTAGGGGTACTTTTACCTACAGGTAAAATTTACCTACCTTTTACCTACATGGAAGTGATTCATATTTTCACTCACAAATTAAAAGATTCAACGTTTTTCCCCATGTCAGTTACAATATCAAAGGAATATCAAATGGTCTGGAAAATTATAGTGTAATATTTTAATATTCACTGTCGTTTAGTGTCAATGCAGCATTCGTATAACAAGAAAAATAAATGGAATACTAGAATAAAAATAGCCAATACAGTGTCACTAACAACTATTCTATTGCATCTATTCTCAAATCACGTAAAATAAAAGTCATAAAAGTTCATAAAAGTTGCTCCGGTAGTATTTTCAAAGCAAACAATGATGTTACTCCTCTATTTATATCTGAATGTGTCGAATACGTTTACGTGCCATAGAAGCTTCTAAAACAGTGTGTGAAAACTTGTTCCAGAAAAGAGTAAAGTTTAGTTATTTAATAAAACAACGACATAGGTACGAAAAAAGAAAAAAACACATAGAACAATTTCATAAGTAGATAGGTACATGACAAGTAGAAAATGTAAGGTTTTCCCTTAGTAATTTTATTTATTATTCATTCAAGTAAGTCCTGATCCCGTGGGAATATCGGGATCAAAAGTAGCCTATGTTACTCCCTGATAATGTAGCTTTCTATTGGTAAAAGCATTTTTGAAATCGGTCCTGAAGTTTCAGTGATTACCCCCAATATACATACATACAAACCAACGTTACCCCTTTATAATATTAGTATAGATATCTATTTTATGATTGTATTGTGTTTGGATTACAATTTCCTATGATTTATAAATGAAGCATGGAAACAATACACCTAATGTATCAAAATATAATTAAAGTATCTTTACTGAGTTCCATCGTGGTTCCATCAAATATTATTTACAATCCTTTATTATTTATCGATCAACAACGATAGAAATAAATGTACATATAAACCTACATATACAAACCTATATGACCGTAAAAACGATGACGAATCATTAAGTTTATACTGTTTTGTTTAGTATCTATCATACAAACTTACTTACTACTTATAAGCCCTATTTAGAGATACCTGAATCAATTATTTACTGCGAAAACAAGAAAAGACATTCCACCGATTTACCTTTAATTAACGCTAAAAATACGAGGGCCAGTGCGTACAAACCCGAACCCGAACTAATTAATATCTACAACATAGTTAATACTAGTTAGTTCGTCTACACCTATACAAATTTCGTGTCAATTATTGTTTCAATTTGGAACATACCCTGCTTATTATGTCCAATATTGTCCATCCATACCGACTGAATTGTCGAAGTGATACCTGCTCGTACCTACCTATATAATCAGTAATCGATATCACTTGTCGACCGCACTTATGAACTCGTTTATCATATGAATGGTCTCGCCAGCAATATGTTTCGTTCTTACTAGGAACCAAGTTACAATTACGAAGTCGATTTCATTATTGACGACCTCTGTGGCGTGCCGGGGGAAGGCCCAACTGAATGCAGATGGTTGCGGTTGCGATTCCCGCCCGGTGCAAGTATTTATGCTTAAAATATCTCTATAACAAACTTTTATGAATATAAAATATCTTAAAAAGTTTGTTATCTCTGATAGTAGTAGTCTCTGATAGCAGTAGTTAGGTCAAGTTAGAGGCCTTAGGGCGACCTGAAAAACTCTAACACTAATTGAGCGGCACCACTGTACGAAAAGAAGAATTATTTGTTTCTGGTCTGGGTATTTTCTATGTTTCATCTGTATGTATTTACTAAAAAAAAGTATAATATATAGTATATCCGTTGTCTAGTCTTGTTGTACCCATAGTACAAGCCTAGTGCTTAGTTTGGGGCTTGATTATAGGCAACGTCGTGCAATATTTATTTATTTATATTGTTAACTTATTTCACCTTGAGGTTGTAGCAATAATTTATAATCCTACTATCTTACTTCCTACTAATATTATAAACGTGAAAGTTTGTATGTATGTATGTATGTGACTTTGCGATGAAACTTGGAGTATATATAGCTAGAGACCTAGAATAACACATAAGTTACTTTTTATTCCGATATTCTCGCGGGATCGGGACTTACGCGGGTGAAACCGCAGGGCGCAGCTAGTAAATAATAAACGCAAAGCGCGTTTCCTCATCGCGCGCTTGGAGTGCGAAGGAACGACGATTTTCGTTGTCTATACCGGTTCTACTTCTGGTATATTGATGTGCCCTTTCTATAAACGATGCGTGAGGGTTAAATAATTAGGTGAAAATTGTTTGTTTCTGTCTGTCAATTTTGTTTGATACGTTGAAGTTGAAATAAAACAAATAGTTATAAAGTAAGGGGGGTAGAAGTAGTAACCCGCACGATCGTTTATAAAAAAAACATAACCCTCCTTCGGCAGTCGGGTAAATAGTATACTGCTGTACAAAAGTGATAACCAGATTCTGCATACAGTTTTTAAACTGTGTTTGTAATAGGTAGATAGGCAGTCACGAATATTAAAGTATGAATTTATATTCTATTGCTTCTCTTCGTCTAGACATTAATATTAATCTTTATTTTTTATACTACCTACACTTACCTTTCTAAAGGATAAGTAGGTACAATTTATGTGAAAGACAATATAACTGCGAGAGCGCTACGTAGCGGAGCGGAGGTGACTACTGACAATGGAACTGGCTTAATTGTAAAGCAAACAAAAGTTAGTGGTAAGTGGATTATCAAAATTTAATTCTACTTTGTAGTTGTACTGTTCCACGTAGTGGGAAAAGTGTAGAAAGAAGACCTTGTAGTGCATACTATATCAGGGCTAGTATTTGGCCCAAAACTGTGACCTCGCAAGTATCTTTGAATATTTAAACGATTAAACTTTTTATTTCAATGTCGTGTCGTCTAAAGAACTTCATGTAAAAAGCCGTTACATGCAACTGATACAGTGCCCTAAAATACCGCAGAGCCTATCCGAAGAGGGCATAAAGATGAACAAGTAACATGTCCACCATTATACTTGCCATATATAATATATGCATCCCGGAAACAAGGCGGGCGTATTCAAAAAAAAGTAAGATCCTGTATTTTATCAAAACCTAGGTTTATAAGTTCTTTTAAAAAACAATATTATTTATTATTATCAGAATTATTTTTACGACTTATTAAATAAATGTAATAAAATACAAACTACAGGTACAGGTGCTCGTTTGCTTGCTTCCCAATGTTTTTCCTACGAATAATTCTTAGAATTTAATATAACATGGCCGTAAATGAATCTGTAATTAATTACTGAGGTGAAAATGGAATACGAATTTCCAAGAATTTAATAATTTCCTACGGTTTAAGCCTAGGTCCTTAGGGTTGGTTTCTGTGGAGTGTGCGTATAGATTATAGATACCTCGACCGTAGGTAAAGGACAGGGTAAGTCTGGGTGACACCAATACAGTATTATTTATGAAGTCATTTGAGTCAAAGGGATTTAAATTTCAGTAGAAAAGGTCTGGTGATCCCAATTCGAGGGTCAGTAATGCTTCATGCAATTCCTCACTAGTTATGTGCGCTAATAACATCGTTGAAGGAAAACATCGTGAAGAAACCGACATGTCCTACCTAGGACTCATCATGGTCCTAAGGCATGAGATATTCGCCAATTCGGAGTAAGCTCCCGTGGTGTCTTACTGCTTAACCACTCTAAGAAATTGAGCCATTGTACCGGCTGTGTGGTACAATGGCCCAATTGTGAGGCTTAGTGCGCAAAAGGCCCAGCGAAACTAACTACTCACTTTTAAGCTTAGACTATTTCTGTTCATTATTATTATTAGAACTACTAAATTATCTACAATGGAATCTAGACCCGTAGGTAGTTCTAATAATTAAAACGTCTCAGTTACAATTGGAATTAAAGAATTGCTACGAAGGTTTGTGTTTTATTTCAACTGTGGAATAAATATTTGCATCTGATCTGAGTATTCTGTAGATACCTATGTATTATTATAATGTAAGTAGGTACTAATTTATATTTCATTTTGTATTTTTTTTAAATGCTTTAAATTTTGTCAGTTTAGTTTATATTATCAATACAGTAAGATTTATTTACTTTTTAACAAAATAAAAGTATTTTTCTACCTTTTTCAAGATCTGATGCCTTTATTTAAAGCGTTGTTGCCTAACTTAGGGCAAAGATGGCGGTGTGTACGTATAATACATTATTTATTTATTCGATTTTTTTTATTTTCAAGTAGGGATTCCTAATTTATATAGATTTGAATGTGTCCGAGCTAAAATGAATACATTAATGAAAGTGTCAATCGTTAATCTATGCCGGAGTGATATAGGTAGGGCTGACCTAGAATCTCAATTCTAGCTTTAAATAAACCCTTAGTTTGTGCCGCCCAGTCCTAATGGATTCGAAAATGACACCAGATTGTTGTCAGAGAAGTCGTTGGCAGACCGGGCACTGAAAATTTTGTCGACTGAAAATTAACCTTTCGCATCGCAAAAGGTAAAATGAAATATATTTCATCTTATTGTTAAATTTAATAGAGATTTATTATTGTGCTACGTATTTGAGTTAGTATTTGTAAGTTTCTTTTTTCAATAGAAAAATAAATAGATATCAATTTCAGGTATTAATGAGTAAAACAGCGTAGAATAAAATATTTGAGTTAAATAAGTCGACATTCCTTTTACACCCTGTGTTGGTTTAAATCTATTTATTCATATCAAACCTTAAAATATTTTATAATTAACACATACCTCTCTAAAAACAGAGACTCGCTGAAAAACAATTCCGACATTTTATTGCCCAAGTTTCCTTTGTAACACCTTCACAATAAGTTAAACACACTGGTTCACACTGCACTCCACAAGACGAGAGTAAATCGGTGAGAGAAACGACGAAGTGCCGCGCTGTGATCGCTTCGAGAGGCTGTGTGGTACTGAATTGAAATTGGAGCGGGCTGACGTACATTTCAGTCTCGGCCGGCTTACGACAGGGTGGTCGATTTAGAGGTTAAGTTTTAGGTTTTTTTTCGATTTATATTTTTTTAATGGTACAGTGATCTTTTCACATTTAAAATACAACTCAATCGCTTGCACGCACATTTTATTTGCTAATCATATTTTTAACGTCAGTAGTTGGAAGAGTGTTGTTTACATAACGGTTACATTTTATTGTTGTATATACCTATTGTTTTTTTTTCTTAGTTATGTTTTATTTAATGTATATCTGTGGTGTGTACATTTATTAAAAGTTTGAATTCGGTTCGGTATTCGGTTTTAACGCATTATTACGCATACGGTTCCATTGTGTGTAATATGATTTCAGCAATTATTATTGCGATTTTTTAAAAGCTAATATCAATTAGAAATTATACATCAAATCTAACCGCAGATTGCGTTTGTGTTGATAAACATTAAACATTTCACTCAAAATGTTGATCTTGTGTCATTTTTTAAAGAATAGTTCCCATTTAAAAATTGTATATAAAGCTCAGGGCACCAGTTGCACTGACAGACTGACTAGATCAAGACAAAATACAGAAATACCATAGAAATACATACTTTTTACCTTTTTCATACATCTTTAAGCGAGGGTGCCACGGCTCGTGTTCCATCAAGCCAGATCGCGCCAAACCAGACGGACAGGCCGTGGGAACCGTAGCGTCCGATGAAGCCTGTCGAAGTAGACGAAAATCAGTGGCACAGGCCTCGACAGGCGTGGCTTGGCCTGTGATATAACGGGCTATGGGAGCCCAGCTTTAGGATACCGCTTACACGTTAGTTATACATATTTTTATAAACAAATAACCAAAGTAAATATCATGCAAACGGTGTAAAATAATAAGGTAAAAAATTGTAGGTAGGTATTAATATTTACCTACCTAGAAAGTTACTAATATAAGTAATGTTTTTTCTTTCGAGTTTTAAGGACTTTAATCATTTCTAAATTAACAAATGCTTCCCTAGGGATGGAAGGTGTTTTGATGTCATCTCAATTCGATTGTTTCCTTGAAATATTAAATCAGATTTTATTATAATCAATCAACAAATATTGTACAATCAATTTTTTTTTGCAATTACAGAGCTTAGCTCTTGTCAGTTTAATGTTATTTTCTCCACTCTGCTCTTTCCATTGCCAATTTTTTTATATCATCATATGATACTAGATACGGCCCGCGGTTTCACCCGCGTAAGTCCCGCGTAATCTCTTGGGAATATCGGGATCTCCTCTATAATGTAGCTTTCTATTTGTGAAAGAATTTTTAAAATTGGTTCAGAAGTTTAGAAGAATATTCGTTACAAAAAAAAACCTAATGAATCTTCCCTCTTTATAATATTAGTCTAGACGGAAGCCTTCCTCTTTATCGAATTAATAAAACTAATTCTTAGCCTTCCTCTGCTTCGCTTTTCTTCTATGTTTCTTCTTATTATGCTACTTTATGAAGTCGGAATGAATAAAAATATTTATGGAGGATGAATCAGCTGGACGAAGAGGGTTACAAACGAGGAGGTGCTGAGGCGAGTGGACGAGAAGCTGGGTTTGATGAAGGCCATAAAAACAGGAGAGGAAAATGATTGGGGACACCTTTTGAAACACGGCGGTTTCATAAGTAACATTATAGGATAGGCAAGGAATTATAAATACAAATTTACCACCTTACTTATAAACGATGACTAAGTTTATGTAAAGATTGTCACTGTCTGTTAACTTTGAAACTTCATGTGACAGTAAAAGACAAACGTTACATTAAGTTAGTCGTCGTTTATAAATTAAGTAAGGGGGTTAGTCTATTATTTGTTGGCGAAAGATATGTTAAATCATACATAATAATGAATAAAGGATAGGAGAACCAAACACCCTCGAACGTGCTCAGATACTTAGATGAAACCAAAATTAGTAGATACGGTATATTCTAACATTGCGCATTCGAAAAATGAGCTACACGCATATTCAAAAAAATATTGTATTTAAAAACATTTGTCTTAAAGAATGATTCAGGCTTTGTAAATAAGCAAAAAGGCATTCTTATGGATGTCAAAAAGATAATCGCAGTGTGACAGGACGTACTCACGCGGCAACGGTTCGACATACGACTGAGGCTAGTGCGTCAGCTGAACGCAGTTTTATCGTCTCATTTTCCGAGACTAGGTACCGTATCTTTAGTTTTTTATTTTAATCTAAGCGCAGATACTGCAATGTTCCCCTTTATAATATTACGAGCTGCAATGTGGGAATATCGAAATAAAAGCAGCTTGCGTGTTAACCTAAAACTCCAGGCGTCTGCTTTCAAGTTTCATGGTAATCGGTTCAGTAATTTTATCCTGAAGACTTGCAAACATCTTTACATACCGCACCTAGATTTTTTTCTGTTTTCACGATGTTGGATTGAAATAAACTCATTTTTCGGTTTTAATCGCGTGGTGTTTATTTTTTTAATTAAACAGTGTTTCAATGCTCAACGTTTCGAGACCTTTAAGTCTCTTCTTCAGAACTCAAGAACGGCTTAACCGATTTGGCTGAAAGTTGGTAGGAAAGTAGCTTAGAACCAGGAAAAGGACATAGAATACTTTTGATCCCGTAAATTTAGCGGGACTTACGCGGGTGAAACTACGGGGCGCAGCTAGTAATTTATAATTATAATAATAGTAGCTAGTAAGATATAGTACGATAGGCACATAATATGAACGTAATATGTAATACACAAGAAAAACGATACGCCCGCGCCGCAAGTAGCAATTCAGGTGAATTTATACAATAGCCTGTAAAACAAGGTAAACATTACATTTATGGGTAAAAATTGCTAGCGTTTTTCCTTTGACGGGTAAATTTTCCCTGTCGTATGTCACAGTGACATAGGGTAGAGGCACGTGTAAGCACGCGTATGTATAATTATTGACCTTGACTAGTAAACTTGACTTTCATTCCTCTCATCCTTGGAGATACAATAGGAAAAAAAGTATGATTATTTTAAAATAATCCTACTAATATTATAAATGTAAAAGTTTGTATGGATGTCTGTTACTCTTTCACGTAAAAACTACTTAACCGATTGCGATGAAACTTGGAATATAGATAGCTGGACACCTAGAATAACACATAGGCAGCGTTTTGGGCACCATGCCGCGGAAGGGCGGTGCCGACAACTTCTTATTTCTTTAGGTTTTAAGTCTTTTTTCTTTTTTGTGATTTATTGTTTATGTAAAATGTTTGACTTGTTTTAATGAATAAATATTAAATTTTTACACATGGGCTACTTTTTATCCCGTAATTTCCGCGGGATCGGGACTTTCGCGGGTGAAACCGCGGGGCGCAGCTAGTCTTTAATAATTAAACAAATGCCAAAAATCACGAGTCCCAGTTTTAAAGGTGACGGACAACGGACAATTTGCCTTATAACCCAAAATCACACCCCGTTGTTGGGTTTGAAACCTTTTAATCAATACTTTCATTATTTTTCTATTAGACGTTTAGACGTTCGTTTGTTGGAAGTTGTCGCAAGTTCGTTGTGTGAAGTGGCAAATAGCACAGCGTGGCAAAAGTGCAGAGACGTTGTGTAGTCATATTATAAGCCATTACTTATGTCATGCGCAATAATGCGTAGTTTGACCCGAAAAATTATAAAAATATAACCCTCTAGTCGTAATCGGTGAAAATGCAAGAAAGAGAAAAATGGCTGTTCAAATAACGATCTGAAACCGATCCCATTGATTGAAAACAATGACGCCTCTGTGAAATATGACCTGTTCTCTGTGCTAGCTTGGGAATGAACTTGTACAAGGCAGCAAAGTTACGAGTATCAGTTTCAGATTCTTCTTTATGGCCTTTGCTAGCAGTAAAAAACAATTTGGGCAGTCTCACGTGGAGTTTGCAGATACAAAATCTGTCAAGTCCTCATAGTTAGTCAAGTCAAGGAAAAGATATAGTAAAATGGCTTAGAATTCCATAACAATTCTTAACGAGGTTTGGAAATATTAAGAAATTTCGTGTTAGGTACTGGTTTGCGTTTAGACTCGTTATCTTTCACGAAACTAAATTGATTAATATGCCATGGAAGTTAATCAATTTACACACATTATAACAATGCCCTATTTCAGAAACTTAGATCAAAAAGGTAAACTAAAATCACATACAATTATTTGAAAGTGACAGCTCTTTATTTACTTTTTCCTTTAAAATTGACAGTTCTTTGTTTACGTCTTTGATCTAAGTCTTTGAAATATATAGTGTAGTTTCCATAAGCGTTAAAATTCAAAGCTACGAATATCAAGCCCTTTACATAATGACAGTGACAGCGTCTGTCACTGTCATTGCTTTGGCAATGCAATGTTGGGAGAGCATTGACGAAAATGTGGTGTTGAATTTACATTTCAAGTGTGTAAATTTGTTAAAATGCTAGTGAATTGTCTAATTTCGGCGGTATTTTAATCAATCTAATGTCATGTACGAGTGCAGTAATAATGTAAATTTTAGTTCCATTTATTACAACGATACTTCTTTTATAAAAACGTCACTAAATAAAGAAGACGGAAAGGTTTTTTAGGAGAGAGAGAGAGATCTTAGATCGTCACTTAAGCCACGTTCCCACCGCAAAAGAGGAATGAGAAAAAAAGAAAAACGATCGGATAGTGCGAAAGAGTCCTATGACTATGAAAACGATTGTTGCATGTTGTTTCATTTCTCATTCCTCTTTTGCGGTGGGAACAAAGCATCGGGTGAGATAGTGGTCCAACTCTCACCTATAGATACAATAAAAAAGAAATCTGCGACACGTGTTCCCTCTTATCGGATCCAACCATACGAAAATAGTTTTATTGGAATCATGATTTTAATACTTTTGCTGGTTTCCCATGAAAATGTTCAACTGAAATATTTTACGTCCTATCGGATAAACGAAAAAGGTTCTATTGTACGTCGCGACCTTGTCTTACAATAAATCTTTGAGAGGTCTCGTTATTCAAGGGACTTGTCCGATAATAGTGTTGGATTTTGTAGCGCAGTAGCTATCTGTCAAATTTGACAGACCCCCTGGGGATCTGCGGATCTGCGATATTGTATTGACAAGGCTGAGTCACAATCTATCATTATTTTCAAGATTTATTTTATCGAGTCTTATATCAACAAAAAAGTTACTCTTACACGATTGGTAGGTATGTATAGTAGGTACTATCAACAACAAAAGTGGGTATCCAGTTAGCCGAAAGATTCGTTTGAAGCGAACGCCGAACGTGGAATAAGCATATTATACACACATTGATATAGGTATATCTATAAACATCAAATATGTGACAATAAAATTATTGTGTATCTAAATTTCAGACAGCAGGCTAACAGACGATAGGTAGCAGGTAGGTAACAATTAACAATAAAGTCGTAGGTATCTTTACTAAGTGAACCTAAATTTACGAAATTAGACCTTACGGTGTATACCTCCTTTCGTTGTTGATAGTACCTAATACATACTACATACATGTACAAGTTTACTAGTGGGATCTAATTGTCCTGAAGAGATTTGAGCAGCTGCGGTGTTGTAATGAAGTAGGTAGAGTCAGTTTTGTCCAATTTATTTTGTGGGGATTTATATTGTAGCACATTCGAAAATCGTGTACATCTTTAATATTAACTTTTTAAGTTGTTTAAATATAGTCAAGTGTTTTATTTTTTTATATCTAAGGATGACAATGTTACGACATTCTTCTTGATGGTTGTTAGGTATAATGAATTAGGTGTGTCGTAAATTTTGTAAGAAAGGTTTGAAACTGTGAAAATTTTATTATGATTTTTACTACGTACATAGTATTACGTATGTACCTGTTTTATTATTCTGTAGATGAAATTAAAGACATTCTTCTTCAGGATAGTCTATCCTGAAGAAGAGACCTGGAAAGGTCGCGAAACGTTGAGCGTTGTAACAATGCTAAAAGTAATAAAAACCACGCGATTCAAACCGAAAAATGTCTTTAATTTCAATACAACATCGCGAAAACAGAAGAAGAATCTATTCTGTAGATGATTAAAAAAATAACATTAAATAAGTGCTTTACGTAAAAAAATTATACCGTTGATAAACAAAAAATCCACACACATTCACTGATTCCCAAAAAACTCAAGTAGGCATAAAACTTTCAAAAGAAAATACCAGTTCAAAAAAAAACTAAATCAAAAGGATGAACGTCCGCAACAGCAGTTCAGTAATTGATTTCTTTTATCCGTTGTAGGTGCAGAACAATATTGTATGACAAAGTGACCTGGCCAGTCAATCTGTTTTTACAAAAAACGTTGATGTACTGTGTACTCACATAAAAGCATTCTACGGTATACAGGGCCTTTGTTTTCCCTAATGTGGTCCGCTTTTCCATATATTGTGGCTCGTTTTTTATTCCACAAAAGAAAAGGTAAATGAAAAAGCTTTGTTCTTCCCGTACATAATTTCCCATACCAACAGTATACCTGACTGAGATTTACAAACGTTTTGTTAACATTTTGAACCGCTTTGCAAGATTTTCAATTTCTAGCTTCCCGATTTGATCACTATTCTATGTCACTTATGTCACACGTATTCTATGTCACCTAGGTCGTTTCGCCGGCGCTTCCACGGTCCCCTCCTAGTAGAGGAGCCCGTGGGAGATCGACCTTCACCCATCTGATAACCAGATGAGACATAATTTTTATCAAATATTATACATTAACGAACATGCCTATGATAGCTTGCCTATCGAAAAGTGTTCATGGCTATTTTTAATTAAATTAATTTTAATCAAATTTTTTTCATCACCTTCACTCTTTTGATAACCGAATGAATTGATAGTTTTTAACATACAGAATATCTCAACTGATAGTTTTTAACATACAGAATATGCCTAGATAGGCTTGCCTACTAATTTCTGTTCATGGCTACCTGGCAAGCAGGTGTGAACATGTAAGTCAATATAGGTAACGACGCCGATCTGATAACCAATTCAAATTTATATCATAAGAAAGATAATTTAATTACAAAAGCAATCGTATAAGCTTGCCTGCAAAAAACCGTTCATGGAATACCATTGCCAAGCTATAAAGTTTTAGAATTGGAGTCATTTAATAGGTGCGAGAGAGAAAGTAGAGCCTCCGAGGCCCGTGTAATAGAGCAGGACGCAACATAGCAGCTACAATTCATTCGGTTATCAAAAGAGTGAAGGTGATGAAAAAAAATTGATTAAAATTAATTTAATTAAAAATAGCCATGAAAACTTTTCGATAGGCAAGCTATCATAGGCATGTTCGTTAATGTATAATATTTGATAAAAATTATGTCTCATCTGGTTATCAGATGGGTGAAGGTCGATCTTCACCGGCTCTTAGACTATCCGAACTTTCCGAGTATTCAGAGGTGTCAAACCCGTTACCACCCTGCATGTCCAATGTCCATTTATCAGGTGTCAGTCTGGTAACGTTTGTATTTGCTTATCTAACAGTTTTTAAATGTAAAGTATTAAAAGCGTTTTCCGTACTTAGGCTCATAGTTGAGCAATTTTACGTAGCTTTATAACCTGGGTTTTCCTTCACCGTACGAGCGATGTTAATAACGCTGACAAAGAAAAATATAGGTACGCGGTCGATCGGTATTTAAAACCACTACGTTAAGAATGAGAGCGAAGGTTTCTACCTATCACTAAACCAAGCATAGCAGTCGATATTCTCTGATATTTTTATTTACCCACTTTTGAAAATGATGGCAATCCATCACGATTTTATACGTGAAAATAAGTCCGTTACTCAAACTTTGCTTCTAACGCAATTCTCTAAAGTTTACTTAAAACTATTTTACAACACAAACTTTAGTACAAAACTTTCCACTTACTGTCAAATAGGAAAATTAAAATGCAATGGAAACTTGCAAAACAACAAAAGACACTTTAAAAATATTGAAGCACATTAAATAATTTTAAGTCGCAGTTTGCGCGTGCTAAAGATATCTCAATAAACAATACCGATATGCGAGACATGCTTGGAAAAGCAACTGGAGATTCCTAAAGCCTGGATATCGACGTTAGGATAAAATTTATTTTATCCCTTATACCGGTCCGTACAATGGGTGTACTCCTGAAAGAAGTAAAGAAGTAAAGTAGACTTACCTACCTCTTAGTATTAGTTTACAATTTAAAACAAGATTAGAAAGTACATATGTACAAATTATAAATAAACATATTTTTGATTAAATAAATAAATAAATTCTGTGAACAACACACAGCGCCATCTAGCCCCGTGGTAAGCGATTAAGCTTGTGTTACGGTGACTAGATAACGGATATACTACATATATTTATTTTTCTTTTGTAAATACATACATATTATACATAGAGGGACACCCAGACCAGACACAAATATTTATTTTTAAGCATAAATACTTGCACCCGGCGGGAATCGAACCCGCAACCTTCTGCATTGCAATCGCGCTTCCGCACGACGCGCCACAGAGGTCGTCGATTGTTATTGTTGTTTTTATTGGGACCTAAAATTATAACATGAAATTTATATTTGTATTTCAGAGCAGTATTAAATGTCGATGTCGAAGGTATGTTCTGTCAAAATAATTATCTATCGAACAAGTCGATGTCGAAGTAAGATCTGTCGAATTATCAGTCTTCGAAGGTTTGTGTTATCGAAGTATGCTTTGTCGAACTAAAACATGTCTAATTATTGATCATCGAAGGTTTATGTTGTCGAAGTATGCTGTGTCGAACTAAAACTCGTCGAATTATGTACAGTTGAAACATGTCTCGTCGATTTATACGGTTTCGAAGTAAACAACTTTCGAAGTTCAGGAGTACACCCCCGTACAATGCTTGCAACGTCTCGCTCGTGCAGTATTATTTTTCATTCCGTATCGTACGCGTTAACGGCTTCACTACGGTTTCAATATTAAAAATAGTTGACAGGTTTTCCTTTGAACTGTCCCCTTCGAGCTTAAAATACCACGGGTTTTTACCTTTCAAATGCAGTATCGATGGAAAATTTATTTAAGGTTTAATAGAGCAGTCGTGATTCATAAATTATAAAACCTACCAGTAACGCAATTTCCAAATGTGTTTTTGTCACATTCACAATAATTGATATGTAAGCGTTTTGCCATAAATGCTATTAGATGGTAAGATCTCAAGATCTCACACTCACAAACATCTGAACCTAGAAAATACCAGTTCTCTTGTGACTTGCAAAAGTACTTAGCTCAGATTAAAAAAACTAGCTAGCTAACTGAACTTACTAAAAAACGGATTCGCAATTAATTACATCGCGCAGAAATGGTTCCGGCCAACAATTTAAGACCCACCTCTCGTATAAGCGCTCATACGACTTAGAAGCCTACTCCAAGCCCTCTTGAGGCATGTCTATGCTTCTAGGATTCTCTCTATACTTTAGTATATAAGTTGCAGTTAAAACTAGTTGTGACTGCAACTTAGATTAGAAATCAATAACACAAGATAATGGGTTCATTTTCAAGAACGAGTAAGTATCTCTCGACTTTATCTGTGTTAGCATGATCATAATATCGATCTTCAAAATGGAATGACCATGCTGAAAAGTACTAAAGTGATTACGCTAAAAGTAACAGCAAACTTCGAAAGATCATCTTAAAATTTTACCACGATTTCATGAACGAATCTCAGAATTTACACTTATACCTACCCACTTTTATACGTTACTTGAATTGAAATCGTTATAGTCTCTCTCAATTGTGGTACATTATTATTCTTTCGGCATTTTCATTCGAATGTTGTTACTCCTTGAGGAGCAATTTCTTATTCAACGTATTTTATCACTCAATCATCTTGATGCCAACAAATTTCTCCTCAATTTTGTACAATTTTTAGGGAGTATGTAACTAATTAACAACTTTATGTATTTATTGCTGGTAAAATTAAATGTTGTTAAAAAAAAACGATGATCGACTGAAAATCTATAACTGTTCTGGGCCTAGATTTTCTTCGGGCGATGCTGATATGAAATTTAACTATTTTCTCCTCAATTTTGTACAATTTTTAGGGAGTATGTAACTAATTAACAACTTTGTGTATTTATTGCTGGTAAAATTAAATGTTGTTAAAAAAAGATGATCGACTGAAAATCTATAAGTGTTCTGGTTCTAGATTTTCTTCGGGCGATGCTGATATGAAATTTAACTCATTTTTTGGTTTAATAATCGCGTTGTTTTATGCTGAATACTCGTATAATAAAAGCAACGGGATTAAAACCGAAAAATAAGTTTAATTTCACTAAACCTTGCAGAATGGAGAAAAAGGATAGGGAAGGCCGACCCCAAATAAATGGGATGAAGGCGAAGAGGATGATGATGATGAGTTTATTTTCATGTTCATCGCCTTTTTTATGTGCTGAATATTTTCTTTAAGAACAAGTAGGTAAGTAAATGAGTTTTTATTGCACCAATCCAACCTGAGAATCAAAGCTACCTTGCAAGTTACCAAATAAATAGAGTAATTAATATAAAACAGTAATGAAAAATACCTATGTGATGAACTAAAAGATGTATTTTCATTTTATTTCAGAACAGATATTAAAAATTCTTTTAGTAAAAATAACCCAATACACGCAGGAATTCAAACCAATTTGCAGCATCAGCTCACATTACAAAAACAATATACCTTACTAGTTGCGCCCCACGGTTTCTTCCGCATAACTCTTGATCCCGTAAGAATATCGAGATAAAAAGCAGCTCATGTATCCTGATTGCCAGTTATCTGCGTAACCAAGTTTCATTGCAATCGGTTTTATAGTTTTTGCTGAAGGAGTAAAAAACATACTCGTTTACCAACTTATAGGAGTAACACAATCACATACCTACATACCTACTTGCATATATTCGCGTTTATAATACTGATTGAATTAGTGAGATAAAATATTAAACCTATCAATTCATAGTATAACCATGATTAAAATAATTTTATAGGTAAGTAGCCTAGATAGAGAACCCTTCAACACGTTCCCTTCGTTGTGATTTTTAAGGTCTTAAATCAAATGCACGTTTTTCCGTATTCATGCATACAACAAAGCCTACAATGAATATGTATGTCGTAGGTTTGAATTCTCGTAAATTATTGGCCGTATGCCCGCTCTGCTATCAAACCTATTCGCCATTCACTGCATTTAAATTCTGCGTCGGCTGGTTCATTGAAATGTGAGCCTTATTATTACGCTCTCCTATGAGACTTTGCATGATTGATATTCATGTTTCTAAGCTCCAAAATAAATATTAGGTACTGAATTATTTTATAAAGTCAATTTTGGTTTGGTCTTGTTGAAAAAATGTTGCTAACAGTGTGACCTATTCTACATATTCTACAAGAACAGCATGCAATCAAAAGTCTCAAAACTACTACTTAAATTCGGATAAATAAAGGAAATTAATGCTTAGATTGTAGTGGTCCTAACGAACGTGGCGACTGTTACCATTTCCATACAAACTTAATACCAAAATAAATCATGAAAAATTTAGTTTTCTACCTTAATATCGATATTATTCAGATTAAGATTTTACTTTTAAAGGGTTTTAAAGGGCCGCAAGGTTAACATTTTTTTCATTGAAAATTGTTTCTCCGTTTTTTTTAATGTGAATGAATATTTTGGAGAACCTTTAAAAGGGTCCCACCTTTTAAAGTAAAATCTTAATCCGAATAATGTCGATATTAAGGTAGAAAACTAAATTTTTCATAATTTATTTTGGTATTAAGTTTCTATGGAAATGGTAACAGTCGCCACGTTCTTAAGGTCAATGACCTAAACTTTAAGAAACAGCGGATTTTTACGTAAACTTTAAACTCTAAATTTTCGAAAACCACCGCGAATTTTCAAAAGTTGTAAAACAAAAATTGTTCGCCTAGACCTCTAGAACAATCCCCTTTCGGCTTAATATCCCCTCCACGGAACACCCGGCAGACAGCCTTAAAATAAAAAAATACTCATTCCCTTAAAAAAGTACCTATATTTGTATAAAAAGTACCCATTTGGGTTAGGCGTATAAACGTGTTTATTCGAACTGTGACGGTGTGATCCATGGGGCTTTTAACTGTGATTTGAACCCAAAATGTATTCGTTTCCCAAACCTATCAAGTTCCGGTACATTTAACTTTCGTTCGTCAAGTGTACTGAACCCACAGTCAGGTTATTTGTTCCCATAGCTTTTCAATTTCCTTTCGCCTATAATAAACTGGTGTTAAAACTCTACCATTAAAGTGGTCCGATTGTGTGCTATAAAATGTTAGAATTACCATTTTGACGAACCTATTTACAATTTTTAACAGTGTCGCTCGTGAAACATTCTTGTAAACAACAAAACAAAAGGTTGTCAAAATTGGCGTAATTTGTTGCGTAATAGTGTACGTTCCGTTATGCGTTAGGTTTAAAAGAAGTATCCAAAAGTTAAATAATAGAGATCAATAGGTAGGTACTTTCTTCGCGGTGCGGCGATTAGTTATCTAAATCACCTACTTGCAGATTTAAAAATTGGTGTGCTGCTTCCAATTAAATTATAAATACTAGGCTTATTTGTATTTATTATAAATAACTAGCTGACCCGGCAAATGTTGTTTTGCCTTATAAATTTTATTATACATAGTAGCCGATTCTCAGACCTACTGAATACGCATATAAAATTTGGTAAAAATCGGTCTTGCCGTTTCGGAGGAGTACGGTAACTAACATTGTGACATGGAAATTTTATGTATTAGATAAGTATTTAAAAATTCAACTCCTTTTAAAGTTTGAATCGCGTGGTTTTAGCATTGTTGCAACGCTCAACGTTTCTAGATCTTTACAGGTCAGCGTTGAAAACAGAAAATTGAGTTTAAATTTTTAATCCTTATCGCGAAAACAGAAGAACAAACTAATAAAACTTGTACGTATATTATAAAGCTGTGTGTGTGTAAATATCGTACCATATTTTTCTATACTTACACACGATCGGGACTTATGCGGATGAAATCGCAGGGCACAGTTACTCTTTCTATAATTGGCAGTTGTTTTGAAATGTGTTTTCATTCAATTACAACTGAAGTAAGAACTTATTTATTACCTTCGATAAACAACAATCTTAATTATCCGAAACAAAGTAATAGAGGTTGACAGAAGAGAGAATCTGAAGCAGCAGTAAAGCCGATGTGAACCAGTGTCTGTCATTTGTTGTTAACTAGGACATTTCTTGTTGTTGTTTCCTTTCTGTGACAACTATCAGAGTTTGTTTGTGTAACAGAATATAAGAAGGGAGAATGGCTGTATTGTAAATATACGATTTTAAACTTACATGGCTGTTTTCACTACAAATATAATTATATAACGTGGTATTTACCATGTTTAACTTGTTTTTTGACGGAGGTCGATATTTCGCCAGTAATTTCAACTAGCTCGTCTCGTGAACAATTTAGTTGAAATTACTGGCGAAATATCGAGCCCCGTCAAAAAACAAGTTAACCATGGTAAATACCCCGTTATATAATAATATTTGTATTGTAAATGTTTCCCTCCATCTATGACATAACATAAAAACTGAAAATAACTGTTGATTTCTACAGAAGATACTAAAATGATGGCTTATTCTCAATCGGGCCATTCCTTCAATTGTTTCACTGTTTTGCTTCCATACATTGAGTTCCAATCGGGCCAAAACAAAATTAGATAGTCATTTTAATGTGATGTTTATTTAGTTTGAACATAATGATAACAAGTATGTACTCGCTCATTTTTTTTTGTCATTTAGATACAAATGGTTTTATGATATTTACAGAAACTTGATGACCTTTGCAGCGCAAATATTCGGCTAAACATACAGTATACACAGAAGGTCACAGAAGCAGTTTGATTCCCGCCGGGAGCAAGTATTAATGCTGGCTATAAATTTTTACATAACTAATATGTATTTACAAAAAAACTTTTTAAAAAAAAAGGTAAACCGACTTCAAAAAAAAACACAAAAAAAAACTTTTAAAATCCTTAATTCAGAAAACCTTAAATCTATAAAACACTAATCTATTGAAAAATGCACAAGTAACTAATTATTGTCTACGAAAACCTCCTTATTTTTAAAGCCCTTAAATCTATTATAACCTAATTAATTGAAAAAAAAAATGAACAAATAATTAAAATCTAATAAAAACCTCCTTATTTCCAAAATCCTTAAATCTATGAAACACCTATTTAATACTGAGAGAATGGAGTTAATAACTAAATACAATAATTTGAAGTCGGGCGCGCCAACCTTACAAGTTAGATTAGTACCTACCTACTTACTATTTACTGGAGCCTGCAAATTTATTATTTTCACCTAGATGTAGGTACTTTAATTTTATATTTTACTAAGTTACGAGTAGTACTCTTAAAATGCAAACAT
Source organism: Idaea biselata (assembly GCA_958496205.1). Classification (NCBI taxonomy): domain Eukaryota; kingdom Metazoa; phylum Arthropoda; class Insecta; order Lepidoptera; family Geometridae; genus Idaea; species Idaea biselata. The sequence continues at coordinate 7,362,951 of OY292403.1, read as the reverse complement.
GTAAGCTAAATTGTTAAACGTACAACTTTATCTACACCAAATTACATGAATACTAACATTATTACATAACGGAAATAAATACAAAGAATATTAAGTATTGATTAATTGCATAATATAATAATAAGTATTGACAATTAATTAAACGAACAATTGAGATCCTTTTCCTTTTTTTATTAAAAAAATATTACGGATTAGCATCCGTACATAACCGGAATGCTTTTTAGTTTTGGTGTAAGAAAAGTTTCAAAGATCACTAACAGATGGCGCCGCTCAACAAATTAGATCGCGCTATCATTGCGTTTGGCTAACTATTAGTATACACCTCTGAAAGCAAAGCGAGTTTATTTGGTAATAGGTACTAAATGTGATAATTTTCGATTCGAGGTCTGTCTTGTAGTCTTGTTGTCTTGTTTGGGTTTCGGCTGATTTAGTTTATTTTCTATCTACGTCTATTAAAGGTGCTGGCGCGCCCGACTTCAAATTATTGTATTTAGTTATTAACTCCATTCTCTCAGTATTAAATAGGTGTTTCATAGATTTAAGGATTTTGGAAATAAGGAGGTTTTTATTAGATTTTAATTATTTGTTCATTTTTTTTTTCAATTAATTAGGTTATAATAGATTTAAGGGCTTTAAAAATAAGGAGGTTTTCGTAGACAATAATTAGTTACTTGTGCATTTTTCAATAGATTAGTGTTTTATAGATTTAAGGTTTTCTGAATTAAGGATTTTAAAAGTTTTTTTTTGTGTTTTTTTTTGAAGTCGGTTTACCTTTTTTTTTAAAAAGTTTTTTATTTCATACTTTTTGGTGTTGGTTAGGTTAGGTGTATATAAATAAATATTATCTATAAATATTTCATAATTGTAAACTTTTCTTTTTTTCTTTCATTAGGATACTATAATTGTTTTTACTAGGTGCTTAGTTGAAAGAGTTTAATAATACTTATCAGATATTTATATTTTTTTTATTATCATGGGTAGACCCACTAATTCTGCAGCCCGAATGAGGGCATATCGTAGCCTGGAAAGTATTGCAGAAAATAAGAAACGTCTTTCTAAGAATTGCAAGCGAAATGCTAAATCGCGTTCCCAAGAGTCGCCTCTGTCTCGTCAAGTGAGATTATCTCAGATGAGAAGTTATATGCGTTCTAAATTATCGCAAGAGTCGACAAAACAACACCAGCAACGTTTAGATGTTATTAACAAACGATTAAGTAAAGAAACTCAGGTACAGCGCGAACATCGGCTCGCTGTTATTCATGAAAGGTTGAGTAATGAAACTCCGGAACAACGCGAACATCGTTTTGATGTTATTCATGAAAGGCTGAGTAATGAAACCCCAGTACAGCGCGAACATCGGCTCGCTGTTATTCATGAAAGGCTGAGCAATGAAACTCCGGAACAACGCGAACATCGTTTTGATGTTATTCATGATAGGCTGAGTAATGAAACCCTAGTACAGCGCGAACATCGTCTCGCTGTTATTCATGAAAGGCTGAGTAATGAAACTCCGGAACAACGCGAACATCGTTTCGCTGTTATTGATGAAAGGCTGAGTAATGAATCCCCGCAACAACGCGAACAACGAGTCGATGCTATGCGTGAACGTACTAGGAACGAACTTCCTAACCAACGGACTCAAAGACTAAATTTAATGAGACAACGAAATATTGAGGTAAGGGGAGTAGAAAATGAGGAGCGAAGAAGAGAACGCTTAGAGAATATGCGGGAAAGTTCCCGCAGAAATCGATATATCGGAGAAGATACTTTCCAATCTACCATTAATGAATTTGCTGATGTTCCATGCGGTGTATGTAGAAAACTATTATATCCGAAGCAGAGATGTCAGCTACAAACCTCTGGTCGACAAGACTTATTGCCTGATGATTTGGTAGAAATGAGAAAGATTGTGGTATGTTCGCGATGCTCTACTAACCTGAGGAAACGTAAAGTGCCTTCCCAAGCGTATTGGAATAAAATGGATGTTGCGCCAATACCACCTGAAATTGGTAGTTTGTCAGATGTAGAGCAACGGCTACTTACAAGAATAATTCCATTTCTAAAAATTATTAAAGTTCAAAATAGGTTTAGCCAAAATTGGTGCAAAGGTCAAGTGGTTTTATTTGCACAAGATGTAGTGGAAATTGCTGAGCAATTACCACTTCCACTCTGTAGTGCAGGATTGGTAGTCGTGGTAGAAACACGAGAGAACTTGCAACAACACAGAGAATTCAATATAGACATGGAAAGAGTAAAAACGGCTTTACAATGGCTATTCTTGCATAACAACCTGTACCGCGACGTTATACCAAACTTTGCTAATATGTTAGACTATAATATATCAGAGATAGTTCAAGTTGCTGAAAATAATGTAGGTCGTGGTAATGTCCAAGTACAGTCTGATGAGGGCCAGCAAATGGAACAACAATTTCCACAAAATCAACCCAACAGATTTGTAAACATAAACAACAACATCTCTATTTTACGTGGTTCGTTTCACCAGGGCAATGACCAATTTGGTATAAACTCTCGTGGTAAGCAGTGCACTGGCGTCGCAGCTGTGGCTTGTGTCGCATTCGGAGTATCAGACCCGATTACATGGACAGTGAGTGATGTCGACTACGTAATGATAGTTGGAGATGCATACTATCGTCAATGCATTTTAGCGCGACAGAATCCCGATCCTAGAGAACAAAATACTGAATATTTAGCTACGAGAGAACTTGTGCCACGCTTATTGTTCAACAGTACCTGGGTAAATTTAAATGTGCAGAGTAATAGTTCGATTGATGGACATATTGATAGAGATCAGTCTGAGGAAGGGTTCCCGAATTTGGCAAAGGCTCTATTAATTTTCTTTAGGGATTACCATTATGGAATTTTCACCTGTAATTCTTTTTCCGTTGCTATCGCACGTCAAAATATATCTGGCAATAATATTATATATTGGCTATTCGATTCTCATGCCAGGGGGGCAAAAGGTTGTAAAGCGTCATCCCGTGGTACTGGATGCTGCATGCGCTTTGTAAACATTAATGATTTATTCGTAATGCTACGTCGTAATTTCAAGATTAATAAAGGTAATGAAAATGTTCTTAATACATATTGTATTACGCCTATTTCTATTCTCACAGAAGAGAGAGAAATATTGCAAGAGGGTGCTTCTCAAGTAGCACGCCTCGAACTATTGCAGGAAATGTTAAGTAATAATAATAATTCACAAATTCCTACCATAGTAGAACACGTAGGCATGCGAGAATCACCTACCTTCACGTGTTCTCGTCAAGGTCCGGCCACTACATCCCCTACATACACAGCTTATGATGACCCGATTATTTCCCAATACCCATATACTTCCTCAGTACTTCGGTCACCTACAAATCACATTCGTAGTATGTCGCCTAATTCCACGTGCCCGCGTCTAGGATCAAATACAAATAATTTGGAAAGACGAGTAATATTTTCTACTAGTTTGCTGTACTCCATTGATGACGACGTACCTAATTTGGACACTATTATTAACGCTAATAGTGAAAATGGATTCGATCATCAAGTGAGAGTTGCTGATATCCAAAGGAAAACAGCACCACCTCTCAATATTGAACGGGAGAAAAGAATGGAAGAACTTTGTTGGTATTTTCTTTATCCTGATGGTAGAAACGGTTTTGGTGAAGATCGAGATATATCCATAACTGCACTTGATTATTTCCAAGCGCGAATTATGGGAAATGATAATCGATTTCAAAGAAACGATTATTTATTCTTTGCATTGTCCGTTGTGGAATATTTTAGAGCCAAAGCAAGCGTTTCGGTCTCGTGTCGAATGAAGCAAGGTGAACATACACCTCAAGGTCTTGTTGATAACATGCATTTGACAATGAGAAACATAAGAGGATCGGCTGCATACTGGAAAAAATGTTGCGCGGAATTGATAGCCATGGTGCGAAGCCTCGGTCCGCCAACTTGGTTCGTTACATTTTCATGTAACGATCTCAACTGGCCCGACATGATCAAAGCGTTACTCATAGCTGATGGACGTCCTGACGCAATGCCTGACAATGTTGAAGACTTGCCATTTGATGCAAGACTTGAGTTAGTACAAAAATATCCAGTTGTAGTGGCTAGACAGTTCACGCTTAGGGTAAACGCTTTGATAAGATTCCTAAAAATGAATCATGAATGTTTAGGAGGGGCTATCGCAGATTTTTGGTACCGCATAGAGTTCCAAAATAGGGGAAGTCCTCATTTACACATGCTTTTGTGGTGCAACACTATACCTAATTTTGATAGTCCTGAAGGACTTCGAGTAATCGATCAGGTGGTGTCCTGCTCACTTAATGGTGATAATGCTGAACTGGTAAAAAGGTTACAAATTCACAGACATTCCACAACCTGCTATAAAGATCGTAATACTGGTTCGTGTCGCTTTGGATTTCCAAGGCCTATAAGTAACGCAACGGTCTGCTTAGAACCCGATGACGCCCTTCGCAATAATGGCCGTTTTTGTGTACTACAACGAAATACAGAAGAAGTTATGGTTAATAACTATAACTCAGTTCTGCTTAAAATTTGGGGAGCAAACATGGACATACAGCCTTGTGGAAATGTAACAGCTGTTGCTTACTACATTGCCAAGTATGCGAGCAAGTGTGAACCCAATGATTGTGGCGATGTTGTCAGAGAAGCGGTTCAAAAAGCAAAACGTCACAGTAATGATGTGTGGAAACAATTGTTTTATGTGTCAATGGCCATCCTTGGACAACGCTTAGTTAGTGCTCCAGAAGCAGCATATCGTCTCTGTCATTTGCCTCTGAAAATGTGTACAAGGAAAACAGTTTTCGTAAATAGCTGTCGTCCAGAGCAACGTTATAGACTTTTGCGATTTTGTGGCGACGAAACATCAGTTTTCAACAACATATTTGATCGGTACCAACAAAGACCGAATGAATTAGAAGAGATTAGCTTAGCTGAATTTGCAGTTCGTTACGAAACAGTTTCAAGTGCATTTTGGACAGATGATGACGGTGATATTGAGCTAAGAGACCAGGAAAACGAAAATTCGAGGTACATACGATTGCAAGATAATTCGAGGATGCGTATCAGAAACAAAGCAGCAGTTTTACGGACAAGATATTACACTATAAATAGTGATCGAGAAGCGTTCTTTTATAATTTAATTGTGTGCCATATCTCGTTTCGCATTGAGAGTGAGCTTATGCAAGAGGGCGAAACAGCCGAAGCATGTTTCTTACGCCGACAATCGGAGCTAAGGCCCCTGCTACATAATTTATCTGTAGAACAGTTCGCCCACGCTGAACAAATTATACAGCAAGCTCTTGTACAAGCAGTAGCCTTTAATGTTGTAAACGAAAATAACCCTGGAGAAACATCTCATAATATAAATATATATGCCGAGGACCAAGTCGATGTCGTCAACGATGATTTTGTAGAAAATGATCCTACTGCTATGCCCGATGACGTTTTTACAAGTGGGATCAGAAGCCTGAATGTCCAACAAAAAGATTTATTAAAACGGGTGTCGGACTCTATTGAGAGAGACATAAGGACAGATGACAATAAAGAACCTTTGCTCTTGTTTATTACTGGTGGAGCTGGTAGCGGTAAATCTTTTCTGTTGAAATTAATTGTTGAGCATATTAACCGCTGCTATGCTCCAACGGTGGATAGTTTGTTACGACCAAATTTTGTAGAAGTGGCGTCTTTGACGGGTGTGGCGGCTCGCCAAATTTCGGGTAGAACCCTTCACTCTGTTTTTTCACTTCCCATCGAAAAAGGCACTACGATGACTTATCGAAAAATGAGTGGACAGCCGTTGGAACGGGAACGGCGTAAGTGGCGTTTTATTAAATGGTTAATAATTGACGAGATATCTATGGTATCCTACGAAAATTTGCGTATAATACACTTACGTCTGCAAGAATTTAAAAACAATAATTTACTGTTTGGAGGTTTAAATGTATTATTATTTGGCGATATCATGCAATTACCACCGGTTAAAGGACATTGGTGTTTCGATCAACCTTTATGGGCAAACGCTGAAATACATTTATGGCAGCAGTTCTCCTTCTGTGAACTCACCATCAATATGCGTCAAAGTAGCGATGAGGAATTTGTGGATTTGTTAAATAATTTACGGTTTGGAGAACTTACAATCTCACAATTGGAACTTTTGTGTGAAAGACGGCGAGTTGAACAGGTTGGTGATTTCGCAGATGGGGCTGCAGTTAGAATTTTTCCAACGAACAAATTGGTGGATGACTACAACTCCAAGATGACAGGTCAACTATTTCAGTCGAGTCGTGGGTATACCTTGCATGCTATCGATGAGTCGCGAGAGGCCGCAACCTATGGAAAACGGCCTCCATGTAACGTGATTCCTGCTGACGTTAATAATTGCGGTGGATTGTTGCACGTACTAAAACTGGGCATAGGTTCCAGAGTAATGTTAAGGCGTAACATCTCAGTTACTGAGGGTCTTGTCAACGGTGCAATGGGAATTGTTCGTAAGTTTAGGTGGCCTGCTCTGCGTCGCGATCAGTTAGAATCCGGCGAATTACCTGATGCAGTTTTTATTAAATTCGACGATGATACTATTGGCACTAGAGTGAAAGATAGTGACGGCTTAGTTGCAATTGCACCAGTATCAGCAACATTTCAAGCAACAAAAGGCTATGGGGATGTGGAAAGAAGAATGCTACCGTTAATCTTGAGCTGGGCGGTAACGGTTCATAAGCTTCAGGGTACCACATTAAATAAAGCGGTAATTGACTTAGGAAAGAAAAATTTCGCTAAAGGTCAAGTGTACGTCGCTTTAAGTCGAGTAAAGACTTTATACGGTATTGTACTTTCCGATCTAGAACCAAACAAAGTACTTACAAGACCTCATGATGAAAAGGCATTACGAGAAATGGAAAGATTAAGACGACTATTATAAAAAAAAAAAAAGAATCATTTCAATCGGTCAAGCCGTCGTCGAGTAACCGAAGATCCTCATCAGATCCTCACCAAATTTTTATGGAACCATCTTGGAGCTCCCACCTTTCAGTTTTAAAAGGAATCATCTCAATCGGTGAAGCCGTATTTGAGTAATCGATGAACATCCCTAAAACATAGGAATTTTGAGGAGCAATCCCGTTCATCACTCCGAAGATCCTCATCAGATCCTCACCAATTTTTTATGGGACCATTTCGAAGCTCCCACCTTTCGATTAAAAAAAGAATCATCTTAATCGGTCAAGCCGTCTTCGAGTAATCGGTGAACATACATAAAAAAAAAATATTATACATACAGACGAATTGAGAACCTCCTCCTTTTTTTGAAGTCGGTTAAAAATAGCTCATTCTGTGTACCTTTATTCATCTACCTAATATTAGTACCTACTCAGAACTGTTTCCAAGTTTTTTTCTAGGCTTCTATTAAAGTTGCTTTGTCAACTGACACAGGATTAGTTAAATACAAATTTTGCTTCAGTCCCACAGACATTTTTTTCTAATCGTTCCTAAAATCCATTCTTACTTGCTTCTGGTTCTGTGATTCGAAGTGCTGATCCCACAGTAACATTAGACACTGGTCCTATAGAAATCAATACGAAGTTCCAACTACAAAGTCCCAACTAGGTAGACAGTAGACATAACACATTTTGGAACGTTCGTTCGAAGGTAACGTTTTCCTGCTGAACTGTTCATCTAATGATTAAATAAATTAGTATCGATACTGTCGATAGTACCGGTTTTGACTATTAGAATAACAATCGATAGTTTCGATACTATCGATAGTACCGGTTTTGACTATTAGAAAAACAATCGGTAGGTACCTACTATCGATATCGATATCTAATATCGATAGTTTTACGCTATCGATTGTAGGCTGTTATTCAATAGCAACGTACTCCAATCAATACTATTGAAAGAAAGCGATCACAATCGATAAGGTCAAAACTATCGGCAGTATCGATACTATCAATAGTATCCATTGCTTTTGCAATATTCAGCAGCAATAGTATAAAGAAAGTATGTTTATTAGGACAAGCGCACAGCAACAAATACAGAATACAGTATCGTAGGTGTATTAATTCGATATCGATTTTCGATAGTATTTTATACTAATCAACTATCGATACGATAGTGAACTATTGAACGGCAACACTACTAATCGACAATGTTCAATCATCATCGATCAACTGGTCGATAGTGTTAGAGTTTAATGAATTGTTTGATCCATTTTGGTTGTTGATTTATTGATTGACATCGATTAGGTTAGTCGAGGGTAACTAGCGAAGTCATTTAGCTTAAAACCGCTGTTATTTTAGGCTCGTAGAACTTATTGTGTTTTAGAAATGGATGCTTTGAACTTTTCGTCTAGTAAGTAATTTTGTCTATGCAAATTTGATAGGGCAATAAAATTAGCCAGTAATGCAAAATGGCTGAAAATTTGATTTAACAGTAACCCAATAAAAAGGATCATTCATCAGTTTTTTTAATAATAATAAATCTTTATTTAGCCAAAAACATATTACAAATTGTACCTACTATTCTTAGAAAAAATAAACATTAATATATTAGACGTTTACATCAACAAGAGTACAATCAAACTTAAGCTTTTAGTTAGTACGATGTTTTTAGACTTATTTTTTAGTCCCTAGTAACAGCTCGAGGGGCTCATTTTTGGATTTTTAACTTTAAAGGATGTTGCAAACAGACTATGTAATTTTTTTTACCGTTTCTTTACAAAAAATAAATGCGTTACTTGTTTTACTTACTGCCACAGGTTAGTAGAATAGCTTAGAAATCTAATCCGTGTGATTTGGATTAACACATAGGTATCTGTATACTTAGTTTCATCGCATTGGTTCAGTAGTTTTTGCGTGAAGGAGTAACAAACATACTTTATTACTTACTTACTCACACAACATACTTACTTACTTACACAAAAACTTTCACATTTATTTTATTAGTAGGATTTTAGTCCATGATGGTATGATTAGGGCTTCATTTGCTATTCTTGCGTAAAACGAAAACCTAACAAATCTGTCGAAGTATCGAAGGCAGCCAGTCAATAACTACGGCGCGTTTCATTCATCAGCGACACAGTATAACCACTATTCCCCGTATTGCTCTATTCCAAGCCGTGGAAAAATCCATCTGAAAACTTAATTGCCTACCCCGCAATACCTGTCTGTGAATTGTCAGGGTTGTCGTGTCGCTTGATAAACTTGCCTTACTAACTTAAATAAAAGCTGTAAATAAATACACTAATGCTTTTAGTTCAAACAGAGTAAATCTTCATTCACTTCATAGTTTGCGAGTAAAATTGTAATTGAAAACTGCTTCTACGTGTTGACTTCGGCTCCACGCACGCCTTTCAAAGGTCCGGGGCTCCATAGCCCCGTGAAACTGGACGTATTATATATAAATGCAATCAATCCTTAGTCAGTCAGTCAATCCTGAAGAAGAGACCTGTAAAGGTCTCGAAATGTTAAGCACAGCAAACACCGCGCGATTAAAACATTTAAAAAATGTTTAATTTCATAAATGCTAGTTTGGTAGAATATTTGAAATAATTTTTGGTTGTTGGGGCGAATTTTCAAAAATTTTGATCCGAATCAATCCGGTGCTAATTGAGTAATTTTTTCGTGCTAAAATATTAATTAAATAAGTAACCTATTAGTCCTATTACACTACACATACCCAACCCACGGAGAACCAGACAGTATTTTCCTTACACTATATATTAAGAGCTCGTTTTCCATACAAACGTAGTCGTCTGTTTTTTCCCTGCATAATGTTTTTTTTTAAAGACAAAAAATTGTATAACATAAAAAAATCAAAACGTAGGTGGTTATTTCATCTTTCGTTGATGATAACCCTGAGCTGAAGCTTACAGGAACAAATAAAGAAGCAATGATAAATCATCAACTTCTGCATTCTACAACTCTTATTATAGAAAAATTGCTCGATTTTTCTTCATCAAATACTTTTTGTAATATTTTTTCTGAAATGTTGTTGATACATAGTTAAGTATATCTGTTACAGGTACTTAAGCGTGTTAACTGTTTTACAGTCAACTACTGGTTTTGACTGCTTTCGATTGCAGCAAATTATTTATCATAGATAATAAATCATTCAGACCCTAGAAAATCCAATGATTAGTCCAATCTAAGTAGGGCGATTGTTTATTTTAGGCATGCCTTAGCACTGTCAGTTAGATATAATAATAAGCCCGCAGGGCACCTTGAGGCGAGGTGTCGGGGAGTAGCGACACCGCGGCTTCCCGAGTGCTCCAGGGGGAAACCACTGTTCCTCACCTCCGGCTTGCCTTAGTTGGCTGGTCGGAGTGAACACTGACGAGGAAGCGGTTCCCCGCCTTTGGCTTGCCTTCACCAGCCGGCCATAGTGGAGTCGCGAGAGCAGAAATGCTCGGAGAATGGACACCTCACGTCGGTGATGAGTTGGCCCGCTCCACAGGATTACCTAGGATGGTTTAAAATCCGGTGAGGTTACTCCATCTTTCAGCCACTCACGCCCCTGTTGCCCCCTGGCTGTAATTTGCTCGGCTTAATTAGGGTGGCCCAGTTTGTGAGTTGGCGAGTCTCCGCCTGCCATTTTTACATGTTTGTTGAACATTGTTACGGCAGGCGCCATAGTCCCCATAGTTCCCCCCAGTATCCAATCCACTACCAACCCATTTTCATAGCCCAAGTAGTTTTCATCCGTAGTTTACACAATAGTACTATCCAAACCGGGGGTTGTCCTTGGCTGCATTTTATAGTGTAGACAGGGATAACCGCCGGTTTGGTGTTCATTTCATACTTTGCGATTAAAATTGTGACTGTTGTTCGTGTTGGCTTCGGCCCCACGCACGCCTTCCAAAGGTCCGGGGCTCCATAGCCCCGTGAAACGGAGGCGTTACAAACAATAATAATAATAAATTATTTGCTAACGTAGCATGACTAAATCACAACGATCAAAGGTAATTATTATTATTATAGACGATTTAAATATACATATATTTATTATATTTATGTAATCCAAATATGATTTTTAAAATATTGAAACAACGCCTAATGCTCTCCAAAAAATATTTTTGTATGATATAGGTACGTATCTCACCTGATGGGAAACGACGATGAAGTCGACAATATAATATGCTTGCCTAAAAGGAACATAATATTCATTGTAGACTTAAAAACCCAAGGTTCCTTTCCAAAAAAAAATGTCGATTAAAATGCTTTCAAATTTAAAAATCTTTTTGAAAGATAATGAATTTTAATTTGTTGGGGTTTGTTTTTACTCGACAGCTATATTGTATTTGAAGATATAAAAAAAAACCTAAATGAAATAGACTGACAAGCTCAGACCGCATTGATAAAAATAAAAAGTCAACTAATGCCAAAGCAGAGTAGAACGAGGACGCATATAGTAAAATATTCAAAGTTCATTTCGCAAACTAAAAACCAACTGTGTAAATTTAATGAGGAATCTGCACTAGTACCAGACCGCACTAAACAGCGCGAAGTGACATAAACTGCATTGCGGAGTGCATATTTGTGGTGGGTAACCCGACGTCGCCATTAGTACGAAGTGCGAACGTTACCGCGTGATATTTACAGCTTTTCTTCAAATATATTGTTTAACTTTGGTGCTAAATGTCGTTGACAAACATAGGTCATTAAGATGAACGCATCACCTTGTTTCCAAAAGCCTTTATGTATTACCTAAAACGTTAAATGTAAAAGGTTAACGGTAAAGGAAAAGATCGCGAGGAAACAACCGCCTTAAAATTTGGTGCTAAATGTCGTTGACAAACATAGCTCATTAAGATGAACGGACCACCTAGTTTCTAAAGGCATTTTATGTATTACCTAAAACGTTAAGAGGAGTATATACGCCAACGACCTTGAAACTGAAAATCCCTGTCGGGCTCATCGAAAATTGTTGACTATTTCATGACGGAATGTCGTAGAACTTTTTTTTGTGCACAGATTGTAGGTGACATTGTTTCCTACATTTTGGTGTAGTTGTAAGACAAGAACCTCCTATTGGTGCAAAGCTTATCCAAATTTTAGACAAAAAATGTCTGATTTGGCTAAAATGTCGAAAGGCTTCAATACGTTTCGACATATTTGTATGAAAACTGCACTAAAATATCGGAAACAATGTCGCCTACAATCTGTACACAAAAAAAAGTTCTACGACATTCCGTCATGAAATAATCAACAATTTTCGACGCGCCCGACATGGATTTTCAGTTTTTCAGAATAGGGCCCTTAAAGGTAAAAGTTTTTACCGCTAAAGGAAAACATCGCGAGGAAACAAGCAACTTAAAATTAAAAAGGTCCGTTAGCGCAAGATGTTTACAGCTTTCTTCAAATAATATTGTTTAACTTTGGTGCTAAATGTCGTTGACAAACATAGCTCATTAAGATAAACGCACCAACTAGTTTCTAAAGGCATTTTACGTATTACCTAAAACGTTAAAGGTAAAAAAAACATTGCGAAACAAGCGCCTTAAAATGAAAATAGTCCAATTATGTAGGTACAAAAAACGCCCAGCATAAGTTTTTCGTACGTATCCACATAATGAAACCATCTTCATTTTAAGACGCGGGTTGCCTCGCGATGTTTTCCTTCAGCGATGTTATTAGCGCATAGATTATTTATACGACCTTCAGAATGAAGTCGGGGTATTTACCACTAGACCAACGGCTTTGTATGGTCATTGTACCTAACCAAATGTAAATTCTCTGCTTACTAAATGAATTTTACTCCCAGTAAGTTGTAGTTAAGTTAACATCTAAAAGTGACACAAAACATATTCAGTTTCAGGGCGTTAGTTTAGCTGTTATTTTGACCTTTACTGTGGATGAAGAAACTTGGGGTGTACCTACCCCTTGTACTAAATTCGTAATTTTCGCTTATATAAATACTAAAAAGAGAAATTAAAATCTCAGAGTTATGTGCCACATAACTTTGTACGTAGCACAGACAACCACAGATGCTGCGCTGAGAACTTTTGCAATGTAATCCACGAACCCCCTAAATTATTAATAATACAATTATTAAAGCGATGTCATACCATAAATCATTTTCGATAACTTCTTATTAGAACGACAGCCAATAAGCGTTTTACACGAATTACGCGAAGATAAATTGCCTGCGTCTGACGTTAATACGAACTTTCAAGAGAATATAAATTATACGGCTAGGTACCTACCTGTATCAACCTTCGATGTTGACATACCTTTCTTGTCCGCCACGCTTTTGTGGGATACAAGACAACTTTATTTATGTCTTGGAAAAGTTTTTTGTTCTTTACGTTGAAACAAATGATCGTTCGTTTTGCAGCTATCCTATGAAATAGGTTTAGTTACTAGCTGCTTCCCGCGGTTTCACCCGCGTGAGTCTTGATTCCGTGGGAATATCGGGGTCAAAAGTAGCCTATGTTAGTATGGGTGAATGTAGCTTTCCAATGGTGAAATTAATTTTGAAATCGGTCCAGTAGGTTTTGAGTTTATTCATAATCAACATACAGACGCACACACACACACAGAAATACAAATCTTTCCTCTTTATTATATTAAGATTATAGATAGATAGAAGATAGATAAATAGATAGATATATCTATAGATATATCTGCAATGCAGGAGGTTGCGGGTTCGATTCCCGCCGGGTGCAAGTATTTATGCTTAAAAATAAATATTTGTGTCTGATCTGGGTGTCCTTCTATGTATAATATGTATGTATTTACAAAAGAAAAATAAATATAAGTATTATATCCGTTGTCTAGTCACCGTAACACAAGCTTAGTCGCTTACCACGGGGCTAGATGGCGCTGTGTGTTGTTCACAGAATTTATTTATTATTTATTTATATAGATATTATAGATTATAGTGTAAATGTAGATTAATTTGTCTTTATGTGTACAAATGTGAAAAAGAGGAAGAGATTGAATAGTACGTAATGGTGCATACAAATAGCAGAAAGCAGAACGTTTCTGTAAACAAACAAAATAAAATATTATGTTCTTCTCGTCAGTGTCTAACGATACACAAGCAAGTTAAAAAAGGCAAGTGTGTCAATCTTAGCCTATAAAACGCGTCGTGATACACTGGTAGCTATTGCAAATAAACCTTATTTACTATGGATAGTCACTTTTAACAAGCCAGTTACAATATACCTATTTAGCAAAACCCAGTATCAGATATAATATATTATTAAATTACTTTCTTTTTAAACTAAAATTTGTTCTTTAACTAATCACATTTTCGTACTAACTAGCAAAATATGTAATTATTATCTAACCACATTTTACTTTCTCGAGCTCCTCCGTGCTTCGGAAGGCACGTTAAGCAGTTGGTCCCGGTTGTTATCTCCGATAGCAGTCGTTAGGTCAAGTTAGAGGCCTTTAGGGCGACCTGAACAACTCTAACACTAGGTGAGCCATACCACTATACGAAAAAAGAAGTAGAACTCATGTTAAAAACTTTTAGAAATTTTATCGATAAAATCACTTCGAAAAGATTCAAGAATCTTCCGCAATTATTTTGCTCCATTTAGATATCCCTACAATAGTTCGTCAATGGATATTCATTACGATTGACGATAGTCTAGATCTTATTCAGTAGTCTACACTAATATAACACATGCACATACACACATACACATGCAGCTCTAGCTATAAGACGTGACTGTGACAGGATTCGAAGTAAACGTACTTTTAGAATTCAATTGCCTTCTGCTACGTCCCTTCTAGGACAACGCAGACCAAGTTTTTCCCTCTTAAACACCTACTGTAAGGTGAACAAGTCGTGTAGGATAAATGACCTACCTCTTTCTGAAGTGAAAGTTAAAATTACTCAATGGCTACTGAATATCTCTTATGATGAAACTGAATCCCATATCTAAGTATTAAAGTTAATTATTGATTGATAGATACAGATACACACAAACACACATATATTTTACATACACATACACACATCTCACATTCCATGTTTTAGGTTTTGAGCAAACCCGCTTGCTTACCCAGAGTCTTTTGACACTGGGGTGAGGCGGAAAGCTTAATACCTATCTCCTTCCAACGTCCCCCCCCCCCCCCCCGCTGTTTTGCCCTGTACTTTTATATATTTATCCTTGTTTTACTTTATTAGACAATTTACCTGATTAGCGCTACTTGGAACGCATAATATTTTGATCCATGTTAACCTGTACTGTAAATTAAGTAATAATAATAGGTACTTCCAGAGCCATAAGATACAGACCTTAACCGTCCAGTTTATGGCTCACTGGCAATGTTCTAGATTAGTACTGTTTGTTGTTAATGTTTAATATTATAAATTATTTAGGTAGAATTATATTGTATTAAAATAGTGCTACGTAATTTTGGTAATAAATCATTTTGTATTTTTTTTTGTATTTTTTTGTATAAAAAAGAGGAAATATTTATTTATGAAGAAAGATATTTGTGTGTGTGTGTGTATGTATGTCTGTATGTTTATAATTAATTAATTCAAAAACTACTGGACCGATTTCAATAACTCATTCCCCATTAAGAAGAAAGCAACATTCACCCTGAGTAACATAGGCTACTTTTGATTCCGATATTGTCACGGGATCGGGACTTACGCGAGTGAAACCGCGGGACGCAGCTAATCAGTAATAAAAAAATAAACACTGAAAATGAGGTCATTGACTTCTATAATATTGCGTGATCGATCTGTCACTAAACAGAGCTAAACAGTCATTTTATTTTATGTAGGAAATTATATACTTCTTATTTTCATTTACATTAATGTTTTTATTGTCCCCTAAAAGGCAAATGAAAGAGCCTATAAATAATTCCACATGGAAATTGAAGTAAAATATTATTATAATATTCATAACCAAACATTATTTGATATTGGTCGTTTCCTCGAAATTGCAACACATTATTGTACAGAAACATACGTCCATTATTTATTATGAACTATGTTTGATTATAAGTACATTTTTCCTGACATAATAAACGCTATAAACGTTTATGCGACTAGGAAAATATGGTCGAGTATCGATGGTATGGGTACGAATGCCGTTACAGTACAAGGATAGTATATATCAGACCTATATCGGTGTTCCCTTTCTGCTATGGGACATAAAGAGGAATTATCATCAATACCCTTCGAAACAATACTGAGAGACTCTTTATTGAGGTGGCTCAAACGTTGTTACATTCTCAATCCAATTTTCTTAGATGGCAAATTTCTTTTTAGGTAGGTGCTTTTTTAGGGTTCCGTACCCAAAGGGTAAAAACGGGACCCTATTACTGAGACTTCGCTGTCTGTCTGTCTGTCTGTCGGTCCGTCCGTCCGTCCGTCTGTCACCAGGCTGTATCTCATGAACCGTAATAGCTAGACAGTTGAAATTTTCACAGAAGATGTATTTCGGTTGCCGCTACAACAACAAATACTAAAAACAAAATAAAACAAATATTTAAGAGGGGCTCCCATACAACAAACGTGTTTCAAAAACTACAAGGGAATCGAGTAGGTCGTGGAATTCAAAATGGCCGCCCTGTCTGTCAAATATACCAGTCTGCCTTCTCTTACCAAAGAGTTTCCTATTATAAGTTTCAGATTTTCTTTGTGCCAAAGTTTTTTTTTTCTTTTTTTTTGAGTAGTGTGGTCGTATGAAGGGAGTAAGGATCGAAGCTAAATATTTCACATTTTGCTATCAAATTTAAAAATTGGATGTAAATCATTTTAGGGTTCCGTACCCAAATGTCATAGTGGTACGGAACCCTTCGTGCGCGAGTGTCGCACTTGCCCGGTTTTTTTGAAGTTAATATGCATTGGACAGAAGGTACGTATAAAAGTATGTGCCTTCCTATTTATTTTTATAGTAAACTATTTGACGATTGCTTCTGGCGAGTTCTTTTTTCTCGATGTTTTTGTTCAACTCAACAACTAAGTATGTAGTTTAATGAAAATTAACTTAGTAGAAATATCTTACAAGGAGAAATGCATTATCAAAAATTCTCCGGTGACAGGATTCGAACTTGTGCCCCTCGCTTCACCGTGACACGGATACCTATGTGACAGGGTGAATTAACGATTGTGCTTCCTCCCGTTTTGGTTACCGATTAAGGCTCGGCGTAAAGTCATATTATACCAGATCAGTTTTTACAACTATTGACTGGCTCGGATGGTTTTCGAATATTTTCTTGAGCATTAAATAAAATAAATATTAATAAGCTTATGTGTTTGATAAAATATATTTATCAGTACAGTGGAGAATGATTTTTTTTTTGTGTGTTGTGACTAAAATATCTTCTTGAGTTTATTACTTTTCTATCACATCATGGTCAAGTCTATCTACCCATATTAATTCCATGAAGCCCCAGAGTCAGATCTTGATTAATGAGTCCGATTCCTCAAAATAATTTTGATAAGTTATTAATATTTATTTATTATCAATGTGCCAAATCTGAGACCTCAAAATTTGGCTTTTCTAACTTTTGACTGATTAAAGTTACAAACTTAGAGGCTTTTGATTAATTATGATTTGTTGAGTCATAACATTTCATAATAAATTTTGCGTCTATGATAAAATCAAACGGAGATAAACTCAGATTGAAGCCATTGTTGGAAGATGACATAAGTAGACTATAGACATAGACTGCTTGATTATTGATTAAAATCTATTTACGGTCTAGTATTTAACCGTAGATACCTTGGTTGCAGCGTCGAGGCTTTTTTGTTTTTATTGTAAAAATATACTATGGCATAATGTTTTCCTCGCTGCACAAAGGTCATTTATTTTATCATAGTAAAGTCCCGAGTAAGGTTAGACCGGTAAGCATGTTGCAATATCGATACTGCTTATCGATAAGCGCAGCTTATGCGTAGCACTGCGTCTGTAAGACTTATGAGTGGGAGAGAGAGCGAAATATTCTCTGCACCGTTTCTACGTTTTAAGACCCGGTATGTGCAGCGAGTGTAAAACTGTACTCTATTATTTATTTTATCATACAAAAGCAAACCCTATCTACGTGACCTTAAAACAGTCACGTCAGTTGCATAAGGCGTTCAAAATAGTACCTATTTTATCTGTGTTAAATTCGAGACATCTCATATGACACGAACGTGATTCCAACTCCCGTGACACGAGTCCCCGTGGCATTTTCAAATGCGAAACCGACGTCGTATGCCTTCAGCATTTCCGTCGACGCCGCGTCAACTGTCGAAAATCAAGACTAGACTATTCAGTTACCTTCCATTCATAATATTATTAAATGAATTTGACGGTTTGCTTAGACGAGTTGAGGCTAAAATAACATAATAGGAATGAAAATAGATGACGTGGTCGCTAACTATGCGCCTAGTTGAAAGGCTTAGTAAGAGTCGCTCAGCGGGCTATGAAGAGAGCTATGCTTGGAGTTTCCCTGCGTGATAGAATCCGAAATATGGAAATCCGTAGGAGAACCAAAATCACCGACATAGCTCATATATGCCGGTATATATATAAGTATTATATCCGTTGTCTAGTCACCGTAACACAAGCTTAGTCGCTTACCACGGGGCTAGATGGCGCTGTGTGTTGTTCGGAGAATTTATTTATTTATTATTTATTTATTTATATGCTTCCTTCTTGGACCTGTCAAAAGCGTTTGATCTCGTGTCGTACAACCGGCTGTGGCAGAAGCTTGAGTGTCAAACTAGTGTACCTAAGGATGTGATAGCTGTTTTTAAGTATTGGTATAGTCATCAAAAAAACACCGTAAAATGGGCAGGTACATTTTCCGATGCATATGTGTTGAAGTGTGGCGTGAGGCAGGGGGGGTTGAACTCTCCGCGACTGTTCAATATATACCTCAATGCCCTGATTGATGAGCTCAGCAGTACCAATTTAGGTTGTCACATTGACGGAGTGTGTGTCAATAGCATAAGTTATGCAGATGACATGGCGCTGCTGAGCCCGTCGATTAGCGCAATGCGGCGGCTTATCTCCATTTGTGAAGCCTATGCGGGGGCCCACGGGCTCAGATATAATGTCGCAAAGAGTGAACTAGTGGTCTTTAAGGCAGGCTCCAAAACATACAAAACGGTGCCGCCCGTTCTTCTTTGCGGCTCACCGCTACTACAGGTCCGGCGGTTTAAGTATCTGGGCCACTGGGTCACTGAGGACCTTAACGACAATGTGGATTTAGAGAGGGAGCGGAGAGCGCTGGCTGTGCGCTGTAATATGTTGGCTCGCAGATTCGCTTGTTGTAGTAACCAAGTCAAAATAACCTTATTTAATGCTTATTGTCAAACGTTCTACACAAGCAGTCTGTGGGTCAACTATACTAAAAGAGTGTACAAAGACCTCCAGGTACAGTACAACGACGCTTTCAGGGTGTTGATTGGACTACCTAGGTGGTGCAGTGCCTCGCGCATGTTTGCAGAGGCTCGTGTGGACGATTTCCATGCGATAATGCGCAAAAGAACAACATCTCTGCTGAACCGGGTGCGCAGTAGTCCAAACAACATCTTGAAAGCAATGTCTGACAGGTGGGGCTCTCCGTTCTGGGGACACTGGTTGCGGCGGCATGCTGCCGTCGTCCCGTGTTCTCGCATTGGGTAGCACCATAGATTGGTTTTTTCGATCTGTCTAATTTAATTTATTTAATTACTAATATTAGTTTTTAAGTTATTGTTTCTACTAACATGTATGGACTTACAGTCTGAAATAAATGATTTATTATTATTATTGTTTGTAACTTCTCCGTTTCACGGGGCTATGGAGCCCCGGACTTTTGGAAGGCGTGCGTGGGGCCGAAGCCAACACGTAGAGGCCCGTTTCAGTCACAATTTTAATCGCAAAGTTGAAATTAACACCAAACCGGCGGTTATCCCTGTCTACACTATAAAATGCAGCCAAGGACAACCCCCGGTTTGGATAGTACTATTGTGTAAACTACAGATGAAAACTACTTGGGCTATGACAATGGGTTGGTAGTGGATTGGATACTGGGGGGAACTATGGGGACTATGGCGCCTGCCGTAACATTGTTCAATAAACAAGTAAAAATGGCAGACGGAGACTCGCCAACTCACAAACTGGGCCACCCTAAATGAAGCCGAGCAAATTACAGCCAGGGGGCAACAGGGGCGTGAGTGGCTGAAGGATGGAGAGGCCTCCCTGGATTTTATACTCAGGTCACGGGCTCCCTGAGGGTCCAGCCTACCTGGCCCACTCACCACTTACGATTGGCATCCATCCTACGAGCAGAGTGGGAGCTCTACTCTCGCGACTCCACTCCGACCGGCCGGTGAAGGCAAGCCAGAGGCGGGGGACCGCTTCCTCGTCAGTGTTATTATTATTATATACAACGAGTTGTATATGAGCTTATCTTGTAAAGAATGTTGATAGTGCGATTCAGGAGTGTACTAGTTACGCCATCTTATTAGTTCTGTGGGCGCCCGCCACAGATTTAAGTGGCAAAGGGCAGGCCATATAGCTCGAAGAACGAGAACTGCTGCACTGGGGAGTAAAAGTCCTTGAATAGCGACCACGATGCAATGCGAAACGGAGTGTTGGAAGACCACCTACTCGGTGGACCGATGACATTGTAGCGGTCGCGGGGAGTCGTTGGATGGAGGTAGCTCGAGATCGCTATTTGTGGCGTCGTATGGGGGAGGCCTATGTACGGCCTACATGTAGTTTTTATTATTTTTAACTCTTTTGTTTTATAGTGTTGTTTTTATTTTGTGTGCCGTGTTTTTGCTGTCAATAAATGTTTTCTATTCTATTCTATTCTATATTCAGCAGTGGACGGATAAAGGCTGAGATGACGATGATGAATGAAAATAGATGTGCTGAAACCGTGTAAATGATGCATTTATAGGTCCACAAGTTCTCAATATTAATTTACTCAGTGCTTCTAGTCTTAGTTTTGCAAACACTGTTAACTTTTAACGAAACGATTAATCATAATCGGGGTTCATTTCAACTGAAAACTCTGCTCACAGAACAGCAATTATTTAAGACAGTGAAAGTAATTTTAACAAACTTTTAGTAACACTTCTTTTATGTGGCAAATATTAATGAGATAATTTTAATTCTTGTTTTAAATGCCAGATTAAGCATTATATCCCTAGATTTGGTCTATCCGGCATTTGCCCCCTTTCGAAATATGTCCACTACACAAGACACAAATTGTCCACTCCTTACAAATTATAGTTCATGATAGCCAAACAATATCCCATCATTAATATTAGAACTACGAGTCTAGATTGTGTTGTAGATAATTATGGATTTTAATAACCTCGACGTTTCGGCAAACGGGTAATATGGGCCGTGTTCGTGAATAACGGGTTTTAGACCTGTAGTTCTAATTAATTATTAATGATGAACGGAAATCGTGTAAGTTTGAAAAGTGTGTATGCTGTTAAAGTCTAAAATACTATAACCCTATTTCAGAAACTTAGATAAATAAATAAATTCTGTGAACAACACACAGCGCCATCTAGCCCCGCGATAAGCGACTAAGCTTGGGTTACGGTGACTAGATAACGGATATACTACATATATTTATTTTTCTTTTGTAAATACATACATATTATACATAGAGGGACACCCAGACCAGACACAAATATTTATTTTTTAAGCATAAATACTTGCACCCGGCGGGAATCGAACCCGCAACCTTCTGCATTGCAATCGCTCTTTCGCACGACGCGCCACAGAGGTCGTCAAGATCAAAAAAGGTAAACAAAAATCTCACAACATCTCAATCTGACATAAAGTGACAGCTCCTTATTTACTCTTTCCTTTTGAATTGACAGTTATATTTTACCTTTTTGATCTAAGTTTCTGAAATATTGTAGTTAGAGCTACCTGTAACAAGAAAAGAAGAAGATATTAAAGAAGATTTAAACATTTCTTACAATTTAACAAGTTTGAAACAGCCGTAACTCAACGTGTTAACTTTCAAACTAAGTATTGGTAATCGGAAAGCGATTAATACTCTGCAGATGAGTATTCTGTCGACGAAAACTAATTTCAGTCGGATTTATTACAGTTTTAAACTGAATCTCATGTTTATATTGTTACTGAAGCTCAGTTGGCTCTATGTTCGTAAATATTTGTGATTTATACATTAAAACGTATTGGGTTTCATTCGTTTGTTCTCGTTATTGCTGTGATCTGTAACTTTTTTAACAAATTCATGTTTTGAACTCGATATTGGGCAGATATATGATACTACTGTTTTTAGGCCCTGAATCGTTAACAATAAATATCGAGAACATACAACGCAGAATACTTTTTAGTTCAGTGCGTTATTGCCAGTGTCTGGTACCCGTTATATTTTATGAAAATAATACTCATTTTGCGGCTTTAATCAGAAGGCATGAAATAATACTGTTTTTCTTTTTTACTCACTATTTTAAAAAATGTTATAAAAAGCGATTAAACCCAAAAAAAATATTTTATTCATAAAAATATCAATTGAAGATTTAATTTTTCGGTTTTAATCGCGTGATGTTTCATTGGTTTTTAGATCGTGGACGCACTGCGACTGAACGCCTGCGTTTTTCCGTAAGTCAGTAACCGCAAAAAAATGCAACACACCGCTTTCGTTTTTTTAAATTTGTTGATAAATTTTTGTTGATACCCGGTTGCGTTTAATCGAAGTGCGTTCTAAGCCTTACTTTTAGCATTGTTTTAAACTCAACGTTTTGAGAAACCACGTGCAATACTTATTTATTTTTAACTAGCTGCGTCCCATGGTTTCACCCGCGTAAGTTCCGATCCCGTAGGAAAATCGGGATCAAAAGTAGCCTATGTTACTCAGGGTGAATGTAGCTTTCTAATGGTGAAAGAATTTTTGAAATCAGTCCAGCAGTTTTCAGTTTATTCATAACAAACTTAACAAACATAACTTTCCTCATTTATTAGTATTATTTTACTTGTTTTATTAGATTAGTATAGATTTATTTCTATTTAATTCAAATGTCAGTTTAAAGTTAGCCATGCTGCTATCTCTGTACGAGTAATATCAAAATAGATTGACTAGGTAAGTACACGACATACACTTCAAACAATAGCAAATTAACCTATCTAATTCAGTCATTCCTCTATCAAATTCCAATACCTTAATCTTAGAACGATCAGATTATAATAATAATATATTAACTAATTAATTCTCCGAACAGTCAATTAACCAATCAGTGGTTTTGCTTCGGTATGAGTGAACAAATCTAATTTTGACACTATTGTAATATATTTAGTGATATAATACGCATTACAACACTAAATATATTACTAAATATATCTTAGAGTCTGAGAGGAGGTTCTTGCCCTACAGTAAGACAAATTAGTGAGTTAATATTAATTAACGTTTATGCTCATGTTTTGATTCTTGGGCACTACATCGACAGCTGACTCCATACACCAAAACCGTCAAAAATAAACTAAAAAAAATATCTACCAAAAATAACGAGATAGCCACGGGGTAGTATTCTGGAGCAGGTACATTGATGTCTACATTTCAAATCATGCCAAACGCCTAGCCAGATGGCTAAATTAGATCCTTTTAACAGCTTCTCCTCATTAAGGCGATGCTCCTGGTAGCATCCCTCTCGGGAGACCAGGGTCTATTTAAACCATAAATTATTTAGGGCCGGCGCAATGGGTAAGCCATCGTTGACCACTTCTTATGGCAATATTTATACGGCAGGCGCCGCCTTTCTTACACTAACCTCTCTTGGAATCAAGTAGTTTACCCGCCAACGCGCGGGGAGAACTCCAAGTTTGCTAGTCTCTCCCAGATCCATTAGTCATTTTCTACGACACCCACGGAAAGAGATGTGGAAGCCCTATTCTATCCCTGGGTTACAGAATTCCTATAATATCACTACAGATAGTTAGTTAGATAGTTAGTTAGTTGGATAGTTAGTTATAAACTATTTAGTTATTTCATTCAGTAAATCGACATTTGAATAATAACTTGTCTAAATTAATATTAACACGTTATATGGCAAACATTGGGCAAAAATAAAGATATTACATTTTACAGCAGTTGTGACTGTACACAAATCTCGTGCCGCATATAATAAAACCACAACACGTTTTGGTACTAATTTAACTTGCTATTTCGTTGCTTTTAGCGAGATGTACCTATTATGTTTTATATGAAGTCATTCTTTTTAAAATTTTCAGCGTCGTTATTTTGCATTGCAGTGAAAGGGGTCAAAATATTAAGTACCTAACTAATTGATGTAACTTAAATAATATTAGGATTTTTAACTTTGATATTTTTTATCAAAATTTTCGTGTGGAGCTCATTGACCTAGCTGTACCTGCCGATATTGAACGGTCGTGTGGGTTAAGCAACGTTTGGCGCGGTCATTACTTTGGTGGGTGAAAGATAATTTGTGAGGCAAAATACATTTTCTCTAGCTCCTCCGTGGTTTGGAAGGCACCTTAAGCAGTTGGTCTTGGTTGTTATCTCGGATAGTAGTCGTTAGGTCCAATGTAAAAAAAAAAGTCGGTTAAAACAATGATGTTTTCAAGTGCAAAGCGAAATATAATTTACCAAGTGGCTCATGTATGTGTTGAATTCGGCCGATTTACCTCGAGGAGAACAGTCTAGAACAAGTCCCAAAGGTCTTTGTTTGAAATCATATACTGGAAATTTATGGTAGACAGGTACGTGTTCGCAGCCAGTCTAGGAGCAGACTAGTGCCGTGACTTGACAAGGATAATGAAGGCTCCTAACTCGTTGAAGCCTGTATTCTATTGAGATAACCCTCCTTACTTATAAACGATGACGTTTGTCTCTGTCTGTTAACTTTGAAACTTCATATAACAGTAAAAAACAAACTTTACATAAAGTTGGTCATCGTTTATGTAACGTTTACATGAACCCCCTTACTTATAAGTAAGGGGGTTCATGTAAACGTTACATAAACTTAGTCATCGTTTATAAGTAAGTTGGTTAATGTTTACTGCTGAATCAACTTAGCTCGTGGGTGATCTGAAAATTTGATTTGTAAATGTTAAATGCAACCCGTTTACAAACGAAATATTAATATTTGCTATTCGGACATGCGTCGAAATAGAGCGATCGCACTAAATCAGAGATGATAAATTTTTTCGACTTCACGCGCTTTAATCTTCGGTAAACGTTGGAAACATGCCAAACATTCGTTTGTGGTCAACATTCAATTTATTCTCATATTGTATACTGTAGACGCTGGATTAAATACGAAAATATATTACGCAAAGAACCATAAAAATATTTGATCAAACAAGTAGAGCTTGTCAGTCTATACATACTTAGGTATTTTTATTTTCATATTTTTAGAACATGTGTAGCAAAGTAAAAAGTTATGTTTCTTGTATTTATATGATGTCCTTTTCATAAATTACCGCGTCCCTTTCAATACAGTCCATTTATAAGAGGGACAAATATACAATTTTAAGATGCTAGAATAAAGAACTTTGAATGAATTCATGACATTTATTGCATTTTATTTCTATAGCTTAAGAGGAATTACAACGCCAACGACCTTGAAACTGAAAATCCCTGTCGGGCTCATCGATAATTGTTGATTATTTCATGACGGAATATCGTAGAACTTTTTTTTGTGTACAGATTGTAGGTGACATTGTTTCCTACATTTTGGTGTAGTTTTAAGACAAGAACCTCGTATTGGTGCAAAGCCTATCCAAATTTTAGACAAAAAATGTCTGATTTGGCTAAAATGTCGATAGGCTTCAATACGTTTCGACATATTTGTATGGAAACTGCACTAAAATATCGGAAACAATGTCGCCTACAATCTGTACACAAAAAAAAGTTCTACGACATTCCGTCATGAAATAATCAACAATTTTCGATGCGCCCGACATGGATTTTGGGTTTAGCAGGTATATTAAGGGTTAATAATAAACGATTCCCATTAGAGTCTAATCTGTTCCAAATATTATGTGGTTTTTGTCTAGAGCCTCGACATCAAAAATGTCCCTTTCATGCCACCTCTCCCTTAGGGGAGGGTTTTCTAAGTAAAATCCTTACTCCTACATGTAAGTGCCTACCTTGAGATAAAAAGGATTTTACTTAGAAAACTCAAGTGATAAAATAATAATGATCAAGTTTTCAAATCGTATCTGTGACAATAACTCTTGATAGGCATTATAACTCAATTATTTTTGTAGAAAATCATTTTCAATGAACATCGTTTCAGCTCCGCATATTTTTTTATCTGAGGCACTGTAAAAATGCGATATCTGCTCAATTACAATCTTATTCTCAAATCTTGGGAGTCGAAAATTTCAGCTTGAATAGTTTTCTCCGAGTCATTGTGAATAGGTGTGGAGTAAGAAAAGATTTATCTCATCAGCTTGACCTAAAAATACTGGCGTTAAGACGACATTGTTGTGATTAATGATATACTTACTTTAACAACAAAAGGTTGGCCGAATGGCCGACACTAAAACGTCGAGGGTTCTACTAAACCATGAAATGGCGTGACAATAATTTATCATCACAATGACGGCGTCTCTATTATTAAGATGTACCTACAATTAGCTAGTAGTAGAAACAGTTTGTACTTGTAAGTACAAACTGTTTCTACATCGTTCTTAATTTTGAAGACTCATTGTTCAGCAGTTGTACTGAGAAATAAAGACTAGACTATCTTTAAGTAAGATCTTTTTATGCATACATCTTTTTAGGAGAATATTTTCTTTTACATTTTAATTTAATTTTTTAACACGATGATCTGTTCTATCTTACTTGATGGTAAGTGATGTGATGATAGAATTTAAGAGGACCAGTCTCCATTCTCTTTCTCCATACAAACGTAGTTTACATTTTCCTCCCTGGATAAAGACATTAGAGCAAATATGTTTATGCCATAAAACCTATATCTGTCATAACTATGCATCTACCTTTTTATTTTTTTTCATTTTCTAAGTAAAATAATATTAATAAATAAAAAAATAATAAAATTATGTCATGACAGATAAGGTTTTATGGCATAAACATATTTGCTCTAATATCTTTATACAGGGAGGAAAATGTAAACTACGTTTGTATGGAGAAAGAGAATGGAGACTGTCCTCTCAAGATGTAGCACGCTTAATTAGAAGAAGGAATACGGCAGTGAAACATGATCCGACCCATCTTTTGCTTTTCAGATAGTGGTGTGGCTCATCTTGTATTAGAGCATTTCAAGATGATCAACATTGTATTGGTCCAATGAGGAGGAACACTAACTTTTTATCCCGGCAGAGGGCGTTGGTCGACTGATCTTAGGTTTGAATTAAGAACTGTCAAACAGGTGTTTTTTACAACTCTCGGCGCCAAATTGGCCATATCGGTCTCAGACCGAAAGAAAACAAAAACTCAGCGTTTTCATTTGTGGGGGACCATCATCAAAAAAAAAAGAGATCATCCGACCCCAGCGCCATCTGCTCACAGCTTTGCGTGTGCCACCCCATTGCTAAACGTGTCTTCGAAAACACTGAGTAGTGTGAAAATATGTTTTTACCCCACACATTAATGAACCCACCGAAGTAATTACAATTACCACTATACAATAGCTGCTTTCAGTATTAATTATGTATAATATACTCATAGACATTTTATAAACAAATAATCACAAAACCAAATCACCAACAAGGAATTCAAAAGTGAAAATACCCTGCTAACATTACCTACGAATAACCTGACATTTGAACTTTATAATTCACCTTCCAAATAAAACTTTAATCATAAGCTCGTCATGTTTTCGAATCCCAGATAGGTATACTTAATTCGTACGCTGAATAATTTTCTCTACAAATATTTGAAAACAGGCTCTGAAGTTGGAACAGGTTGTCTCAAAGGTTTGCAAATGGATTATGGAGGATCTACTGAGTCATTCGCACGCCCGTATTCGAACTGAAGCCAAAGCCTTTTAGTCAGAACTGCATTAATTAATAATATTTGGGTCAGATACAAAATAAAGTACGTCATTAATTAATTACTTAGAGACTTTTACGTAAGATCCCAAATATAGAAATTGAATACCTGTATACAGAACAGTTTCTTATTTATTACTAGCTGCGCGCCGCGGTTTTACCGATTTTAAGTCCCGATTCCGATTTATGGGATCGAAAGTATTTCTATGTCCTTCTCCCGTTTCTAAGCCACCTGTGTATGGTGATTTCTGTGTATCATATGTATTACTTTTACTTTTTACTTTACTTTTATTTACAATAAAAGTAAGTAGGTATAAGTGTAGTATATCCGTTGTGGTAGTACCCATAGTACAAACCTAGTGCTTAGTTTAGAGCTGGATTGCGCTGTGCGTAACGTCGTGAAATATTTATAATAAATTAGTAGGTAATATAGATATTAATATTTTCAAACTGTATATAAATATTTTCCATGACATGTCTGCTTCTGAGCTTTACGCGACGTTCATTTAAAATTAATAACATTTTGGTTTAGAATCACGTTTTATTTTCGGCATTATAAACGTCAGATTATGTAATTTCCATGAAACTTTAGCATAAATAGAAGATCTTAAATCTACATCTCCTTGATGAATCGTAAAGATTTTTAATGCTATTTGAAAACTTGTAAATCGTATTTAGGTCTTTTAATAAAATAGTAAGTTCATTTCTCGGTACCTCTCTAATAGCAACACGATTATCAAGAAAACTAATAAGTAAATACCTACATCTGTACTTTATGAAGTAGGTACATTTATATTCGTATTGGTAAAATGACAAAGAAATCTCTTCGTTTGGTAAACAACCTTTATGTAGTTAATAAATAGTATTAAACATCAGCACGATATGAAAAAATATATAAAATAAAATACGAGGGATGATGAAGGTTTGTTAGTTTGTGAGTATGTGTGTTTGTTGCTCCTTTACGCATGAAACTTGGTGTGTAAATAGCCTGAAAAAATACATAGGCTACTTTTTATCCCAATATTTCCGCGAGATCGAGGGGCACCGAAAATCTGTCATCCGTCCTACAAAACCGTCAGAAATCAAAAATTTCAGACGGATGGATGACAGATTTTATTCAGGAATTATCGTTCGTTTAATCGTTTGTAGAATTTAAGTAGAGGATTTCAGCCCGTCACATACGTACCTATAATATAGGTATATAATATAAATTATACCAAGGCATATGACGAAATATTTTTTTTTACAAATATTCAAGTGACCACACACGCCAGCTTTAATATGTATTTCTATGACGTCACCAACTTATACCGTAATTTAAATTATAGCATGGCATATTATTATATTATAGCTACATGTGTGACAGGCTATACGCGAGTGAAGCAGCAAGGCACTGTTAGTTAGGTATAATCCTCATTTTATTTTTGAAGTTGCGTTCTGTATTATGATATGAATGACGAATAAATCTATGATAAATAATATTTATATACGCCCGTTAGTGTTCTTGCTGTTTTATTACCTCGTTGGCTTCTAAGTTTTCTGATTTACTGTTCAAGGCAGTAAACTTATTTTATAGCCATATTTAATGAGCTTGTCTTTTCTAATTTAATAAACGTGTACCCATATTTTTCATCGTTATTCTTAATGTTATTTGGTGCCGATATTTGTGAATGTCTACGAAAAACATTAATCAAGTTTTCTTAATATTAAAAATCTACACTAATATTATAAAGAGGAAAGATTTGTATTTTTGTGTGTGGGTGTGTATCTGTATGTTTTTATGAATAAACTCAAAAACTACTTTGCGGATTTTAAAAATTCTTTCACCATTAGAAAGCTACATTCACCCTGAGTAACATAGGCTCCTTTTAATCCCGGTATTCGCTCGAGGATCGGGACTTGCCGGTTGGGGTTTGAATATTTATAATTCAAGAACGGCTACACCGATTTCGCTGAAAATTGGTGAGGAGGTAGCTTAGAACCAGGAGAAGGACATAGGATACCATTTTGATCCCATAAATCCCACGGGATCAGGACTTACGTTACGCGGGTAAAACCGCGGGGCGTAGCTAGTGTTATATGCAACTACACTAGTAACTCTATTGTCTTATTTTGTTATTACTCGTTGTTTTCTTTTAACAAGATAAGGCTTTTATCTGATAACGTACTTTTATTACTATTCAGATGCCGAAGCCAGTGCAATACACAATACTTTCGTGCTAGCAAGTTTTTATTGACTATTTTATTCCTCTCGTAATTTTAGACATTGTATCTCAGCATTGTGTGTACAAAGAATATAAACAAAAAACGAAGATAATGTGATATGATAATCAAATATAGTATGTCATATATTTGCTGCGACCTGCAGTTTCACCCGCGCAAGTCCCGACCCCGTGGGAAAATCGGAATAAAACGTAACCTATTTGTTATTTCAGGTCGCCAGCTATCTACATACCGAGTTTCATGGTAATCGGTTCAGTGGTTTTTACGTGATTGAGTAACAAACACACATACATAGTCATAAACTTTCAGCTTTAAAATATTAGTAGGATTAGTAGGATAATACATGTAGCTGTCATGTGTGTGTAACCGTTTATCCCCCGCATAGAATAGGGTTACCCCATCTCTTCCCGTGAGTCGAGCATTTTACGACTAAAAGGCGACTAAAGGATCTGAGGGAGACCAGCAAACCTTGAGTTCTCTCCGCGGGGTGGCGGGTAAACTGCTTGGTCCTTAGGAAGGTTGGTGTCAAGCAGAAGGCCGGTCGTAAATATATTGCCAAATCTATTTGCAGTAGGTATGGTCAATGATAACTTACCTATACTGTACATATACAAATCTTTTGTATTATATCCAGTTATGCAGAACATCCTTGTTAGAAAGTCATGATTTAATAGTATCTAATAGTATTACGTTAGTAATTTTAGCTATGAATATTAAAGTGTGTGGCGACTGAGATAAAATACCTTTTGTCAGTGCCTGCGCCTGCAATCAGTTTCGACACTGGCGATATGCGGTTGAGTTTTATTTATAGGTCTGCTTTAGAGCGGTGTTGGTCTAGTGGTAGATACCCCGGCTTTCATTCTGAGAGTCGTGGGTTCGAATCCAGACCGACCGCGCACCAATGTCTTTTTCTTTAAAGAAAAAGGTATGTGCGCTAATAACATCGCTCTTACGGTGAAGGAAAAACATCTTGAGAAAACCAACATGTCCTAGGACTCACCACGGTCCGAAGACATGGGATATTCAGTGTTTTCTATGTATCATATATTATGTATGTATTTACAAAAAAAAAAGTATAATATGTAGTATATCCGTTGCCTAGTACCCATAGTACAAGCCTAGTGCTTAGTTTGGGGCTAGATTGCGCTGTGTGTAACGTCGTGCAATATTTACATTTACAGATTCTTCTTCTGTTTTCGCGATGTTGTATTGAAATTAAAGACATTTTTCGGTTTGAATCGCGTGGTTTTTATTACTTTTAGCATTGTTACAACGCTCAACGTTCGTCTATCCTGAAGAAGAGACCTGGAAAGGTCTCGAAACGTTGAGCGTTGTAACAATGCTAAAAGTAATAAAAACCATTTCGCGATTCAAACCGAAAAATGTCTTAAATTTATATTTATTCTAAGTTCTATAATTTTGTTTCGATCAATTTGTTATATAGGTTCGTTTTCTACAATTCGTTAAGAAGAAGTCACTACAAACAGATAATTCTTTGCTCTCTACCTCTACCGTTTGTTGGTTAGTCACTAATGAAGAAATAGCAAAGCGTAACAATCCACAACAAAGTTTTCTATTATAGGTCCGTTCAGAATACTGATACAATTAATACAGTTAGGGCTATACACACAACTTCGGTAATTGTTTCGGACAAATCCCATATCCAGTAATAATGTTGGTTCGGTTTCCTTCCAAGCATGTTAACTCCGTTCTTGTTTTAGCGGCGTTTTATTTAGTGAGCTGTAAACAGTAACATGACACGTGAAGACAAAGTGATATTAGCATGTTTCATCGTTCTATTGTATTTTGTGATAATTTAAGTAAATATTATAATAAAAACGGTAATATTATAATATATAAGTATTATATCCGTTGTCTAGTCACCGTAACACAAGCTTAGTCGCTTACCACGGGGCTAGATGGCGCTGTGTGTTGTTCAGAGAATTTATTTATTATTTATTTATTTATATTATTACGTGTTTGTAGGACATTGTTACAACAGGCGCCATAATCACCATAGTTCTCCCAGTCGCCGATCTACTACCATCAACAACAACACTATAGCCCAAGTTGTTTTAATCCATAGATTTCTTAATAGTTTTATCCGATCCGGTGATTGTCTTTGGCTGCATTTTATTGTGCAGACAGGGATAATCGCCAGCTTGGTGTCAACTTCATAGTTTTATTTGGGAGTAAAATAGTTTTTCTTTTACTGTGTGTTTCCGCAACTAGCCCCATAGCTGGGCCTTTTTGCGTGACTTTTAAGATGTAGGTTTCCTCGCGATGGTTTTACTTTCACCGTAAGAGCGATGTTAATAGCACACTTATTTTTTTATTAAAGAAAAAGACATTGGTGCGCGTTCGGCCAGGATTCGAAATCACGACCTTCGGAATGAAAGTCGCGGTATCTACCACTAGACCAACACCGCTCCTCCGAGTAAAATATTTATTGGAAAGGGCCTCTACGTGTTTGCTTCGGCTCCAGCCTCGCCTCCCAAATATCCGGGGCTCCGTAGCCCCGTAATACTGAACGTATAAAAGACATTAATAAATACTGGGTGAGCTAAGCATTATTTTCAATGCCGATAATAATGCTACTATATTAGGTTGTCTAAACGGACTCCGGGCTCTAAACGAACCCCGGGCTCTCGAGAGAGATGCAACCGGGAACATCGCTCGGATGATGATGACAGATTGTCTAAACGACAAAAATAAGGTTTGAACATCTACTTATCCAATCATAAATATTTCCAATAATGTGTGTCCTATAAATTTGCTGAAAATTCATTATAGTATCGTGATTGTAGTACCAAATGAAAGCAACCACCTACTAACACAAGGCTATTGCTTGAGCGGATCGTGTTTGCCGACAAACATTGGTTGGTATATACTATACCTACACATAGTGAAATTCTAGTTGTATTAGATAGGAGCTTGTATTCACAAATAATTCTATACATATACCTATTTCCGTACGAGGATACATAACAAAGAGTACACTAGATAAAGCATTTCGTTTGAAATAATGGTGATTTTCTATTAAAAAAAAAATAACGGCTGGTGGTGTCACTTGAATAAGTCCCGTACTACCAAGGCAATGTTAACAATAATTTTATGTCCCTCAGTAGGTATTACAAATGTATTTTTTCGATAACTAACAAATTACCGTTTTATTTTACTTGACACACAAATAACAGCAAATTATACAGGTATAACTTAAAACGAAAGTGGCACGATAGGCGGTCTTATCGCGATTTTGGGCTACAACTTTCAGGTAACAAAATGATTAAGTTTTGTC
Source organism: Idaea biselata (assembly GCA_958496205.1). Taxonomy (NCBI): domain Eukaryota; kingdom Metazoa; phylum Arthropoda; class Insecta; order Lepidoptera; family Geometridae; genus Idaea; species Idaea biselata. The sequence goes on along the minus strand of OY292403.1, from coordinate 7,329,478 downwards.
ACAATATCGAAGACTACTTGAGAACGTAGATGTTTGTTAGGATGAGAATACACTTTATTTGTATTTGAACATTATTTCGTTGTGTTTACGACACTTTGGAATACTGCGAGGCCTTACTTGCAAGAACACGAACATGTTTTCTTAATTTCGGCTCGGCGGGAGACTTACCCGTGGCGTAGCGGCTATCGCGCTGGAACGGAATACCAGTTTTTATTTATATTATTTTGTATCTAAAAAAAGTTGTCCTTAACTGATTTCTTAGCTAATATTCAACCACCTTGTATAAAAGATTTTGAAGCGGCCAATAAAGTAACCGCCACTGTACTGTGAGTGAGGGAAAGTGCCCTCGATCAATCTATTTCACGCAGTTGGTCACTTGAGTGAAACCGGGAATCGTCATATTGGTCAATTTCAGTAGGAAATTGTTGGTTTTTATTACGATCAGAGAGGCAATACTTTATAGCTACGTATCATGTTTTACGTGTGAGTATCACAAGGTAAATAAATTGAACACTTGAATGAAACTGGCAACGTATTTGTCAATTTCAGCAGGAATTTAATAGGGTTTTTATTACGATCAGTGAAGTAGTTTCCGATATAGCTATGTCTGATCCTAGCCTTTTTTGTTTTATAGAAATCGAAGCATGACTTGGTACACTGGCTGACATAAACCGCGCGAACTCTTATCCGCTTACTTATAAACGATGACGTAGTTAAAGTAACGTTTGTCTTTTACTGTGCCATCAAGCTTCAAACTTAACAGTGGGAAACGTTACATTCACTTATTCGTCGTTTTTAAAAGTAAGGGGGTTTATTTTGAGAAAAGAAAACACTTGCTAATTTAGGTACCTTATTTGATAAATTAATCCATTAAATAAAAATACTTTCATAATTTTCTACAATAAAGCCTACAGTTATCCATTGCACTAGCTAAGACAAAAAAGTGTACCTCTAAAACACAAAATTGCATTATTCTCGATGTCGATCAATGTTTCTTTTCTTTATTTGTTTTACTGTGACATAAAGTTTCAAAGTTAACAGACAGCGTTTTTACAAGTAAGGGGATTAATTTGGAGAAAAAAAAACTAATTACCATATATGGCACTGCAACTGAATATATGTACCTATAGATATTATATATCCCGAGTAAGGGTCAGAGCGAGACGCCCTCTGCATGGGTCTACAAATGTGATACCAGCATTGTCAGGGAAAGGCAATTAACATCACATCAATTCTCCTTAATTGGCAGGTAGATAGCCTGTCGTTGATAATCTAAAGGAAAACTGCTTTAGGGTGGACCTTAAGTTCGCAAATGCGGGTGAAATCGAAACCACAATCCACCTAGTTGCGTCTACGGTATGCCAAAAGTCACATAAAAGGTGTAAGCAAAGGTAAACACGATTGCTGTTTTTAGCATCCAATAGCATAGTAAAGCATAAGCATGTTTTCATTCTTTATTATCTGTATGTATGTTGGTCTATAAAGTATATATTTATGCCAGCCTTTTGGGTACCATACCTAGGGACTCATTTTTCGATTATTTATTTAGTGAATTAAGATGATATACTGTTGATATAGTTATATTAACAATGAATATAGTTAAATATATTTATATGAATAATTATTAAATGTTATCTTCATCATTATATTGGCATCTCGGTTACTGCGACACAAGCTTGTGCTTAGTGTAGAACTGATAATATAATTTAGGAAATGTTTGATAAGTTTCATAATAACAATTGAATATTGTATTGTATTGTAATATAGATTGGTTTATGTCAATGAATAAGAGGCAAATTATTTTGTTTTTTAATTTAAATACAAATACAAATTCTTTATTTCTAAAACTAGAGTTACAGAGTATCAGTTTCCAGGAGATTCCACACAAGGCTGAGCCGGAATCGTGGAATCTAAGTGGAAAATAAATAAAAAGCCCATGACCACGACCATATATACAGGGTGTCCAGAGACCAGTGGATGTCCCGGCACGGGCGGCTGGCGGGGAAGGGTTGACCGCCCAGAATACGTTTTTTTTTTTTTCTATCTCAAACGGTTCGAGCTGTACGTCACTTTTAGTAAAAATTGAAAAATGTCTACTTTTTTGCACGTTTCGTGGTATCACGTCCACAGATTAAGCGATAGCATTGTTTTTTTTTTCGCCATGTGTTCACTAATATTGATGTTTGTAAATCACTTTAATTTTTTTTAATACTATAGTTAGTAACTTACAGGATGTCCCCAAAGATAGATTTAGTTTTATAAAGTTTACTTTCTGCTAAGTTTGAGCATCCGTGGTGTAAAAAAAAATGTATGAAACCTGTCTGGCCGACTATTGAAAAAAATTGCCTATTTCAAAAGGATTCTAAAACAGTATTATACTAAGAACTTTTTGTCATAAGTTACTAAGCTACTGCTATGAATGCATGGAATCGAACTATCTTACATGAAAAAATTTCAACAAGTATTTTACAAAAAAGGACACTTAATTAGATTTAATATGTCATAATGTTACAGCAAATGCAAAAATCAAGTAGATTTAGATCAGGCGAACGTGGAGGCAACAATATTGGACCTAATCGGCCAATCCATCTTCTTGGATAACTTTCATTTAAATAGTTTCTAACTTGCACGGCATAATGTGCAATGAGTCAACGTGCAAAAGAGATGGCTACCTTAACTTGCACAATTTGCACAGCTGGCAGCTAACCAACCCAAGATTAGCCAGGGAAGACCGATCACAGTACCAATTTAAAATTAACTATTGGACCGGTATATTAGATGGCCAAATTATTGGCCCTTTTGAATTGCAAGGTAACCTAAACGGAGCCAACTATTTACACTTTCTCCAAAACGAACTCCCGAGACTACTCGAAGAGGTGCCATTGGCGATCCGGCGAAGAATGTGGCTTCAAAATGACGGCTGTCCTGCACATTATGCCATGGGAGTGAGAAACTATTTAAATGAAAGTTATCCAAGAAGATGGATTGGCCGATTAGGTCCAATATTGTGGCCTCCACGTTCGCCTGATTTGAATCCACTTGATTTTTTTTACTGGGGGTGTTTAAAAGAACAAGTATACAAAAAAAACATAACCACAATTGAAGACCTGCGTGTACGCGTCCACGAAGCGGCACAACAAATAGGAGAAAAAAATATAATCGTGTCCTTAAGAGATCGTTTATAAAAAGGTTAAGGGCCTGTATAAGGGCATGAGGAGGACAATTTGAACATTTGCTGTAACAGCCCTGTAAGCACTTACTGTAACCCTGTCTTATGGTTACAGCAAGTGCTTAAATAGTCCTCCTTCTGACCTTATACAGGCCCTTAACTTTTTTTTATAAATGATCTCTGAAGGACACTTAGGGATATTGTTTTTCACTTATTTGTTGTGCCGCTTCCCTATTCTATGCCGTGTAGCCCACCGTAGAACACCCCAATAGCCCACGGGATAACATATTCTATCCCGTGGGTGTCGTAAAAGGCGACTAAGGGATCTGAGGGAGATTAGCAAACCTTAAGTTCTCCCCTCGCGGAAGAAGATGGAGAAGTTGTGCTGCTTCGTGGACTCGTAGACGCAGTCTTCAATTGTGGTTATGGGTTTTTTGTATACTTGTTCCTTTAAACACCCCCAGGAAAAAAATCAAGTGGATTTAGATCAGGCGAACAGGCCACATTATTAAACCTAATCGGCCAATCCATCTGCTTAGATAACTTACATTTAAATATTTTCTCACCCGCACGGCATAATGTGCAGGACAGCCGTCATTTTGCTATTGCCATGACCAGGCAAGAGAGGAGGAGGAGGATTATTTAAGCACTTGCTGTAAAAATAAGACATATTAAAGTTTAATAAATATACTTTTTTGTACAATACTTGTTGAATTTTTTTCATGTAAGATAGTTCGATTCCATGCATTCATAGCAGTAGCTTAGTAACTTATGACAAAAAGTTCTTAGTATAATACTGTTTTAGAATCCTTATGAAATAGGCAATTTTTTTCAATAGTCGGCCAGACAGGTTTCATACATTTTTTTTACACCACGGATGCTCAAACTTAGCAGAAAGTAAACTTTATAAAACTAAATCTATCTTTGGGGACATCCTGTAAGTTACTAACTATAGTATTAAAAAAAAAAATAAAGTGATTTACAAACATCAATATTATTGAACACATGGCGAAAAAAAAAACAATGCTATCGCTTAATCTGTGGACGTGATACCCCGAAACGTGCAAAAAAGTAGACATTTTTCAATTTTTACTAAAAGTGACGTACAGCTCGAACCGTTTGAGATAGAAAAAAAAACGTATTCTGGGCGGTATTGTATTTGTAACGTATTTGAAAAATGTCTACTTTTTTGCACGTTTCGGGGCCGACCTGGTACTCGTGAACACATATTTCAAAAAGAAGCCCGACCACTTGATCACCTACAGGAGCGGAGGGCGCGCTACCCAAATCGATTTTCTAATCACTAGGAGACACCATATCGGCAACGTGGCCAACTGCAAAGTCATACCCGGTGAGAGTCTCACTGCCCAACACCGTATCCTTGTCATGGATCTCTGTGTAAAGACCAAAGACAAACGACCGGAACCATGCCAGCGCCGAGTCAGATGGTGGATGCTTGATGAAGTCAAGTCCCAGATGCTCGCCTCAGCAATCGGCGACAAATGTGCTAATGCTGAAGGCGAATCGGTACAGGAACACTGGGACAGGATTCAGGTGTCTATCGCTGATTCGGCGCGGTCGGTCCTCGGTATGTCTAAGGGAGGACGCAAGTGTGACAAGGAAACTTGGTGGTGGAACGACACAGTCCAGAGGGAGACTAGGGTGAAGAAAGCCCTCTTTAAAAAGTGGCAAGCGTCCAACTCTCCTGAAGATCGCGACGCGTACAGGTCTGCCAAACGTGCCACAAAGAGAGCAGTAGCCAGAGCCAGACGGGACCACTTACAGCCATTGTACGATAAGTTGGAAACGTCTGAAGGGCAGAAGCTTATTTATAAGTTGGCATGTTCTAGGATCAAAGCGGCACAGGATATAACCAAGTGCCGCTGTGTAAAAGATCCTAATGGTAACCTGCTATGCGAGGACCTCGCGGTGAAGGAGAGGTGGCGCTCTTATTTCCACGAGCTGCTCAATAAGCAGTATAAAGATGTGCAGCCACCGGAACTCCCTCCAAATCTAGGACTTGTGCCACTGATAACGCCTGAGGAGGTGCGCAAGGCCCTTCGCTGCATGAAAAATCGGAAAGCTGTCGGCGCCGACGGAGTCCCCATCGAAGTATGGAAGGCTATGGGTTCTCGTGGTGTGGGCATCTTAACCAACCTTTTTAACCGCATACTCGAGACCGGCAGAATCCCCGCCCAATGGAGACTGAGTGTTATCACTCCAGTGTTCAAGGGCAAGGGATCTGTGCAGGAGTGTGGAAGTTATCGTGGTATAAAGGTCATGTCCCACACCATGAAGCTCTACGAGCGTATAGTTGACTCTCGGATCCGGCAGGAGTGCACTGTCTCGGAGGGCCAGTATGGTTTCCGCCCCGGTCATGGTACCATGGACCCTGCTTTCGCCCTAAGGATCGTTATGGAGAAATATAGAACGAAGAATACGCCTCTGCATTTTCTGTTCCTGGACTTGCAGAAGGCCTTCGACTGTGTTCCTCGCGTGATGATCTGGTGGGCGCTGCGGTCCAAAGGGGTGCCTGAAACTTATATTGAAACCATCAGGGACATGTACCGAAATTCCGATTCTGTGGTGCGAACTGCTGTTGGTGACACTAAATCTTTCCCCATTACAGTCGGAGTCCACCAAGGATCCGTCCTAAGTCCCTTTCTGTTTAGCGTAATACTGGACGAACTGTCCGTAGTCATCCGAGACGCACACGAGCAGCCCCCGTGGATGCTCATGTATGCTGATGATATTGCGCTAGCGGACTCGGATAAGGGACGGCTTGGAAGGCGTGTAAATGCGTGGAAAGAGTCACTTGAGAACGGCGGTTTGCAACTCAACGTAGCGAAGACCGAATACTTGGCTAGCAATACCACAGATCCCACACCTGTCTGCGTAGACGGTCACATGGTCGAGCGGACAGACCAGTTTAAGTACTTGGGATCTGTGCTTCACGAGTCCGGCGACATCGATTGTGACGTCAAGTCCCGCATTTCGGCAGCTTGGGCCAAGTGGCGGGAGGTAACTGGTGTCATCTGTGACCCGAAAATGCCGGTTAAACTGAATGGACAGGTCTATAAAACGATAATTAGACCTGTCCTTTTGTATGGTAGTGAGGCGTGGCCATTGCTTGAGGTGCGTGTCACGGAGATGAAAATGCTGCGCTGGATGTGTGGAGTGACGCGAAAAGACCGCGTCAGAAACTCCCGCATCAGGGGCAGCCTTCATGTCCGAGACATTGCAGACAAACTGCAAGAATGCCGCCTACGGTGGTACGGCCACGTTCTACGAAAACCGGCTAGTTACGTGGGAAACAAATGTCTTGCTATGGCGCCTCCGCCCGGCCGCGGCAGATTGGGAAGACCCAAGAAGTGCTGGCTTGACGTTGTAGGATCGGATATGCGTGCAAATGGCCTCACCACACGGGATGCCGAAGATCGTGCGAAGTGGAGACGTAAAAGTAGGAAAGCGGACCCCGGGCTCTCAAGAGAGATGCAACCGGGAACAACGCTCGGATGATGATGATGATGGCCAGACAGGTTTCATACATTTTTTTTACACTACAGATGCTCAAACTTAGCAGAAAGTATAGTTTGTAAAACTAAATCTATTATTGGGGACATCCTGTAAGTTACTAACTATAGTATTAAAAAAAAAATTAAGGTGATTTACAAACACCATTATTAGTGAACACATGGCGAAAAAAAAAAACAATGCTATCGCTTAATCTGTGGACGTGATGCCCCGAAATGTGCAAAAAAGTTGACATTTTTCAAATTTTACTAAAAAGTGACGTACAGCTCGAACCGTTTGAGATAGAAAAAAAAAACGTATTCTGGGCGGTCAACCCTTCCCCGCCAGCCGCCCGTGCAGAGACATCCACTGGTCTCCGGACACCCTGTATATGGTCGTGGTAAATAATGAACATATCGCGGTTATCGTATTCAAACTGTGTCAAAATCATATTAGATCACTTTTTTACCCCCTGGAGTATGTGATCAGTTATCAGTAAGGTATCAAATCTCTATAGAGCCGTATTCTATGCCTTTGACAACCAATTATCGTCTCAACATCTCGGCTAGGCATTGTACCCCATGAATGGAAACCACTTATCTGATTAAATCACAACTTTCACAAAGCTTTGTCTTTGTTGACCTAACAAAGCTTTGGTGCAAGTTTTTCGTCGGATTCAGTTGCAACGTTGTGACCTGTATTAGTCACTGAGGCTCTATGGATTGGATGTTTTAGTAAGAGTGTATAATTCTTTAGCCATTCAGAGGAGAAATGCAGCCAGCATAATGGGCACTTTTGGCCGTAATGGACTTGGTTAATAAAACATAATAAATATAAAGTAAAATTTCTTTATATTTATTATGTTAACTTTTATTAAATAGATTTAATTTCATTTCGGTCAATATTACAGACGACGCCAAAAATTAAAAAAAAAAACAATAAATGTTTGGGGTTCCCCATACTTAGAACTGAAACTCAAAAAGAAAATGTTTTCATCAAGCCCATACGTGTGGGGTTTTACTTACAACATTTATTCAATAAAACAAGTCAAACATAATACAAAAACAATAAATCACAAAAAAGAAAAAAAGACTTAAAACCTAAAGCAATAAGAAGTTGTCGGCACCGCCCTCCCGCGGCATGGTGCCCAAAACGCTTAACGCTAGGTTAACAGCCCTGGGATCACCAGACGCCTCGACAAGACGCGCCGACAAGTCCCTAAGAAAAACCTTACTACTAGGCCCCCAACACCCAATGGTCTCAAAACCCAAAGGAGTGAACAAGTAACAGCCAGGGATGTCTGCATACTTCTGCACTTTACGAGACTCAGCGCCCGCCGCCGCCGCACCCGCCGAAGAAGCAGTGGCCTGCACGTGAGAGGGAGCCAGTGTGTCCACGCAGGTGACGTCCCACACAACACACCTACCCCGCTCCCAAGGGACGAGCGTCACATGGGGTTTAAAATTGATATTGAGGTTACTAATATCATTATTTTTCATAAAATATCAAAGAATGACTTTCAGCAACAGGCCACTTGCATGTCCTAAGTTCCATGTTAAAGTAAAATTCTGTATCTGTGTTATCTTATCTACTACGAGTTACTACAGGTAGTATGTTCCATTGTTACATCAAATAAAAAACATGAAAATATTAAATTGCATTTTCCTTTGCTTTGCGTAGGTTATGAGAGGTGTTGTTCAATTTCAGGGTTTTATTCCATTTTATACGGGCCGTGAGCTCGGCGGAGAACGTGTCTCAATTTTACGAATTACAACCCTTTTTTGTTTGAAGTGTAGGAGGCAACGTTTCACACTGTTTTGTAGTGACTTAGAGAAGTTATTTTTAGAAAATGCCATCTTTTTTTTTAGCTTAGTCAAATGGATTAGCATTACATTGTGGTACATTATCATTACATTACGGTAGCATTACATTACTAAACAAAAGAACACGTTTTTATTAATACTAGTTTTTGTAAACAAATTCAACAAGTATAGATACCAAAAAAGTACTTTTAGAATTTACCATAATAATACAAAAATAAGAAACATTAGTACATTTTGATTCACCGAATATCTCTCTACAAATCTAATATTGTTCCCGTATTTTTGTAGAATTAACTTTTCAGTACTTTAATCAATAAATACGAGTATGTACCTATTTTCTCGATCTACGAACTCATATGTATGTTGCATAATCAAAGAATATAAATATTTTACAAAACCACAGACATGTACCTACCTATCATTGAAAGTTATATTTTCAAACCTGTCTACCTGTCTACTACACCAATACACGTTCCGGAAGTATTGAATCGGTATCTTTATCACGGTATGCCATGAACCATGAAACCATATATGGTTTCATGCACACCATGGTAATACATACTACATAATTTCTGGAAAGTACTTACCAAGACCCATAGTATATGATATTGCAGACATACTAACATACATAAATAAATAGGTACTGTATAACTGATACCAAAAGTAATCGAGTCCTTCCAATAACCGTTTCCTCGTTTCAACGACATCTACAAAAAAGTCACATTCAGTAAGCAATAAATACAGCAATGAAAAATACATCTAAATTATAACGATGCAAAAACGCGCTGGGACTGAATCTCATCAATACAATGATAACATTACGTCATATTGGAGCAACTAATGCGACAACGCGACTCGATGAAAATATTTCGTGTTAATTTAGAATTTTCGCGGACCACTATCAAAAAATTTAAAATTCAATAACTACTAAAATTACTATATAATATGATTTTAACTCACATGGTTGTTTTACTACAAATATTATTTAAAAGCACGGTAATTAATACCAAGTTTATAAAAAATGTTTTTTTCGGAGCAAGATAATTTTGGCAAATTGAGAACACGCCAGTTGCAATTACTGGACAAATATCGAGCTCGAGTTATTAAATAATATTTGTACTAAAATTATTACTTAAAAAATTTGGCCCATAGCACGTTCAAGAGCACTTAACAGGCGGGTTCGTGAAAACGCAGTGGGCAAGGCACACAGATCATTTATTTTTCATTTAGAGATACCTAGCAATTGCTAGAGATTTTAAAACATACCTCTTTACGAAAATAGCTGCTATTTCTTAGTGGAGAATTCAACAGCTATTGAATTCTCAACTAAGAAATTATATTACATTAAATGAAAATGTTCATGACGCATAATATCTCACGACTCAATTAATGTAGGATGATAATACACTGGCTTGTAAAACAAATAAGGTTGTAAACGTTTTTAGTCTATTGAAAATTTGCTTGGTTGTGATTCTTATGTTTACTTGTCGCTGTTAATGACATGTCGTCACAGCTCCATTGTGCTCTGTCTCCCAACAAACGGTCAAAGCATTTTAACGGATTACGGATATCGAGAGCCGTTTAAAATGTTTTGTGAGTGAACCACAACAACCCAATTCTTTTATTTCTGTGAGACACAAACAAACCAACGCTGTAAATACTGTAGGTAATGATAATAATTTTCACTTCAGTTTTTTTGGAGATTAATATTATGGCATGGTTTTTAATAACCGTGTACTGGTAAAAGAAAAAATATGTTAGGTTTCTGTCAACGTCAAGCTGGAAGGCAAAACACGTCACAACTAGCACGCGTTTCGTAAAAACTCCTGCTTTCTCCATTTTCCTGTATCTATGTTCCATGCTATGAATGGCATTCTAGTATCCGAGACATTGTTAGGTGAAGTAGGCTTGCCCAGAACCTATACCATCCTTCCAACCGAGTCAGCAATGCCCAGAGAAAAGAACAGGTCATACGTCAATGCCCCATAAATATCATGGAATAAAAGTTGCTTGCGCTGTGTAAATCATCTAAAAAGGCCATGTTCGTTCCTCATTACTAAGTAGTCAACAAGAAACCCTTATAGTTTCATCATGTCCGATTTACCATCTGTTTATCTGTCTGTACGCGGCTTAGCTCAAAGCCACTTAAAAGTAAGCAGCTGTAACTTTGTTTTGATTTACAACGGTTATTGGCTATTTAAAAACTGTTAGGAATACTTACAGTCAAATAAGTTTGTTTTATTTTATGCTTAACGCGGAATATCTTTCTTCGAAGTCTAAGACTTTTCGACAGTAATTTCAAAGGAATAGAAAGTGTGTATGTAATTGGTTTGTATTCATCCACTTACCAACAACTTGACTTGACATTACTACAACGTAAATTATCATTTTACATTGAACAGTCAAATGCACAAAAGGTAATTAATTTTTAATTAATAAAATTTATTGGCGCTGCAAAGGGTTTTCAGTTACTATAACAGTTTCTCAATTTACTCACCACTCGTTTCGACATTAACTTTCTGAGTACAATTTAAACGGTTATTTGTTCGGAAACCGCACGACAGGGTCGGATTTTATTTACGATCCTCCAATAAACTGAATACAGGAAAATCCGTTTTGTTGTTAGGATCGGTCGGTACTTAATTTTAAGTGCGGATCAATATGTAAAGTTTATTTCACTCCGGAAATCATTGAAGTATGGCTGCAGCATACTACGATCTCAAGTCTATACTTTGACCCCCTTACTTATAAACGATTAGCTGCGTCCCGCTGTTTCACACCCGTTTATGTAACGTGTTTCACTGTCTCTAACTTTGAAATTTCATATCACAGTAAAAGACAAACGTTACATAAACTTAGTCATCGATTATAAGTAGGTAAAGGGGTAATTTATTCAATTCTTCTTTATAAAAAAAGCCTGAGAAATTTATTACGCCCAAAAATTTAACGACACTCTCTAATAAAACTAAGTCGTTTATCGCTAAAGGACATTTTGCGTTAATCCGAAGTGTTGTTGGGAGAAAAAATAAAAATGGTAAGAAATGAAAGGTTTAAGCTGTGGGTAATATTGGACCTTCAAGAAAATTACTGTCGCTTATTTCGGCCGAATGGTCAAAGAATTCTTAAAATCCTTTTGACAGTGCGGTACTTTCGCACGGAGATTTTGGGTATCCATACACATATCGGTTCACATATTAACTATTTTTCATTTCCTCGAAGCAATATCCTGAATGTAGCTCAGGATGTTTGGAAAAGCTTTTGCAATTTCCTTCGGAGTAGGTATACTGATTTTTGGTATTTTACCTGGCGGACTGTTGAGTGCGTTGCAGATTGAATTTTCTACTTCAATTTTTAATTTGACTAAAAATAAACATAAGCATGTTAGCATAATAAATTTTATTAACCTTTACAAATAGTTTGTTTTTAACTACTCGTATGAAGATCTTTCTTCTGTTTTCGCGATGTTGCATGTTGTTTTTTCGGTTTTAATCGCGTGGTGTTTATTACTTTTATCATTGTTCCAACGCTGAACGTTTCGAGACCTTTACAGGTCTCTTTCTCAGGATTGATATTCGTATAAAATTAATTTTGCATGTATTTTATGTCGCCGTTGTTGTTGTTTTTTGAGTAGGCTATTTAAGATACCACACGGACCCGTTATGGTTTATTGTGGCAGCCCTTTAAAGTACATTTCTAATACCCTTTGAGTCTAAAAAACTTCAAGATCCCTTGGGCTGTAATGTTGTGTATTCATTAGTTAGACAGTGAGACGCCACGGGAGCCTACTTCGGATTGGCAAATGTCCCATGGCTTCGGACCGTGGTAAGTCCTAGTACTAGTCGTTTTCCTCACGATATGTTGTTATCCTATACTCATAGCGCACGTAATTCCTAAGACGCTTAAGGGCTATACCTGCTAAACTCAAAATCCATGTCGGGCGCATCGAAAACTGTTGATTATTTCATGACGGAATGTCGTAGAACTTTTTTTTGTGCACAGATTGTAGGCGACATTGTTTCCGATATTTTAGTGCAGTTTCCATACAAATATGTCGAAACGTATTGAAGCCTATCGACATTTTAGCCAAATTAGACATTTTTTGTCTAAAATTTGGATAGGGTTTGCACCAATAGGAGGTTCTTGTCTTAAAACTACACCAAAATGTAGGAAACAATGTCACCTACAATCTGTACACAAAAAAAAAGTTCTACGACATTCCGTCATGAAATAATCAAAAGTTTTCGATGAGCCCGACAGGGATTTTCAGTTTCAAGGTCGTTGGCGTTGTAATTCCTCTTAATGCGCGATCGGCCTAGACACGAAATCATAACCCTTGAAATGAAAATCGGGATATCTACCACTAGACCAACATCGCTCTATGTCGCCGTAAGAGTCCTACTCTAAATTGTTCCCTAAGTTTTAAGGCTACCCAAGAAGTTTTTATCACACAGATACCTATTATAGAACATTAATTAAATAATATCTTTGTTTTAAAAAGACATTAGTGATATTTGAGAAGTTTCGTCATTAAAATGCCATTTGAAAAGTTTGTTTAGCTAAAAGGGCCATACTATTCGAATCATTTACATATTAATGGTTAAACACTTTGATATTAATTTTTGATGACACTAATTACTGACATCCATTTAATTTTCAAAACTTTTATTCAGAATCAAACAGTATAGGAACTTTAGAATTTTCTAAAATTCGGTAAGCACTTGCGTTTACTAAATTAAAATGTAAAAAATGTTATTTCAAAATATTCAATTACTTTTACTGGCTAGGATTGATCAATTGAACATTATTGCTTTGATTTTACCGCCACTAAACTCATGGGACCAAAATTAATATAATCCTCGATCTATCTATACCTATATCTAGTAGGTACCTATCAATTCTGCGAACTACAATGGGTAGTAGTAATAGAAATTTCAAAATTGCAGTAAAGTTTGTACAGTTTTAGGTAAACTAAATTTATAATTAGTAATTCGTACAAGAATTTTGGTTGAAATGTATTAGTAAGATAAGATAAGTTAAGTTTAGTTATGATGAAGGAAGTGATGGAAAACTCACAAGTTTAGTTAAATGTGTATACTGGTTTACGTTCTATGCAATATTCAACAATAATTCGCTCGCTTGTCGTCGAGGCGACCTCGATTGCTTTGAGCCAGGCTAGCTGAAAGGAGCCCAAAACCGTGACTAATGCAGGACTGGCGAAGACCTTTGCCCGGCAGTAGGATAGTATTAAAAATACCCAAAGATTAAAGTCGAACGAAAATGTTCAAAGTTCTTACCGAAATATTCAAACGATGATTATTGGAAAATGACACGAATGAAAGTAAAATCCCAAGACATAAATGTTGCACAAAAGTTTAGTTTACTAAGTTGGTAATACTGAAACTATAAAGAACATAATGTACCTACTTACTAATTTAAGTTTCTAAAAATCTTATTAGTTTTCTGTCGATACTAATATCTAAAAGTTAGGCCATGACATATGTATCAAAACAAGATTTATGTTACAAAAATAAACCCAGATAGTAAAAATATCTACAAAAACCGTAAATATGTAAATAGCATTAGGTACCTATTTCAAATACGATACTAAAATACCAAAATACACCCGACAACGTAACTACATACATTGCCTCTTTTCTACATCATAAAACTTGAACACGTCAAGACACGTATCTCTGAAGAATACAACACATTTGTTTTTATGTGAGGCTCTTGTCTATCTCGATCACTAGCTAATTTTTCGGTACCTAAAGGGTAAAAACGGGACTCATTTTACTAAACCTTTTGTCTTTTGTCTGTCTGTCACCAGGAGGGTTACTGGTGACAGACAGACTATTAACGATACGATAATACGATGGTTCTACTGTCACCCTACTATCAGAATGTGACAGTAGAATCATCGTATTATCGTATCGATGTCGTATCGAAACGAACCGAAGTAACCCTCCAGGCTTTATCTCATAAAACGTGTTACTAGCTAACAGTTAAAATTATTACACATGATGTAGTACTTCTGTTACCGCTATAACAACAAATACTAAAACATTATTTAAAAGGGGCTCCTATACAACAAACGTGATTTTTAGTGACAACGGTAGGTACGCGAAGTAGAACTTGCACTTGGTCGGTTTTTTCCCTAATTGGTCGGCAACTCAGTTATACCACAGGTCCACAGAATACATAAATAGTACAAGTAGTTATACCTCAATGAAAGAGTTCCCGTGTTTTTTTTTAGAATTGAAACGCGCTTTATGAAATGACATTCGGTATAATTATTAAGTTTATTGAAATTAAACCGAACACCACCTCAGACTTTAAATGTTTTTATTTGTCCAAAAGATAATGAAATACTGTATTTTAAAACTTATTCTGCTTCTAATTCTGAAGATTTTTGGTCAATTCTCGAAAACCTTCGAGAATTGGGACAATTTTTGGGTAAATTTGTATTATGCTCACATTTGAAAAGTTTTACTATAACACCATCTTTTTAAATATCTACATACTAGAACAAAAAACTGTTCACATTTTGTTCAAGGTAATAACAGCCAAGCAAAGGTTGTTTCGGATACTTGCAAAGGTTTGTAGACTTACGAAACCTAGGAGAAACTTTGTTACGTTGCTCACAGATGGCGTTGTTTTAAACGCTACGAAATTCGTAGTTAAAATTTAGATGTTCTACGAATATGCTACGAGTTATTTGTTGGTACGTAGTGCTTTTGAAAATTAAATGACTCACCTCCGCACTTAGAGACGAATAATGGTAATTAAACTATCACTAAGTGTCACTCACAAAGAAAATCTTTACTAAGTGATAGTTTAAGTAACATTAAATGTCTCTGAGTGCGGCAGTCAATTTGATATCACCTACTACTATTACTGAAAATCATCGAAAATCACATATTGTTACTTATCACTCTTAAATATTTTATAGTATAGAGAAGATATTGCAAGCATATTTTTGCTTATCGCTAGATCACGCTGTGTGAAAAACCTGCAATGTTTTTATTTGTTTTTTTTTATACTTTAATAACAAAGGAACCGAAAAAATACCTATAAAAAGTTATAATTTTATCACTGGCTAATTGAAAGGAAACTGTCTCTGATTAATCAATATCTTTACCTACAAAAAGTTTATTGTTACCCAGTCTTTCTTTTACTAATACTATTACAATGAATTAGTCAGTTTCCGAAAGTTATATTTTATTCGGAGAAAAGAAACTTTTCTATTCACTAAATAAAAATAGAAAGGTTCTGCTAAGGGCGGATGTAAACTACATTTTTTTCGATCTGGAACCCTTAGCTTAGTCTATTTCAACTAAAAACGTATTATAGTTCGTTCGACCGAAACTTTCCGTCTATACGGATTCAAACTAGTTTTAAATTGCGAACGTCAGATTTTTTTTCGTTCGAAGAAAGCGAGTGACCCTCTTCACTATAAAGGAGTTCTGTTATTTAAATTTACAAACTAACATAGTTTTTTTTCTAATTTTTTAACGCTGCATAGATTTTATATTTCGGCATAAATTGTGCATATTAAAGAGAATAAATAGATACTACTTACTTACTAATACTACTACTGTATACTTTTAATTTTACGAACGAAACCAATCTTAACTAATAAAAACTTAATAAATATTATAAACTAAATATAAATTATGATTAAACCGTTTAAAATAAAACTCATATTAATATAAACTAGAGATGCGCCGAGTACTCTGCCGGCAGTTTTTTACTACTCGTACTCGGCCTCGGTACTCGGTTCATGAGCCGAGTAACTCGGGTTTATATAAATATATATATCTGTGTAGGATTTCATCTGTGTACAGCTTTGGCTTCCTAACTTAGTGCGAAAGTTTGTGTATTTGTTTGTTGCTCCTTCACGCTCAAACGGGTCGACCAATTTAGATGAAATTTAATACGAAGGTACAGAGCTAAAGAACTTTATATCGACACATAAGCTGGTAAAGTGGCAGCGTTTAACTCTCCTGAAGATCGCGACGCGTACAGGTCCACCAAACGTGCCACTAAAAGAGCAGTAACCAGAGACAGACAGCACCACTGACAGCCATTGTACGATAAGTTGGAAACGTCTGAGGGGGAGAAGCTTATTTATAAGTATGTTCTGGGATCAAAGCGGCGCAGGTTATATCTAAGGGTCGCAGTGTAAAAGACCCCGATGGGAACCTGCTATACGAGGACCTCGTGGTGAAGGAGAGATGGCGCTCATATTCCCACGAGCTAAATAAGCAGTATACAGAGGTGCAGACATCGGAACTCCTTCCGAATCAAAGACTTCTGCCCCTGATTACGTCTGATAGGGGTCCGCTGTACCGTCAGGTTACTCCCAAGAGCAATCGTCAGGGATCTGTTTTAGACAGGTCGTGTCCTCAAACGCTAGTTCGGTCTTCTTATAGGACCCGCTATCTACACGGCCAAAGTGGCTATGGCCACTTTGTGCATGTACATAGCACACCTGTGTAAACGGTTATATGGTGAAACTGACAGGCCAGTTTAAGTACTTGGGATTTGTCCTTCCTGCGTCCGGCGACATCGGTTGCTATGTCAAGTCTCGTATTTAGGCAGCTTGGGCTAAGTGTCGAGAGGTAACTGGTATCGTCTGCGACCCCAAAATACCGGTTGAACTAAAAGGAACAAGTGTATAAAACAATCACTAGACCTGTCCTTTTGTACGATAGTGATACTTGGCCAGTGCTTAAGCGACATAAGCAGGAGTTTCACGAAGATGAAAATGCTGGGCTGGATGTGTGGAGTGACGCGAAAAGACCGCGTCAGAAACATCAGGGGCAGCCTTAATGCCCAAGAAGAACGGCCAATGACCATGCAAGAATGGCGTTAACGATGGCACGGTCACGTTTTACGAAAACCGGCTAGTTACGTAGGTTCAAATGCTTTGCTATGGCGCCTCCGCCCGACCGCAGCAGATTGGGAAGATTCAAGAAAGGCTGGCTTGACGGCGAGAGAGCAGATATGCGTGCAAATGGCCTCACTACACGGGATGCCAAAGATCGTGCGAAGTAGAGACGTAAGAGTAGGATAGCGGACTCCGGGCTCCCGAGAGTGTTGGTGATGAGATGTTCCCATCAGGAACATCGCTCGGATGATGATGATGATGAACCGCGGGCGCAGCTTGTACCTAAAGAAGAAAACCTGCTTGCTTCGAGTCGCCTCGCCTGTCGCAACTTGTTTTCGCGGTTATTTAAATGAACCGAGTAACTCGGCAGAGTACTCGACTCGGTAAATTTTGAACCGAGTAATACTCGGTACTCGGTTACTCGGTAAAACTGGTACTCGGCGCATCACTAATATAAATTAACTGATACATATTAACTACTTATATATTTTGCGATTTTTTTCTTTGTCGAGCGTTAAATAACATTTCATGACATTTCCCCTTACTTATAAACGATGACTAATTTTATGTATGTGAATGAAGTTTCAAAATTAACAGTCAGTTACATAAACATAGGTAGTATTTTTTATAAGTAAGGGGGCTGATCTTCGCAGTCATTGGCAGATCCACAGATATATTTATATATAAAAATGAAACGTTTTCCGTTGTCACGACATCACGCGTGAACGGCTGGACCGATTTCGACAATTCTTTTTTTGTTGTGTTTGCTATTGTCAGGAGAAGGTTCTTATGAAAGAAAAAATGCTAAACCGATTTTAATGAATTTTATTTTTTTATACTAAACGACAGGACAACGTCTGTCGGGTCAGCTAGTCAATAATAGATTGATAGCTGAAGTTAGTTATACAGACAGACAGACAGACAGACATACAGACAGCGAAGTCTCAGTAATAGGGTCCCGTTTTTACCTTTAGGTACGGAACCCTAAAAACGTTAGTTCCTATTTACGCGATATTTTATCTTAATCGCATAGGCGTAATACATCCTATTTTATTTCAATGAGAACCGACGGAGCACATATTTCTATTTTCACGGACAAAACCGTTCTAATGTAAACCCAGTAGACCATTAAATTAGAAAAATAAGTTACGTCCGCAAACATACTGTGTGGGTTTTAGCGAATAATTACTAATTATTTTTGACACACCGAAGATAATTATGAGTGATTGAAAATCATAACGACAGCAGCTGAGATCTCGTTACTGCACCGTTTACTAAAAAATATATACCTACCTATTTATTGCACGACGTTGCACACAACGTAATCTAGCCCTTATACTAAGCACTAGGCTTGTATTAGACAACGGATATACTACAAATTATAATTTTTTTTGGAAATACATGTATATTATGATACAAAAATAACACCCAGACCAAAAACAAATATTTATTTTTAAGCATAAATACCTGCACCCGGCGGGAATCAAACCCGCAATCTTTTGCATTGCAGTCGGGTGTTCGCAGAACGCGCCACAGAGGTCGTTAATAATAATATTACGATAGCCGAAATCTCGTTACTGTACTTTTTATTGCATAGTTTACGTAAATCGGTAGAGATACTTAGGTTGTTCAATACCTGGTTTATCGACGAGCTCGTTCAAGGATGAGGCGGCGCGCGTCGTCTTCTTGGTAAGTGGATCAGCGTCTCGTCTCAAAACCGGTCGAATCAATTCGAAATAATAAAGGTGCATTTAGACCAAACGAAAGAATGCTCATTCTAGCCGCACTACGTCATATTCTTTTAATGTAAACGGACGTAGAGCATTCTTTCGTTGTTCTGTCTATGTCTATTTCACTAAACATTCACGATAGAGTGCTCGTGTTCTAGCTCTAGCTCTGTGTTCGTTTGGTCTAAATGCACCTTAAGGTGTGTAAGAAATCTTTTCTTAAATGGATATTTATTGAACTTATTTTTGTATTGAAACCAAACTTAAATTATAAGAACATAAAAAATATTAGGAACTCAGTTCGCTTCTATCGGCTGTTGCACTCACACGCGCATAAGTGTCTCTTCCGTACAGTGTGCGTTTAGTGATGGGAAGGTATCGATAATCTTGTTATCGATATCGATACCGACCTGCTAGCTGTGAAGATGGATAAATTTTTAACTAGATCTCATTCATCTAGTTCCCTATCCGGGAAAAGATTGGGAGACGATGATCTGGAAAACCCCAATGAATTCAAGATGCCGAAGCATTCTGCTCCAAGGCAAGAAACATCACGACCTTCTGGTATTGAGACTCGCAACTCTTTCAGTGGTCTATTAACAGACAAACTGCCAGTGTCGACTCATGCGACGAAGCTTCATAACGCGACATCTACTCGTAAAACTAAAATCCCACCCATATTTATGATGCTGAAACCTGATTGGACCCACGAGTACATCAAGACCCTAGTATCACGCTACACAAATGCGTACCACCTTCAATATAAAGGTAACAACAAATTAGCTATATACTGCTACAGCCCTGACAGTCATCAAAAACTTCAAGAGGGTCTGCGAGCTGAGAAAATGAACTTCCACACTTTCTCAAGAAAAGATGAGAAGACTTACAAAGCTGTCATATTCGGCCTGCCAGCCTATGTAGAACAATCCCTTACCCAGGAATTAAGTTCCTTGGGCTTTAAAGAAGCCACTGTGCGCAAAATCAAGATAGCAAGTGAAAATGAAGTCCCTTGTCCCCCTTTCTTGATCCAGCTACCTCCTGGTACTGATATGGCTGCTTTCAAGAGGTTAAAATATATAAGTAATTGCGTGGTGAACATTCAAAAATATAAAGCGAAGTCATTCCTTGGCACTCAGTGTTACCGCTGTCAATCGTTTGGACATTCATCCAAAAACTGTAATCTTATGCCGAGATGTGTGAAATGTCTCGAATCTCATCTTACTCAAGACTGTCAAAAAAAAGATCGTAGTGAGCCTGCGAAATGTTGCAACTGTGGTGAAAGTCATCCTGCAAACTACCGCATGTGCACTGAACGACAAAAATATATAAAGAAACTTGAAAATCGCAGAGAAGAAGCAAAATCGCTCAAAACTACAAAGCCACCCACCAACTTTTCTATTGGATCTAGTTCCTATGCGAACAAAGTTAAAGGCATCAGCGCTGGAGTTCCCAATCTTAATTTATCATCTCCAAAACTGTCTTTAATTCCAACCAGTGATAATGCAGCTGCTCATCCGATAACATCCACTGATCAACTGAAACATCAAAAACAGAGTGAACATGATGACCATACGGTAGAAATGCTAAAGATCCTTCAAACCATTAAAGCCCTCAAAGGCCACTTTGAAGCATGTACGTCCATGATAGATAAAGTCATATTAATTCTCACACATCTTGGTCCTTATGTTTGATAACCATACTGCGCTTAACATATTATACTGGAATGCCGACGGTGTTCGTCCTAAACTAGCTGAACTCCTTGATTTAATGCATGATTTGAGAGTCGATATCGCATGCATATCAGAAACTCGCCTTGGGACACATACAACCCTAAATACTCCCGGATACAATTGCTACCGATGTGATAAAAATAAAGATAATAGTGGTCAGGGTGTAGCCATACTAATCAAAGAAAATATATCGCATTCCCTCCTTGTGTTACCATCTACCGTTGCGCTTGAATGTGTTGGTGTACGTGTCAATATGTCTGGTAAACATTTAGCTATTATCTCAGCATATAATTCCCCTAACAAAAGCCTCCATAAGACAGACCTCGATTCTATACTAAACGTAAGCTACCATGTTCTCCTGATGGGTGACCTAAACTCTAAACATCCATACTGGAATTGTAACACTATCAATCATAGAGGTGAAACATTGTACGAACATATGACTGATTACGGGTACGAAGTCCTGGGTGCTGCTAAAAACACTCTAGTACACTATAGTGGTGCATACTCTCCTTCAAACCCCGATATACTACTTTGTAAAAATTACAAACCTACGTCTGACCTAGAAGCTCTCGAGGCACTTTCTTCTAATCACTTGCCTGTTGTCTTCAGGATAAACGAAATTTTTGACCGTATTTCTCACTTCCGTTACAACTATGACAATGCTGACTGGGTTAATTTTAGAAAGTATCTGGACGATAGAATATTCCTCTCTTCAGGTACTCACGACACCCCCGAAGATATTGACAACTCCGTTGAACATCTAACCAATCTACTAACTACCGCTCGCGAGACATACATTCCCAAAAGTCTTGTCACTCCGGCATTGAGCAAGCTACCTAAACGAATCAAAAAGATTATACGATATAAAAACAAAATTCGAAGGCAAGCCCATTCTGAGACAAATTCAACTAAAAGAAAAATCTTATAATGTCATGTTAATTATATCCAAGCCCAGATCAAACATGCTGTAACCTTATATAACAGTCACTTATGGAACCTCAAGCTGGCTAAAGTGGATAACCCTAGTCAAGACCTATGGAGAGTAGTTAGATCATTCACAAAAAAGGCTGTACATATAACACCACTTCAAAACAGTAACGGCTCACTGACTACCGCTGTTGAGGAACAATGTGAATTGTTGGCAAGTGCTTTCGCCAAAAACATGTCCCTCACCATGGATTGGGTCAGTGACCCTATTGTTGAAGAAGGTGTTATCAACTCCTTAAACTTGGTCGGCTCCTTCAATACAATATCCTTGAGTTCCCTGGTCACGCCAAGTGAAGTCCATAAGACTATCAAAAAATTGAAGAGTCGTAAAGCACCTGGGATTGATAACCTTAGTAATACTTTAATTAAAAATATGTCTTTTAAATCCGTAATACTATTGACCAAAATTTTTAATGATTGTCTTAGACTAGCTTACTTTCCTAATAACTGGAAAAATGCTAAGATCATAGCTGTTAAGAAATACGGCAAAGAATCGAAAATTCCCTCCAACTACAGACCTATCAGCCTGTTACCTTGTCTGGGAAAGATCTTCGAGCGAGTAATTTCCCATAGACTCACCAATCTTATCGAGGACAAATTAGTACCAGAACAATTTGGTTTCCGTAGATCCCATTCTACATCGCACCAGATGGCTCGTCTGACTGAACACATCGCCCATCATTTAAATATGAATAGATCTACTGGTTTGATTCTGCTAGATATTGAAAAGGCATTTGATACCGTGTGGCACGCCGGCTTAATTCACAAACTCATCCAGCATGATGTACCTTTAGACCTGGTTAAACTCATTAAATCATATTTAACCAACAGAAAGTTCTCAGTTCATATTGGTGATGTTTCGTCTTCCTATAGATACATACAGGCTGGCGTGCCACAGGGATCAATACTAGGACCATACCTTTTCCTGGTATACCTAAACGATATCCCAAAGCAACCGCACACATCACTTGCATGTTTTGCTGATGACACTGCTAGCTTTACCTCTTCTGAGGATTTCGATATAATTATCTCGCGGCTTCAGTGGTCCTTAGAGCTGCTGCTGGAGTATTTCACTAGATGGAAACTTAAGCTGAACACGCTTAAGACTGAGGCTATAATGTTTACCAGAAGACGAACTATACCAAAGCGTCATTTTTGATAATAAAATAAATTGGTCTAAAAACTCAACAACCCTACAGTCTAAAGGCATAAAAGCTATTAACGCCCTTTCACCAATTTTAAACAGGCGAGCTAACTTGCACCCTAAAACAAAACTAAAAATTTACTCGTCTCTAGTTAGACCATGTATAACTTATGCTGCACCTGTATGGAATAGCACTTGTGACAGCAACTATAAATTGTTACAAATTGTCCAAAACAGGGCTTTAAAAATCTGCTATAATACCCCCTTTCGAACCAACTTGGTAACACTTCATGAACGTATAAATTACCCACTTGTTAAAAATTTTATCCTAAAAATATCTCGTCTATTTTACAATAATATTAGAAATAGAAACAATAAAAACCCTTTAATCACACAAATTGGTTCTACCCGTCTCCAAAATACATCTTACGCGGGTACGTATAATCGATACCGCCTGCCCCATCACTACTTTCTTAGTACTGAATGACGTCAGTTAGCTACTGCAAGATCGGTCGTACCGGCTCGGTTACCGCTTGACCGTTGATTAGTTGTGATTACCCCCATTTGTAGTAAAAAATTAAAAAATTCATTCTAATTCTAATAATATGTTAAATTTTTTTTTATAAATAATTATGTTTTCTTAAATATTCACAAGGTATCTGTTGTGCTAGCTATTTGGAATGTGTTTATTGTGTATGTTGCGGGATTCCATGTAAGTACCTATAAATGTATCCGACAACGCAATTCTTACAAAGGTATCAATTGTAACGCATATTTATATCCTAAACTAAGACTTATGTGGATATGCTGCAATGTAGGCAATTCTATAATTAAAATTGTCCTATCTTATTGTAGATTTAATAAATATACCTTGGTAGGTAGGTACTTTCTTTCTTTCTTTCTTTTGTTGGTTAGGTAGGTTTTATAAATTTGCAAATGTAATGCTAGTTATAGCTTATATCACCTTTTTTGCGGATGTTTTTGTATTTCTTAGCGTATGTTTAACCTGTATTTACCCCCCAATTTAAGTATTTTATAAAGGCGCCTCAGTCTGTAGAAAATAATATTAAAATTAAGCTAGTTTGTACATAGTTAATTATTACTAGATCATGTACTAACTCATGTAAGCATATTTATGAAATAAAGACATTTTAAAAGTAAAAAAAAGTAGTTAAACCTTGTTGGAGGGAAAAGTGCCCAGAATGCTGGCTGCATTACCCCATTGTATGCAGATACTCATAATCTGGGCAAAATAGAAGCCAGCATTCCGGTCACTTGAAGCCTCCACCAAACATTTAGCTAGCTCTCTATACAGACCCAGAGCGGCCGGCGGCCCCCAACTACCTGATAGTCCCGGATCCCTGGTACATTTTCATCCACCCCATGATATTTTTAATATAAATATTGGCAATAGTTTACCCACAGCTATCCATATGCTAAATGTTTACGCAGTGAAAGGTGTAGCACGCCGACTTAGAAGGGACCTGTTCAGCATTCACTTACGATTTGAAAACTCCCAAATTGTACTCAACAAGGAATACAGTCAGTGATAATATTGACGTCTACAAAACGAATAAATAAGGAAATTTATAATATAAAGTTAGCAAATATAGTTAGTACGCCAGATTGGAGGACCAGAGATAAGGATTGAGGAAGATTTTTATTTAATTTACATAGACTGTATACTTAGTTTACTCCCTGCGCCCGCGGTTACACCTGCGTATGTCCCGATCCCGCGGGATTTACGGGAACAAAAGTAGCCTATGTCCTTTTCTAAGTTCCTTTCGATCTCTATACCAAAATTTATCACAAAGCGTAAGAGACAGACAAGTTACTTTTTCATTTATAAATATAAGTAAGGATGAGTCGGACATACCAATTCACTCTCCAGGGAGTGAGCGAGCAAAGAATTTCGGAGACAAAAGGTTTCATATTAATTAACGTACAACTCGTATGTGATACTTATCTAAAAATCCGTGTATAACTGCTCAGTGGCCGGAATCTACGCATGACAGAATAATACACGTAATCATAGCTCATTTCTGCGTCACGCCTTAAAAGAACGCGGCGACTGTTACCATTTCCATACAAATACCAAAATAAATTATGAAAAATTTAGTTTTCTACCTTAATATTGATATTATTCGGATTAAGATTTTGCTTTTATAGGGGGGGTCCCCACCACAAGGTTTTCCAAAATATTCATTCGAAATAAAATAAAACGGAGAAACATTTTTTTTCATTTTTACAGCGTATAAAACCCTATAAAAGTAAAATCTTAATCCGAATAATAGCGATATTAAGGTAGAAAACTAAATTTTTCATAATTTATTTTGGTATTAAGTTTGTATGGAAATGGTATAGTTCACGCAAAACTGAATGGCCCCTGTGATCTAGGAACATAGCACTCACACAGCTGTATGCGTTGCTGGATGGTCGCGGGGAACGAGCGACACGCGGGGTGGGTCGGTCCCCTCCCGACGACCGTACCTTTACCTGGCGCAGCTATTATTCGCGTTCTGCGCAACTACCTGCGCCTAGATCACAGGGGCCATTAAGTTTTGCGTGAACTATAACAGTGGCCACGTTCTTAATAACTGTGGAAAGTGGTGGCATTTCTTAAGCGAGTAGTCCTCGAGTCCTGTTCTTTTTTCCGTTGAGATTGGTTAAGTAATTAACCAACTTACTTACGACCTAGGCTTAATTAAACCTAGGATACCTAAGCAATTCTCCGCATATCGTCATTTTTTTCATTAAACAACTCGAGAATCTTTCGGGGTAAAGATGATTAATGCGTTGAATTGGCTTTTTCCAGTTTAGTTAATAATCAAACCTAAAAGTATAAATTTGTTTTTGGGACGGTGAAAAGATCGCGCGGCGTTTTGCCTAGAATGGCAATAGTGGTACAGTTGCAATGTTTGAAACCGAGTGAATTGTGTTTTAAAAGATAGACCGATAGATAAACGCTTTATTGTACTTACCATAATATACAAATATTACAAAGAAAACTCTAAATGGGGCACAATGGGCAACCTTATCGCCTGAAGGCGATCTCTTCCAAGCAGCCAATCTGTCTGTTTTAAAATATTTAAGTTGAAATTCAAAGTACTTTTATTCATTCGGATATTAAGAGGATTTAGTCTCCATTCTCTTTCTCCATACAAACGTAGTTTACATTTTCCTCCCTGGACAAAGACTGATATAAGATATATTACAGATATATTTTATGGCATAAATATATTTGCTGTAATGTCTTTATCCAGGGAGGAAAATGTAAACTACGTTTGTATGGAGAAAGAGAATGGAGACCATTAAAAATATAATAATATCTCTTTGAAACGTCAATAGGAACTGTATCTAGCGTACCATAGCCAAGGACACGTCGCTATTCAATGCGAAGCATCTCAATGTATCCTTTGACTCTATTTTTACAATGTTTCAGTTTTTCAGGCACTTATCCTTCGTAAAAAATAATTAGGTTAATGACATTCATTAATAAAGACCTAGTTCGAGCTGTTGAATAGTTACCATGTAGCCCTGGTTTAGAATAGGGTAACACCATATTACATAGACAAACGGATTAGCTCTTTGAAGTGGCAGTGGGCAGGACATATAGCACGGAGAGCAGATGGTCGTTGGGGCCGAAAAGTTCTCGAATGGAGACCGCGGATCGGAAAGCGCAGCGTTGGACGTCCACCAACGAGATGGACGGACGACTTAGTTAAGGCCGCGGGTTCACGATGGATGCAGGCCACTTATGACCGAAGCATCTGGAAATCTATGAGGGAGGCTTATGTCCAGCAGTGGACTTCTTACAGCTGAAATGATGATGATGATGAACACCATATTTTCCTGTGGGAGACTAAGGGACGGGGCTAGACTATCTGGGGAGACTAGGTAACCTTGAGTTCTTACCCCGTGGTGGTGAGAAAACTACTTGGTTCCGAGGAGGGTTGGTCTCAGGAGCAGTTAAAATAGTCCCAAATTTATTTTCAGTAGTCGTGATCAATGATCAATGCAACATTGATTATTTGGATGCAACTAGGAACATCGCGTAGATAGGAAGAAGAAATTGTACTAGGAATTGCCGACATATTATTTCCATGGTAATTATCGCCGAGTTTCTTATTATATTTATTAATGAGTAAGCATTTTACTTGTTCTCGAGTCACGGCTCGATTTCGCTCCGCCTAACAAACACAATTTTAAACGAAGTGAGTCTTAATTTGGTAAATGCGTTGTGGCTATTGTAATTTAATTTCTTAACGACTTTGAAATGAAATTTGTTGAGCCTTTGAATAAACGCTACGAAAATTGATACATATACCTATATATACTTACTTACAAATGTGTGCTTACTTTTGTTGTTTCCTTACTTACGTCATACGGGCTTCATTTGAAGTCGTAGGTTTTCGTAAAAACTATATACTTACATAACTATATGAACTTCTTTGTCTGGTGTAATTAGTATAGTGTACTTGCACAGTTGGGGACGCTACAACATAAGGCCGTATACAGAAAGAAAGCTGGAAACTTATAAGCGCTGACAAGCGCTTACCAGCGCTTGTCAGCGCTGGTGACCCGCGCAGGAAAATGTATGAACCCGCGCCGATAAGCAAGCTGCCGACAAGCTTCAACACGCGCTGGTCAGCGCTGGGCTGCTGACGTCATAACATCGTCCGATGAGTCCGACATTCTGCCTCAACCTGCTTCCTTTGTGTGGAACGGACCAGCGC
This sequence comes from Idaea biselata, assembly GCA_958496205.1. Lineage (NCBI taxonomy): Eukaryota > Metazoa > Arthropoda > Insecta > Lepidoptera > Geometridae > Idaea > Idaea biselata. The sequence goes on along the minus strand of OY292403.1, from coordinate 7,301,756 downwards.
TGACAAGCGCTGGTAAGCGCTTATAAGTTTCCAGCTTTCTTTCTGTATACGCACTAATATGCGTAGGTTTAGAGAACTGGGTCCCGTTGTATCATACACTAACCGTGGGCCATTCGCCTTAAGTTGAGCTAGACCACAATCCATCAAATGAATATGTCTAAACCGTCATTTTCTGATGGTTTTCTGTGTTTATCTTTTCGTTAGCGCTATTGGTTCGTTAATTCGAAAATATTGGTTCGACTTTTATATATTTAAATAATAACATGATAAAATATCGAAACCAATAGTTATTGGCAGGTTACATCTGAGGTCCGACGAGATGCGCACAAATCGCCATTATCTGATTACTGAAGAGGACGGCAGTACCAGGAGGAGATAACGGGGTCAATTGCATTCTCACAATAGGCACTGATACTAAACAGGAGAGAGTGGAGGGGACGCTTTTGCCCTACAGTGGGACAGAAAAGGATGATTAAAAAATAAGCTATTGACAGTTCATTTGAGCCGTCGAAAACCTGGATTTTTATAAAGCAACTAGCTGACCCGGCAAACGTTGTTTTGCCTTATAAATTATAGATAGTAGCCGATTCTCAGACCTACTGAAATTTCATAAAAATCGGTCAAGCCGTTTCGGAGGAGTACGGTAACTAACACTGTGACGTGGAAATTTTATATATAAGATTAGAAGAAGAAGAAGAAGAAGAATAACAACAACTAACCAGGTTCCGACCGCTGAAACTCTCAGCTTTGATCGTCCATTTACCTACACTGTCCTAAATACCGAACGTGTATTATATAGGTATATAATATGTACTAATTAAGTAACATTAAAGAATTGCTAATATCAAAGACTCGTAGGAAATTAATGGCAGTTGCGGAGATGAGGAATTTTCATTTTGCTAATTAAACATTATGGAACAAACGATGATTGAAACAACTGTGTCACAACGCACAATATTATATATATAAGTACCTACATCCTCAATTTCCGATTTTGTGGTTTTATTATACAGCGTGTACAGAAGGGTAATTTAAGCCGAGAGTGGTTTGGTTTGGTCTTAACGCTTAGACTATAATATGACATAGTTACATTTTCCCGGGTCTTTATTGCGTATTATTATTTATTTCCTTAGCTCGACGTTTCAACCATGACCATGGTCTTGGTCGCGAGGGGACTTCCTCTCGCGACCAAGACCATTGTAACATGGTAAATTTGGTGAATGTAACAATGTTAACAAAATGTAACTATGATAACAATACGTGTGAATTTAAAAAGTTTATAATATGACGTTTGGAAAGTCGAACTAGGTATTTAGAAATTAAAGACATTTTTCGGTTTTAATCGCGTAGTGTTTATTACTTTTTGCATTGTTTCAACGCTCAACGTTTCAAGACCTTTACAGGTCCCTTCTTCAGGATTGACTGAACTATTTTTCAAAAAAAAAAAACTTTGGCTAAGTAATGCATTTGTCTCGCACTTGTTAGTGGTCTACAACGTCTCCAAAAATGTGAAAGAGATTTTACTTAGCCGTTCGTTTATAAATACGGGGGTTAGAGTTGAAGGTCATTCTATCCAATTTAAGTTTACATTTTCTTAGTTTTTATTTCCATTATAAGGTAAGTTTAAGTATTTATATAACTATCTATTTTTATTGTACATAATGAATAAATATATTTAAAATCAAAATAAACACGGCAATATTTTACAGAAAATTTAGAAACGATGTGAAGTTATCAATTTGTTTTTAGGTAAGTTGTTTTTCTTTTTTCAAACCTAATCACATTTTTAGGGAATCCTATATTTTCTTAAGATATATATCTTAAGAAAATATTTGTATATTTATAACTATAGAAAAGTAATGAATGCTCGCCATTTACGTCGCGACGAAGACTCTCTTAAGTGTCCAAAATTTTCGCTTCCGGATATTATGACGGTTCACTTATCCATCCATCTCTGCTTTTAGTTAGAATTGAATTCGGTCGGTGTAATGTGTCTTTTCATCTTTATAAGTAAATCTGGAAGGTACTTATTTGTGAAACGTGTATGAAAGATATGGGAACTTTTCTATTTTTCCCGTCTCCCGTGTCGTTGGAAATTTTCAACAGGACAAAATAAAATAAATAATGTAGACCCTTACAAAGAAGGTCGAAGAAGAAATAAAAGACGATCGAACTAAAACAAAATAAGATCGAAACTATATCATAATAATATGCTGATTGACAAAATGGAGCTATTGGGATGTATTTATTCCTCCTATGAGTAAGTCGCGTATCCAGTATCCATCTGAATAAATGAACTTTCTTTAATTCTGTCTTTCTATCGTTTATTATACTTATATCGCGTAATATTGTCGAACTAAAAATTGACTTCCTTTTCAATGATTAATAAAAAAAGAATAGTTTGTGCTACACCGTGATACCAAGTTTCAAAACTAAACGTTATCTGTCTAAACTAAACGTTATCTGTCTAAACTAAACGTTATCTGTCTATTTATCCCTTTTCGTCGTTCTCGGGGAAAATCAAGATAAAAGTAGTATGATTTACTCCAGTTTCCAACTATTTACATTTCAAGTTTCATGGCAATCGGATTAACGATTTTTGCCCGAAAGACCAACAAACACACTGACAAACTTTCATTTTTTATAATATTAAAGGATTGACGTAAATGTGTACAAAGAAGTCTTGAATAAAATTCGACTACAAAAAATAGAGGCCTTCTGAATTATTGTCCTTTTGTACAAAATGTTCTTGTCAGCAGTTTTATACATAGGGTCCTACCTAAACTAGGATCATCGTAAAATCTTTTTTTATTCTTTGAAGACAAAAACTCTTACACGCTGTTAGGTAGGTAAATCCATTCATATAAAATGCCAAGTTTAGCTTCAGGTCAGACAATTTGATGACATTGTTTACTAGTAAAAATAGGTAGGTAATCACATTGCCATACTTATCACATGTATCCTATTCGAGTTTTTTGGAATGAAACAAACCTGTAGGGTAAGCGGTGTAACACGCGCGACGCGACTTTTATATACAAACTAGCTGACCCGGCAAACGTTGTTTTGCCTTATAAATTATAGATAGTAGCCGATTCTCAGACCTACTGAATACGTATACAAAATTTCATAAAAATCGGTCAAGCCGTTTCGGAGGAGTACGGTAACTAACACTGTGACATGGAAATTTTATATATTAGATACTAGCAGCGTCTCGCGGTTTTACTCTCGTAAGTCCCTGTCCCATTTGAATTTCGAAAAATCCTTTTTAATGGATACCTACAAATGACAAGGAACAAACTTTCCTTTAATAATTATTTTGTATTGCTCTCTATAGTTTACTTTCTATTATTGAAGGAGATCGTGTATCCATTTATCTTCTATATCTATAAAATGCTTTGTCCTGAACTGACAGACTGATCAACACACAGCCTAAAGCACTGATATTAGAGAGCTAAAATTTGGAGACTATATTCTTAGAAAATATTATTAAGGAGAAATACATCATTAATTAAATATTTTATTTTCTAGTAAAAAATGCCTTGAGCAATAAAAACATAAGGACTATATTCTTTATATAAGAAACTGAATATATAAAAGCACTGATAAGAAAGGGTTTTAACTGAAACCGCGGGACCCAGCTAGTATCTCAATAACCATCTTTAGTGACTATAAATGAAATACCTAATATTATTTCCATTAACTTCCTAGTCACGTTTCTTCTGTCCTATATTCTAAATTAAGTTTAAACTTTTATGTAAGTGCATTTCCTTCATACAAATAACGCTCATTTGTAATATGACCCACATTTTATTTAGAAGGAAAGGAGAAAATGTCATCTACACTTCTTTGAAACACATTACAAGTTTTACAAGTTCGAAATAGAAAACGTAGGTTTTTACGAAGTTATAATATAAAAGTTTTGGGCATACCATTACAATTTGCTAGTTGATTTTATTCATTTTTATTGTAGTTTCTTGGGTTAATAGTTTTTTTGTCGATTTAATGTATATCTACAAGTATTTAAATTTCTTATTTATTTAACTATCTAAGATAATAATTATGCTTTTTATATCCTACCTCCTACTAACATGATAAAGGTGAAAGATAGTGAATGTGGTTGCGCAAAAATAAAATAAAGACCGAGTTTCAACGTGCGCTTTTTTTCACGTTTAAACTCGGTATTTAGATATTGTTTTGAGCCCTGGAATAACCCAAAGTCTACTTTTTATCGCAATATTTCGACTGGTTCGGGACTTACGCAGGTTAAACCATAGGACGCTGCTAGTAATCTAAAAACCTCAAATTGGTACCATTTTCTATGGAAAAAAAAAGTTACTAAGTTAAATTTATGGCAACACATTACAGACAATGTGGTCAAATACAATTAAAATTTCATTTACCTAAATAGTACTTTACGAAATAAATACTCTACCCCTTAAGTTTATATGAGGAGAGATTGATCTTAGAGAAAAAATTAAAAGAAGTTAAGGTTCACTCACCTTTGCATTAGTTCTTAAGAGCCATGACTATTTAATGAATGATGAGGAAGTTGTTCCTTTGAGAATCACGCCATCGTTTCGCTCAATTTAAACTATAACTTTACCATAAAGCGGTAATTTGAGCTACGCAGCTTCTTCGATGGATAGTTATTATGTTTTGTTATACAACTAGCTGCGTCCCGCGCTTTCACCCGCGTAACTTCTGATCCCGTGGGATCGAGACAACAAAAGTGTTACTCAGGGGAATGTAGCTTTCTTTTGGTGAAAGAATTTTTAAAATCGGTCCAGTAGTTTTTGAGTTTATTCATTACAGACATATACACACACACACACAAACAAACAAATCTTTCCTCTTTATAATATTAGTGAAGATGTAGACTACGAACTTATAGATACCTGAATAGAGCAACTCACAATACTGTTTCCGTCGTCAAGTTTTGGGCAAATCATATTTACCTTTGTCTTGAGTCTTTGATACGAAAGAAGAATAGAAGAATTTTACTTGTACTGGTTTTAGGGTTCCGTGTCCAAAGGATAAAAACGGGACCCTATTAGTCAAACTACGCTGTCTGTCTGTCATCGGGCTATATCTTATAAACCGTGATAGCTGGATAGTTGAAATTTTCACAGATGGTGTATTTCTGTAGCCGCTATTACGCTATAGCTTTAAAAACAATATAAAACACATACGAGGCCTTACTCGGAAAAACACGAGAAAATGCTTTCTTAGCATTTTCTCGTGTTGGGCTTGTCGGGTGGCTTACTCGTGGTGTAGCGACTCAGAAACGGAATACCAGTAGTCGCGGGTTCGAGTCCCGCCGGGTACTAAAGTTTTAAAAGCATTTTTTCAAAAAGCATTAAACAAATATTTAAGAAAGGCTCCTACAAAACAAACGTGTTTTTTTGTATTAATGGTATTTTAGTATTTTAGTTGATAATTGATTGGCGAGCGCAATATATTATATTTAGATTGAGCAATTACCCTACACCACTTGTGGTTTGGTCACAATGGAATTAGCTAGAACGCACGGCCATGTCACATCAAATTCCATTATAATTAATTTCCAGGAATTCGAGCTGTATCTGAGCTGAGCTGTTCTCGTCTTCTTCGAACTCCTATTTTAGTCTCTTGTGTACCTACCTGTGTTTATAAGCAATGCATTTGTATGCATTGCAGACACTCGAATATCATGATAAAAGTGAAGTAAAAGTAAAATACAGACTTGTACAAATACATAGGTATTTCTGTGTATTGTAATGTTTTTTAAATTACATTTCTACCAGGGCTGTTTGTTTATTTTCTTAACTCTTCGTTTTGACGTCACGAGACCAAGGCATGTAACTAAATTGTATCAACTATGTCTCAGCTCTGGTCAGTTTTTTCAAAAATGGTTTAGGAATTGTTAATGATTTTCGAAGAAATCACTAGATTTCACATTCAAAACTTTAGTTAAAATGGGCGAAAAAAAATAACAGAGCTGGGCTGGTATATTTGATGAGATAATTTTGTTATGGAATAAATTGGACTGTAGTGGTGTCGAAGTGAAGAAAAAATCGCGAATAGAACTCTAGAACAAAAATAATACTTAAGTATGTTTTTGTGAAGGGAATAGTACCTACATAAGAACTTCGAAATATTTATGTTAGTGTACGTGATTAAGTTACAACTTTTTATTATTGTAATAAACTGAATGAATCAATATTGTCATCTTGTTACCCAAGTGCTTTATTCACATACCTAATTAACAGTACTTACGTGATTAGTATACAACTTTTTATTATTGTAATAAACTGAATGAATCAATATTGTCATCTTGTTACCCAAGTGCTTTATTCACATACCTAATTAACAGTACTTACGTGATTAGTATACAACTTTTTATTATTGTTATAAACTGAATGAATCAATATTGTCATCTTGTTACCCAAGTGCTTTATTCACATACCTAATTAACAGTACTTACGTGATTAAGTTACAACTTTTTATTATTGTAATAAACTGAATGAATCAATATTGTCATCTTGTTACCCAAGTGCTTTATTCACATACCTAATTAACAGTACTTACGTGATTAGTATACAACTTTTTATTATTGTAATAAACTGAATGAATCAATATTGTCATCTTGTTACCCAAGTGCTTTATTCCCATACCTAATTAACAGTACTTACGAGATTAGTATACAACTTTTTATTATTGTAATGAACTGAATGAATCAATATTGTCATCTTGTTACCCAAGTGCTTTATTCCCATACCTAATTAACAGTACTTACGTGATTAGTATACAACTTTTTATTATTGTAATAAACTGAATGAATCAATATTGTTACCTGGTTTCCTAAGTGCTTAATTCACATACCTTTTGTACAGACATGCATCACATAAATGAAATAAACTTGTGTTTTAATATTACCAACGTTCGGTACGTATTTTATTCATTGAAATTTAGGTACAATTCTTATAACTCTAACATCTAAAACTTTTATAGATATTAATAATATTAAGTTAATAATTAATATCACTTAGTTTGTAATCTCAGTTAACAGTAACAAGACATTAACTCCCTTACTTATTGACGATGATTAAGTTTATGTAACGTTCGTCTCTGTCTGTCAATTCTGAAACTTTATGTCATAGTAAAAGACAAACGTTACATAAAGTTATTCATCGTTTATAAGTAAGAGGGTTAAATGATTATAAACAAACGCGTACAAAGTTATCATCTCCCGATTCTCGCGGGAACACTGTTTGTTTCTATGCTGTACACTAGGTAAAAGTAAAAACAAAACACGATAAAGGTAGCACGAGCTTAGTACGAGATTATTTATAAAGCTGTTACAGTTTTACTTCTAGATTTTAAAAATATTCTCTGAATAATTCTGCACTCAACCGAATTTTTACCTGCAACTCCCACTAATCCGTTGTAGTGTGGCTATCGACTTCCGCCCCGGGTGCGCATCGGGATGTTTTTTCGTGTTTTTGACTCACCAGTACCTACTGATTAGCCGGCTTCTATTTTTCCAATCGCATAGAAATAAATACAACTAGATTTTATTTTAAAGTGTCTCCCATACTAGGAGAATTTCGTTTTTGTAAAATGCTTTCCATAATCCTGCACTCGACAGGATTTGAACCTGCAACTCCTACTAATCCGTAGTAGTACGTCTACAAACTTCCACCACAGGTCCGTAACAGTAACAGGCAAGTAGGCAAGTACTTATATTTACAATAAATTAGCTACACAAACACACTTGCATTCAGAGATTTTAGTTACATAACTTAATCTAAGTTTACGTTTATATTAAGAATGACCTAAACACATTTCTTTTTAATTTAGTTTTTAAGCACAACTTTTTGTCCTCTCTTTCTTTATGATGAGTATGAAAAAGAATGGAAGGAACATTTTAAATAGGTATTATGAAACAAATATTGGATTCCGGATTTTGGACATTATTTTATCACAGTAAAATTCTAAAGACTAGGCCATTTTTTTGTCCTTTAAAGCTTAGTAAACACGACTACTTGTGAATCAATCGAGACGAGAAAACGATAGATACTTGAAGTTTTGAATTCAATGAAGATATTGATATTAAATCTACCTGCAGATTATTTTACAGTCAAACTACACGATGACACTAAAGGTCATAGCCCACTTAAACGACTCTGCTCCAACACCGCTCCCATCCAACACTGAAATAGCCTACTAATATATGATGCCAATGTAAAATATATCTAAGGAGCAATATTTAAACCCCATATTTGAATTATATTATTTTTGCCGGGTGGGAGCAGAGTCGTGTAAGTGGGCTATGACCTTTACACTGACACTTAACCTAAAACAACCCTCACCTTCAGCACACATAAAAAAAATTCGTGCATGTGTGCTGTAGGTGTGATCTGTTTAAGTGCGAGTGTAAGTGTCTGTCTTGTATTTTGAGTTTAACGCAAAGTACAGAAATTATCAACTTTCATTAAAAACTCTACTTGTAATCTTTATAACAATGTTAATTTGGGTTTAGATTAGTTTCTATTAAGTATGTTTAATTCCAAATCAGGTCAGACAATATAAGTGCTATATCAAAGTTCTATCACACTTTTTACCTATTTATACAAATATTCAAAAGTCTCGCTGTTTGATTCTAGCAACTGCCCACGCTGACTGATCCGGTGCGTTTTCGTACTTAGATATAGAATCATTCACGTATCAAGTTTGCCTACAAGGCTTTCATTTCAATACACACTATACATCTAGCATTCCCAACACTAAACACCGAGCCTTCTTCTTTAATAGGCTCAGGAGTTCTCCTAAGAGTCTGCCTCGTGGGTTATAATAAGCTAACATTGTGTCCGTTGGAATATTTTGCAGACGACCGCAGCGAACGGACAGTTGTTAATCTGATTGACGAAGTGTTGTTATCGCCACGACGCAGCAAGGATGCGTGATGACCGCCAGATTCCCTGAAAACAATATCTAAAATCAAACATGATCGTGAATTTCACTTATTTCTTGAGAAAAGTTCTTTACACAATCAGTTTAGATACAGATTTGATTAAGGAATAGTTTCAATTCTGCTTCATTTGGTACATAATTAAGGACCGTAGCTACTGTCGGTTTCCCTCGGGGTATATTTAATAAAGTTCCGTTTTCATTAAGATCTTGTAGACAGATGTTGCAGTATACTTCGCTACGCCAAAGGCATCATCTTGGGTATCATTAAATAGAGAACCTTGAAGATTGCCTTTGTTTATGAGACAAGTAATTTCAAAAGCAGGTAATAGTGCACATTTCTCTATGGCGGGATTAGCTTTGTTGTGAATGACAGATCGCTATTGCCAACAAATTCTATTTTACCTAGAGTTTTTATTCGCGAAAAAAAAGAACGAAAAGATGTAATGTTAAGTCATATTACATAATATTTATGACCTATTAAGATTTTTCTTAATAGGTCATAAACAAAAAAAACCTTTTAAGGTACCTACTTACTTATTTATATTAGGGCAATCGTCCTCTAAATCTAACAGTATAAATTATTTATTTCTGGCGCCAGTAAAAAAAGGTTATTCCTTTTCTATGAAAGGATTAGTGGTAATATTTCCATAAATGTAAAAAAATATGGCCGGATCAAAAGTTGACTGAAAAAATGCAATGTCAGAGAGTTTTCTATGCAGAAATAACGAGCTAGGGTAAATGATCGTAATCCCTACCTGGAGCATGGCTTTGACATGGCACTGCGAACTTTAAGCATGGAATACACTGGTTTAAAATACTTGTTCACGAAGAACGCACGGACGCGGTGCTACGTATACGTCACGAGGCCATATTCTTATTGGCCGCCTTAGATGAAAACAAAAATAGTAGATACGGTATATTCTAAAATTGCGTATTCTAAAAATGAGCTAGAAATACCTACATGCATTTTCATAAAATTATTGTATTTAAAATCATTTGTCTTTAAGAATTATTCAGGCATTTATAAAACGAGCAAATAGACATTCTGATGGATTTCAAAATGACAATTGCCGTATGACAGCACGTGCTCACGCGGCAACGGTTCGACATACAACTGAGGCTAGTGCGTCAGCTAGACGCAGTTTTATTGTCTCATTTTCCGAGACTAGGTAACGTATCTGCTGTTTTTTGTTTTCATCTAAGTTGGCCGCTAGGCATTTGCATGAGTGTGACGTATTGTCAGAGGTGAAAAACAATTCAACAATCTCCTTCATATCTTTCTGTTCATTATGATGACTGTTTACTTTGCCAAATTTGAGTTCTAATTAGCCTGAACAGCACTGATATGTATTCGTCTGTATTAAAAGATATTATGAAAACGTTCTATCCTTTCTAGTGACAAGTTCAGTCTGGTTGAACTTAGGTTCAACCGCATGCCCTCACGTACGTGAGGTCACGTTCTTGAGTAAATCGCGCGCTTGGCCGCTGATTTGACGTGAACACACACAAACAACATCAAACATTTAATTCCGCGAGCGGTCCGCGCGTGCCAGTCGCAGTCGCTTGCTTACCCGCCGTCTTTCGCCAGACCTGCGTTTTGTACGTGAACACTTGTATGGATTATTGATGTGTGTTTGATATTTCGAGATCGTGCATGCAAGTCAACATGAACAAATATTAAGTCTTGATCTCGTGAGAGAACTTAACGGGATGAAAATATCGAAATGACTTATTGAGTATTGCCTTATAATCCGTTTTGTAGGTATTACTTTCCAATTCGGCCGACACGAACTCCAAATTCAAGTTCAACATGTTTTGTTTTTCTTCTTTACCTCTTTCCACTTTAAGTGAGGTTCAGTAAGATAGGTTATCTAGTAGCTAGCTTCAAGTTACCTTGAATGCTGGTTCATCACGTAAAGGCACCGGCTGACTATCAATCTACCTAAGTTAGTTTTCATTTTCTTTTAAACAAGTGACCATAACCTGCATGTTTAGCAGTAAAAAAATTACCCCTTAAAATTATAGAAACTACTATACTACAGTTTTTATCGCAACTTTGTTAACATTCTCAAACTTAAAGTGAAACATAAATCAAATTAGCGAAACAATACGAAAACTAAATGCCGAATAAACAATAGTTAAGGTACGAAGTGGTTTATGAATTAGTTAATGAGCGGAGGACAAAGAGGCTTTTCATTATGACCCTTTTGTTGTCGCTTGTTATAAAGAAGAGTGAACTTGCGGTAAACTTCATGTATATATGTATGTATGTATGGGTTCATTTGCCTTGTAATTGTAAGCAAAATGTTGTATCTAAGTGATCTGGGGGCACGGTAGTGCCCCCGCCAAGACGAGCCAGCGAAGCGTCCGGGCACTACCTACCTTTTCTCGAAAGGTTTCGTCGGATTTTTGAACCCTCATAACTTGGGTTTGGAATATACCAGATTAATGTTATTCACGGGGTATAATGTCAATAGGGGACTTAATAAAAATACACATTTTCAATTACATAGCTCCTATAGTTTGGATTTAATTGATATCTAAAAACCTCCAATTTCGTCACTGACTGAAGTCCTAGAAAGCTAAAATTTGGTATCTCGGCTGGTATTAGTACACAAACAACTAGAAAATTCTAAAAGTTGAAACTTTCACCCCCCAACCCCTAAAATTAAGTGATGGCTATTTGTATGAACTTTCGCAAATTTTGATGCTAGAGGTACTATAACTTCTTATTATAAATAATAAAATACAGAAAATCAGGATTTTTAGTAATTCACCCTCTAGCCCTCTATCCTTTAAATTAGGGGATGGAGTTAAGCGCGCGCACAGCACCTAATGTGTATTAGAGGTGCTAAAGATATGAAAATTGATTGATAATAAAATTAGAAAGGTTTACCGCTGTCGTACAGTGATGGACAACAAGAATATTTTCAAAAGTTGTTTTGCTATCCGCCAGTGGTGGCCAAACGAGTAGTGAACAGTGGAAACAACGTCCTAAACGCTGTACCTACGGCATGACGCATAAGTCGTTAATTCACGACCTATTGGAAATGAAAAAAAGAAATATACTTGGCCGTTTCATTACCGCCAGAACAATTGTTTAACAGAAACCCCATGCAAGGTAGCGAAACGGCCAGCCATATATCGTCCCTGTAGAGCGAGACATCACCAAATCGAAAAAGTGCCGATTTGACTTAAGAATGCCACTAAAATTCCAATTTTATTATCTACGTTTCTGTATTTTCGATTTTATCTTAGGTATTTAAGTTTTGAAGTTATAAAATGTGAGAATTCACCAACTCTGAGTACTGATCGCAAAAATAAAATGATAATTAACCAAGTTGACTTAATTAATTCTTACTTTTTTAAACTAAATACAGCTGAAAACTAACTCGACTTAGGTAGTTCTATCCCTATTTAAGAGCAGCGTTCTGAAGCCCTATAACACGTCGAGAATTAATTTACTCGAGTTAGTTAATTTTAGCATTAATGGTTCGATACATTTTATGAAAGCTAGAAATCACTAACTCGAGTTAGTGATTTCTAGCTCTCAATATTTTATGATTTTATTAACTTTAATAAAAGCGAAAAGTCATCAAATCGATTAAGTGATTTCTTTCATCCTAAAAACATACAATAACCATTAGGATGAGAATTCATCAAATTGATTTAATTATTTTTTGCACAACATAATGCGAATCTCGTTGTGAGTTAGTTACATTCCGCATGAAACACAGACGACTTAGTGTGTTCTATCATTACGGGGATCGGGACCCGATCGATTTAGTGATTTCTTCCCTATACTAGTAAAAACACACCATAACCTAGAAGGTTAGAATTCATTACCTAAGTCGGTTTAATCAATTTCTGCACAACATAATCAGCATCTTGTTGAGAATTAGTTACTCGGTAATTAGTTACTAATTAGAACTATTTCACTCGGAACGCAGGCGACTTATTTAGTTCTTTTATTACTAGGGTGGATATTGCGGAGAGATAGTAAACTCTAGCTCTGTTCGCGAATAATGCATTTTCTCAATTATCTCCATATAAACGGCAATTCCATACCTTAACCACCTAATGTTGCTAAATCTTCTTATATATAAAATTTCCATGTCACAGTGTTAGTTACCGTACTCCTCCGAAACGGCTTGACCGATTTTTATGAAATTTTATTTTCGTATTCAGTAGGTCTGAGAATCGGTTACTATCTATAATTTATAAGGCAAAACAACGTTTGCCGGGTCAGCTAGTCTTATAAATAACATTTCCATGTCACAATGTTAGTTACCGTACTCCTCCAAAACGGACGAACTGATCTCCACCAAACTCCACATGCGCATTCAGTAGGTCTGAGAATCGGCTACTATCTATAATTTATAAGGCAAAACAACGTTTGCCGGGTCAGCTAGTACTATATAATAATATTATAAGTTCAAAGTTCAACTATATAAAGTTTAGCTTCTACTGAAACGTTAAAGTAAACGTGAGGTGCATAAACCTATCCCAGGTGGAACAAGAGAAGCAGATTCAGATGTTAACAATCACTCTGCTAATTTCCACGACTATCTGTTGATGATTGATCCTGATCACTGTTTAATGTTAGTATCATCATCTTGGTAGCTCTGACTAACTGTTTAAGAAAGTTATTGTTAGTTCACTCCCGTGACATAACCCAGGTAATGGCCATGAGAAGTAGGTATTGCGAGCGAGATAGATTGCGATTGTTTCTTGTATCTTGTCCATGGTTGTCATACTAAAGATTGCTCAACTACTGGTACTGTAGAAAAGTTCAACCATTTGGTATGCTACGTGATAAGATATTAGGACACAAAGTCATATTGGCCTTAAGTTAGAACTTGAATCCTTAATGTGAGGACTTTACCGAAAAACAAAATAAAAGGACGTAAAACTAAAACTTACAAGAGTGCGCTGCGGAAAGCGCAATTCGATCACGTAAGCCGAATATAGAATAATAGTTTATTCTATATTCTTTGTACCCTATACCAAGTAAATCTTTATGATACCTACGTTTAGGCTAAAACAATCGAGTCGAACTTTTGCTGCTCTCTACTTTCCTTATTCTGGAACTCGACTTAGCAGTTTAGGAATATTTAGCGACACTGCTACGGAAAAAACGAATTTATTACTTTATGTTTGCAGCTTTGCGCTTCCAGTGGCATGGCCAGTTCTGGTCTACTAGGATGTGGGAGAGAAAAGGCTTCCTTGGTACAAACCAAAATAAAATAGCGGGATTAATGCTTAATGAAATCACTAAATTTAGTCAACGGCAACGAGTGTCGAAAAAGGGAGTCGTGTTGACTTCGTATATTACGATACAAATCAATTTAAGTCACTGCAACAATCTGCAAGTTTATGGAAAATATTCTGAACAATCGGTTCCTTAATTAGATAACTAGAAGCGTAGAAGAATGAGGTTATTTCTCATCAGTGACCGACAATACGGATGACGACGTAATAGGTTTATTGGAGGTTTTCCAGATAGCGTAGTGTTTATCGTGTTTCTTGAAATTTCTATGACTGAAATTAAAGACATTTTTCGGTTTGAATCGCGTGGTTTTTATTACTTTTAGCATTGTTACAACGCTCAACGTTTCGAGACCTTTCCAGGTCTCTTCTTCAGGATAGACGAAGACGTTGAGCGTTGTAACAATGCTAAAAGTAAAAACCACGCGATTCAAACCGAAAAATGTCTTTAATTTCAATACAACATCGCGAAAACAGAAGAAGAATCTATTTCCATGACTTTTAACTTTTAGAATACAGCTTGATAGCATTATTCTTCTATTAAGTATTGATCCTTGACTCATGCGAGATCGCATATTATAGTAAGACAATGACTCGTATAAGCCAAGTCTAACATACTACTGACGATCGCGGAGGTAGTCACCCAGTAAACGAAACATTTTTGGTGCAAATCCTATGGCGACCAACTTTGCCAGCAGTATATTATATTATATCATAGGCCACTCTAGATTTTTCTTCTGTTTTCGCGATGTTGTATTGCAATTAAACACATCCTGCGGGTTTAATCGCGTTAATTTCATTGTCCACCCTGTCAAACGCTTTTCGAAAGTCTAAGTATAGGACATCGACCTGATCAGGTCGGTTTCTCTGAAAAGTCAAAGATGCGTGTCTGTCTGTTTTTTAAGCGGAGATCAGGCTAGATGTCTGCTCTCCGCTAAGAGATAAATCATAAATCATAAAATCATTTATTTGTGATACACAGGTAATTTACAAGATGTCACATTATTTTAAGTATTGATCTCTGTGATCTGCCATTTGGCGTACAAATGTCTTATATCTAAGCCTTACATTTTTTAATTGTATTGTATATGTCATCTTTGTTTAGTGTCAAAAAATTGTTGTATAGAAATCATTTATTTCAGACAAAGGGGCTCTGGTGAGCTGACAAAGGTAAGCTATTAGAGCAGTAAGTACCACATAGGACATTGAATCCCGACATGAATCTATACAAAGCGCAACTCCCATCATTTGTATAGAGTATAATCGTTCTCACTAAGCGGAACCGCTCAGTTGAATCTTGAGGCGTTGGTATCGATTGAAAGAAAAGCCAGAAGGCTCCCTTCGACGGTCAATTTTTTAACGAATGGCTAGTCACTACAATAATATAAAAGGTCCCACACTAGCATGTCGGTTTTTTATCAGTATGAGTATCTGAACGTCTAATGTCATTATCATATCTTACAACCAAATAAATTAATGTACATCCAAATTAAGCATTTACGTCTGTTGGCATGACTACAATTGGGATCTTAAAGTTGCGAGTTAATAGGTGTATTCTAGTCTAGATAATAATACTCCATCTTAGCCCACATTGTTACTAAGCCTTATTATCATACTGATGTTGAAAGCTGATCTAAAAATTTCAAATAGATCCCAAAAAAATCGCCAGAGATAAAAAGAAGTAATGGAACAGGTAGACCTGAACAAAGTTTTAGTTAAATTTTAAACTTATTTAATAACTGATCCTTTTTAACTGTGTGAAAATCAAATATTTTGTTAGATTTTTAAATTATTGTATTTTTCTGATATTATTGATATTTCATGATTGATTTAGGTTTTATTATACATTTTAATTAATCTAACCACTTCATACTAACTGTAAAAGTATATTGTTTTTATAAATTCGCGTTATATATTAGAAAACAATAATAAAACATATCGAAATATGCAGTTAGTTGATTCTCGATAACAGAAAAGACAAGATCAATATCAACTAACTCGAGTTGGTTTCAATTAAAGCTTCTAAATACTGAGTAAGAAGTCACTAACTTCATGATAGAATTAACTAATTCGTAAAAAACTCAAAATAGTTTTGTGGAATAATTAACTAATTGTTTCTTTTGTCCCTCATTGATACAATTTAATACTTTATCGAATTTCAATAAATGTGATCATAAACTAAGGCGTAATACCTTTTAAACAAAGTTTAATTTATGATAATATGTAATACGAATCAAAAGTTATGGCAAATTTAATTTTTAAAATCTTTGAACGCCGATATCTCGGAACAATGTTTTTCGATTTGGTGATGTCTCGCTCTATAGGGACGATATTTTGGCTAAGATGTTGTTTGTGAAGTAAGATGATTGTGGAGTTGGGGCGTGTAGAGTTATAAGCTTGGCTTTAGGTACATGACATTTTATAACTTTATTAACAGTGACCATCATATAATCTCGCTCTCGTCTTGGCTACATTTTACATGAAAATGTTTTTGAGGTATAAATTGTAGATTCATGTTGTAAAACCTAATTTGTTAAAAAATATTTATGGGAGTGGTTTTTTTTATAGTAGTAAACTATTATTTTATATGTTTACTACTATAAACGGTATGTTTTGCCATAGTGGCAAAAAATTAAAAAAATAAAGTATTCTATGTCAGTCATCGGGTTCTGAGCTACCAACCAGCTCCGAGCCAACCACCTTCTGAGCTCCCTTCCATTTTTTGTCTAAATCTAACACGACTTTTTTATATATATATTTTTATAGATATATAGATGTTACCTAAATCCGTTGTCTTACCTTACATAATTATCATATTATACAGACTTACGCGGGTGAAACCTCGGGACACAGGTAGTCTATACTAATATTATAAAGAGTACAGATTTGTATTTTGTGTGTGTGTTTGTCTGTATGATTTTTTTATAAATAAACTCAAAAACTACTAGACCGATTTCAAAAATTCTCTCACCATTAGAAAGCTACACTCACCCTGAGTAACATAGGCTACTTTTGATCCCGATATTCCCACGGGATCGGGACGCACGCGGGTGAAACCGCAGGACGCAGTTAGTTGAATATACATTGAAAACTTAGGTCAACATATCAATGACTAGCAGATTCCCGCGGTTTCACCCGCGTAAGTCCCCGCGTACCCCCAATATACATACCTACATACATACATGTTACCAACGTTACCTCTTTATAATATTGTATAGATAGATAGATAAGTATTACTCAGGGTGAAGAAGTACTACTCAGGGGCAGCTTTCTAATGGTGAAAGAATTTTTGAAATCGGTCCAGTAGTTTCGGATATTACCCCCAATATACATACATACATACATGTTACCAACGTTACCTCTTTATAATATTAGTATAGATAAACAAAATATTTATTAAAACGAACTTGAACGTTTTAACATGAATCAAGTTTATGTTATAAACAATTGTGTTTTAACTTAACACTAATACAGACGCTAACGCAAACGTTAGCAAATGCTAACTTACTGCAAATGTGCAGCCTCACAAAGTTTAAGCACAAAGTTCATAGGTAATACTAGTTCAACATTGTTGTTAATTAGTCCATTTATGTGCAGGTACATATTAGTATGTGCAATGTGTATGTAAATACTTTATTTGGTTTTAATCTATATATCTACACTAATGTTATAAAGAGAAAAGATTTGGATTTTTGTTTCTGTGTGTGCGTGTCGTATGTTTGTAATAAATAAACTAAAAACTACTGTACCAAATTCAAACTGAAACAGCGAAAATCAAAAAAAATAAGTGTTAGTTACAACATTTATAACTCAAAAACGGCTGAACCGATTTGGTTGAAAATTAGTGGGGAGGTAGCTTAGAACCGTAAAATGGACAGGGGATACTTTTAATCCCGTAAATCTCGCGGAATCGGGACTTATATGGGTAAAACCGCGGGGCGCAGCTAGCATAATATAAGAGCAATGGCATTTACTTTATTTATTCTTCATATAATAACTTATACAATATGAAACCGTGTGCGTGAAGCCGTAAACAACTAGGAAGGTACCAACAAAAACTTTCTTCATATCAACAAACCCACGCAATAATTGATCGCTGAATCGTAATAATATTACTTTTTTATATTATTAAGGATACTTTTACCATCATATTCATTTGTTACTTCGTTTGTATTGTGTTTTTGAAAGCCTGCAAAATTAAAAGACGATCGAAACGGAAACATTTTCTAATACGATTGTATTTTGGTTGTCTTTTTTAGGGTTCCGTAGCCAAATGGCAAAAACAGAACTCTTATAGATTCGTCATGTCTGTATGTCAAAGCCACTTTTTTCCGAAACTATAACAGATATACTGTTGAAACTTTGTAAGTAGATGTATTTTGTGAACCGCTTTAAGATTTTCACACAAAAATAGAAAAAAAAAACAATACATTTTTGGGGTTTCTTATACTTAGAACTGAAACTAAATAAAAAAAATCATTAAGCTCATACGTGTGGGGTATCCAAGGATAGGTCTTCAAAAATGATAATGAGGTTACTGATATCATTTTTTCTAAAGCCGGTAGAAGAGTTTGTATTTTTGTGACAAGTCTGCAACAACACCTAATGGTGGGTATAAACTTGAGCATATACGAGCCGAACCACGAGCATTCGCTATTTATGTTCGCGACGAGCAACGATAATTCACAAGAATACTCGCAAGAGCATTTGCCTGCAGCATTTAAAGAAATAGAAAGCTAGCCTGAGCTCCTTTGCCCGTTAAAAGGGTCACCAAAACGCTCGTTGATTTTAAAATCAGGCGGTAACATTTTGGAGGTTCGGCTCAAGTCTTTTCCCGCCTTAATAAAATATGAGTTCGTACGGTTCTAGACACAAATGTTATGTCTGATTTACATTTAGGATACTCCGGCCCCAAGGAAAAGAAACTAACCCAAAACAGTGTTGTGTGTGAAAATAGAAGAAATAACAATTATATGAAAGTGAATTGTCGAAAAAAACGTTATTTTAACGTAGATAGGTACAGCGACGGACCCATCCTGAATGCATCACGAACGCGAATAGAGTCCTACAATAAATAATTAGGTACCTAGTTTTTTCTTCTGTTTTCGCGTGGTGTTTATTACTTTTAGCATTCTTTCAATGCTCAACGTTTCGACCGTTTCGTTTCGACCTTTACAAGTTTCTTTTACAGGATAAATTAACTAAATGATATTTTTCGTAGGCACTAACCTGTCACTATGTCGATGAGATCTTTTCTTCTTTGGCCACAAATGAAATGCTCCATAAATAACAGGGTTGACTAGACTGTTCGACATCCCAAAGAAAAATATACCCGAAAGCAATTCTTCACTTTGCTGTAAAAAAAAACAAAACACAAATATTAGAAACTAGTTGCGCCTTTACGCGCATAAGTCCCAATCCCGCGGGAATATCGAGATGAAAAGTAGCCTATGTGTTATTCTAGGTCTCGATGTACCTATATTACAAGTTTCATCGCAATCGGTTTAGCGGTTTTTAGTAACAGTAACAAACACACACATACACACTCACAAACTTTCAGATTTATAATATTAATATTAGTAGGATAGGATATAGGAATACTTTTAATGTTTTTATTTTATTGCCTTGAGCAATAAAAACCAAAAAAAATAACACATAAGGAAAATAAAATCCAAAATTTAAAAAAAGTAATTTGTACCTGCTTAAAATGTATTGTAATTGATAAACTTTTACTTGGTTCTTTGTCTAAACACCTTACATAACAGTTAATCAGATGTTAGCAAACTCAGCGCATTCACACCTTAACGTGTATAAAAAAGTTTAAAATGAAAAGTTAAATTGGCACAAAGTTTTATAATTTTTTAACCCAGTTTCAAGCGATTGGAAAAGTTTATTCAAATTCTAGCTTGAAATTAAGGTATCGGTGCTCTCATAATTGATATTAGTTTTACCTAGCTATTAGTAATCTATAATCTATACTAAAATTTTAAAGAGGTAACGTTGGTAACATGTATGTATGTATGTATATTGGGGGTAATCTCCGAAACTACTAGACCGATTTCAAAAATTCTTTCACCATTAGAAAGCTACATTCACCCTGAGTAACATAGATTACTTTTGATCCCGATATTCCCACGGGATCGGGACTTACGCGGATGAAACCTCGGGAATCTGCTAGTTGACAATAAAGGTACGAGTTGGCAACGGGCGACATGAAGCGGCAGCGGACGACGTCTCGCGGCGCGACTACTGGGGTTGATGTATTTCTGTGAAATTCCCTACGCTCGCTCGACGACGCGTCGCTAGCTTCGTGTCGCTGACTACGTAGGGAGTTTCATAGAAATACATAGAAACCAATAGTGTCGCCGCGACACGTCGTCCGCTGCCGCCTCATGTCGCCCGTTGCCAACTCGTACCTTAATACGAGGGAACCATTATAATTTTAGAGTTTATTTTTGTATCAGTACAAAAAGCAAATAACCAGTACTCAAGACTTGATATTTGTCCTACCTACTTTTTTTGTTATTTTTTTTAGTTAGGTAGTTATCTTGAAGATCAATAAGATTTAAGATAAAGACTTAAATCTTAACTTGTACATGTTTGACTGCATAGAACTTGAAGTTTAGACATTGTAAAAAGCTAGAAAAAAACTACTGCGCCACACAGGACACCACGGTGAATTACCGATTATGCTTTCTCCCTGTGTTTTAACTGACTAAGGCTCGATTTGAACGCCATCTACCAGAACAATATAATTCTATAAGAAAATATTTACTAGTAAAAATGACATGAGCAATAAAAGCAAAAAGACTAAGGTTTCAAATAAAATAATTGAAAATTCAGGACAACATTTTTCTTCTACGAAAACTGCTTTGTGTTAAAGATCAAATCAATGAGCTAAGACCATGCTAAGACAAATTGGAGGAGGCTTTTATCTAAATACGTGACATGACAACAAATCAAGGAAAAACTATCTCGTCCAATTTCCTCAAAGTCTCTTTATCGCGATGATCTAGAACAATCATAGTCTTCGTCAAAGAAATCAACTAAATAAAGCCAATTTCTACAGTACAAAAGCCGCTACTAGTTTTTTATAGGTACATACATTATTATAATTCTTTTCTATGTTTTCGAAGACCTATAGTTGCGCAATATTTTTTGTGTGGGTGCTTACAAACAGACCTATACTCAGCCTAGAAGCTTTGTAGTTCACAAACAGGTCTCAGTGACCTATTTTACTTTTTTCTTTACTTGATACTTTTTTAGATTTGTTTGTTAAGAAATAAACTTAAAGCAAATACATAAATAAAATGGCTTCTAGCTCTAAGCTTAATAAAAATACATATTATTTGATGGCATCTGTGGCGCGTCAAATAGCATGGTCATAGTTAGGTTAGACATATTTTCTTATCCAGGGATGAAACAGTCGACTACGTTTATAAAGAAAAAAGAGTAGAGGTAGACTTTCCCCTTAACATTGTAAGATAAGTTTTAAAAAGTTTGACTAATAAAGCGGCATTTTGTAATTTATTTAAACCACAAGTAATTTAAGATTTGATCTTTACAGTCAAAGTTATAAATGGGTTTAACGGTCCTATGGTTCTAGAATATTTTAAACTTAAACTTTATTATTTGGTTAACTTTAGTTGGAGCCGAGTGTACGTGACTCTCTTTTAGAGCTCATTAGATATATTGTGTCTTTCAGAACGTATGAAGAGAAGTTTGAGAAAAGTTAGATATTGCTTACAAGTAACTTGTATGTTTGTTTGTTAACATAATAAGGAAAATATTGGTTATAAAATATTTATTTATTTATTTTCAGATAAGATTTTGTTTGAGTAAAAGTTTACCGACCTAGCAAAACTCTTTATCGTAATTTGTATAACAATTTGAGAAAGTTACTCAGAATATAGGTAGGTCACATTGCTAGATGACATGGAATTATTTTTTTTTTAAATTCACACGATTTGTAACATAGTTACATTTTGCCCGGTCATTATCGCGTATTATTATTTATTTTATTACCTTAACGTTTCAACCATGTTACAGTGGTCCCCTCCCAAACAAGACCATTATAACGGCAAAGTAGGCAAATAAATAGTAAAATACGCGATTCCTTAAGGGCCCTATTCTGAAAAACGGAAAATCCATGTCGGGCGCATCGAAAATTGTTGATTATTTCATGACGGAATGTCGTAGAACTTTTTTTAGTGTACAGATTGTAGGCGACATTGTTTCCGATATTTTAGTGCAGTTTCCATAAAAATATGTCGAAACGTATTGAAGCCTATCGACATTTTAGCCAAATCAGACATTTTTTGTCTAAAATTTGGATAGGCTTTGCACCAATAGGAGGTTCTTGTCTTAAAACTACACCAAAATGTAGGAAACAATGTCACCTACAATCTGTGCACAAAAAAAAGTTCTACGACATTCCGTCATGAAATAATCAACAATTTTCGATGAGCCCGACAGGGATTTTCAGTTTCAAGGTCGTTGGCGTATATACTCCTCTTAATCGCAAATCGCGTATTTTACTATTCAAAACCGGTAAAATGTAACTATGATAAGAATAGTATGAAAATAAATCAACCAGGTCATACGGATAGGTACATGTAAATCAAACATTTAAAATAGATGACTTACGTCTTTATCAGGATTGAGGAATGTAAAAATAATCATCATGACGTAGTAAGGTGTCCACCACATTAGGAAAGCGACAACAATTACGACCGACATGCGTAGAGACTTCATTTTCGCCCTGTCTATCAATCTCCGTCGATTCATGTCTGGCGTAAAATGTTTCTCCTGCCTTCTCACTTCTGGTTTAAATATTTTCTCACTTTCTGAAACAAACAAACATATTTTTAATTCATAACAAACATACAGACACACAGATACACACACAAATACAAATCTTTCCTCTTTATAATATTAGTGTAGATATCATATTATGAAACATATAAATCGATACTGTGCTAATTCTCGAGATATTGTATTTCGAACTTCGAACCTGTTTATCGGGGAAGTGCAATTATAAATCTTCACATCGAAATATGATATATACAACAAGGCAGGTAAGATATGAAATGAGCAGGAACTATATGACACAAGCACGGAGGATGATGATGATGATTTACTTCAAAGTCATTCATTCTGGTCTTCTTTGGTCAAAATTTTATTGAGATATGATACATGCAGGCCACAATGATAATTAATTTTTAATCTATGACTTGTACTCTTAAATTAACATGCAAGTAAATCTTGGCGTGGAAAGTGTAAATAATTTCAGATGAAGACGGTTCCAGAATATGCACGTCAAATCAATGCAGTGTAAGCACAAGCAATTTAAAATGCTTTGCATGCATTAAAATATATTTTTTAAACTTGACTACTCTCAATAATTTTAATTTAAACTTTCAAGATGGTATTTAGCTTTAAAAGTCGATAAAAAATTCAAAGCTGACATAGAATAATGAAGTTAAAGGCCATCATAAAGTTTTGTTTCGAGAATCGAGTTAGGAAATTAAAGATTTACTGAAAAGTACCTATGCTACAATTTGATTTGAAATAAAGTTTGAATCCCAGCAATTGTTATATTTGTTCCATAATAAAATTACTTATTTGAAATGAAAGAAAGACAAATTTTGCACACTACACAACATTTTATATTGGACTTTTCTTTTACTTTTCCATTACGAATTGCTACGTTACGTGTTACGTTTCATAATAATCATTCTAAATTATAATTGCCTTAAATGTTAGCATTTTAATTATTTAATGGAACGGCATCATTTTTTTAAGTTTAGGAGCTGCTTTATGTTTTATGTTACCCTCAAAAATAATGAGTACCTAGTAATTCAGTACTCGGGCGTTTAAGAGGACAGTCTACCTACTCTTTTCTCCATACAAATTTTACAAACGTAGTCGACTGTTTCCTCCCTGGATAAAGGATAAAGATAAAGATTAGAAAAAATATGTTTATGCCATAAGTCTTACATCAGCCACGACGTTTTGATTATTTTCATTTTCTCATTTTTCTGTATTTTATTTCTATTCTTATTAGAAAATTATTAAAACCAAAACGTAGGGGCATGGTCATGGAAGATATAGGTTTTATGGCATAAACATATTTGCTCTAATGTCTTTATCTAGGGAGGAAACAGTCAAGTTTGTATGGAGAAAGAGTAGGTAGACTGTCATTATAAATGTTAAGTAGAATTTTAATTATTTAATTGAATTGCGTTTCAGTACTTAAACGTTTAAATTAAAATTAAATTCGTACAATGTATGGTACATACTGTAAAGTAAAATAATAACAAATAAAAATTGTTAACATCACACACTGGTCAGCACCATCTAGCCACAAAACCCAGTAATGAGCTTGTGACATGACAATGGAATACCGAACAGGTACTACTACGTTTTTCATTCGTGAATATGCATACTAAATGCGCCCTGCGGTTTCACTCACGTAATTCCCGATTCCGCGGGACAATCGGGATTATAAGTAGCCTATGTCCTTCTCCAAGTTTATCTCTATGCTGTCTAATTCATCAAACTCGATTCAGTGGTTTACCCGTGAAAACGTAACAGACAAATAGAGTTAAGTTATGAAGTAGCCTATGTGTTATTCCAGGTCTTCAGCTGTCTATATTCCAAGTTTCGTTGCAATCGGTTCAGTAGTTTTTGCGTGAAGGAGTAAAAAGGCACATACAGACACACAGACATACAAGCTTTCACGTTTATAATATTAGTAGGAAGTAGGATAGAATAATTATCAAAGATATAGATTATAGGTACATATAGAAACACCTAGACCAGAAACAAATGTGTCTCCGGGTTACCACGAGGGTTACCACGGGTTACCACCATTTACCCGACGCGCCACAGAGGTCGTCAAAGAAATAAAAGATAGTTAAGTAGTATACATAAAATTTACATAAAAACTTACTTGCAAATTTCTATTAATTTTTGTATGTAGCTCAAGGCTATTTTATTTAGAAAATTATATTGCTATTTCTTTTGCTATTTTTCCTTGAAAAATAAATTTTCTAAACTTACTTGCAATCGTCCTCACTGTGGACACGTACGTAGACACAAGTATGACCAATGGTAAAATGAACATAAATATCAATGAAAGAGTCGTGTATGCTTGCTCTTGCCATCTTTCTGTGTAGAAACCGTGTGTGACACATTGATGAAATTCTTCTACGAAAGGGCCCTTTGCTACTCTGAATACTACTGTCTGAAAGAAATGCATAGTTTAGTTTAAAAAGACTGAGTGGGGTTAGACAGTAAAGCTAAGCGTCCACTTATCGGCTTCGTACGCATCGGACGGATCGCATCAAACGGGTCGTAATATTTTTGTAGATTCGAGCGATCCGTACGATGCGGATTGGTGGACGCACTCTGTGACTTTTTATACAATGAATATTACGATCCGTTTCATACAATGCGTCCGGTGCGTACGATGCCGAGAGGTGGACGCTTAGCTTTTAGACAATTTACACAATACCTATACTTTATTTCAGAAACTTATATAAAAAATGTAAACGTACTGTGAATTTTAAAGGAAAAATAAATAAAAAAGCTGTCACGTTCAAATAAAGTATGAGATTTTTTATTACATTTTTGATCTGAGAATCTGAAATAGGGTATACTTTGCACAAAACCAGGCCAGTCTAGTAATGTAAAATAGCTGATAATGTGAAAGGCTAGTAAAAGGGACGGTCATAGTTCCCACTATGCCTTTTAAGGTTCCGTTCCATATCCAAAGGATAAAAATGGGACCCTTTTACTAAGACTTATTTCTCCGTCTGTTTACTTGTCACTGAGCTCATGAACTTTGACTAAATGCGAGCTAACTAAATTGCTTTCTGAATTGGCTAAGTGGAATTATATTTGGCTTAGAAATTGGTATCGTAGTGAGGGTCCTTGAGGCCACATGTGCCCACTTCAGATAAGCGAATGCTTCATGGATTTGAATTCTCCTACTACTTGTCTTTAGACGATTATGGTACATTTTTTGACTCGTTGCACACCATATTGTAAAGATAGAGGGGTGAGCGTATCAATATCGATAGGTACCACTTGTAAATTGGCAATAATGCGCTTTGCTGCGCCGGGCTATACACACCTATCAGTGGGAAAAAGACCAAAAGACTCTCTGCACCGATTCTAAGTTATAAGGCCCGAGGTGTGCAACAAATAAAAAGTTTTGCTATAGTTTTCTTTTTAAAACTGTATGTACCTACTGTAGCAGTGGGTATTCTCATTATTTTAAGCTTACTTATTATTTTTCGATCAAACCAAGCTTATGTTTTCCATTCGGTTTATTTCAGAAATCGAAAGAGTCGAGTAGAAAGCAAGTGGCCCGTTACTTTGTCATTTTTGTGTATTTTTCTGTGTTTACAATATTGTATTTCTACACAATAATATTCAACACAATCTTTTTCAAAAGCTTAGCAAACTATGAGCGTTGTTTGAAACTTCGACCTCTTATCTGTTCGTCGAATATCTTGCTAACTTATTTTAAAACTTTCACGTTTTATTTTAGTTGTTCATTTGCTTGTTGGTTGAAATACTTGAGTGTAGTTAGTAGATAGTTTTTATTACTTTGAAGCGGTTTACTAAACCTACCATTTTAAAATTACTATTAATATAAAGTATAATATGAATATTTTAGTAAGTTTATTTCACAAGCTTGTTACAAATTACTCTTAATAAGGTAAAATATGAATATTTTAGTAAGCTTATTTCGCCTTAATTCCATTTGAGTATTATGGGGTATAAGGCCCTACGCATTTAATTTTGACAGAAATTTAGCTTTTTAAAACACAAGTTTCTTTAACCATGATTTTAAAGTTTTTGAATTATGTGGGAAACACACTGTTGTAAAATTTAACAACACGAAGAGATGTATAGTTCTTAATTTCATCTCGATGCGATAAGCACTAGATGAAGCAAGCGGTTAGACGCAATACAATATTTACAACAGTTGCATTTTTTTAAAAGCTTTTTTTAAACCATTATTATTTAATTTATGAGGCAGAGTTGTACTGAATTATGTAAATCAAATATTTTTTTTGTTTAACTATTTATCTCTAACTTTGTTGCAAGCTAATTTAATACCTGCATTTTGGCTACTCTTTATGAGTATTTTCTAATTTTTCTTCATATTATTAATTAATTAATTAACTAATAAGTACAAATTATTAATAAAAATACTAACCTGAGGTATACTTAAAACGACGCTCAAAATCCAAGCTAATATGACTAGTCTTCTACTCCTAGTTGCCGTGCCCATGTTCTTCATAGGATATTTCACAGCCAACCACCGATCCACTCCAATGAGCACAAGAATAAACGTGCTCAAGTACAAGGCGAACATTTGAGAAAATTTGAAAAGCTTGCATACGATATTTCCCGCATACCACTGTACTGTAAACGACCAAGCTGCCTCTCCAGCGATGCAGAACACAGTAACGAGCAAATCAGCAATACTGAGCTGGAATATAAGACTGTAAATTGCTGTCCACGAAGGTCTAGCTCTTCCCCGGCCTCTTTTGCCTCTTTGTATGCTAATAATTGTTGCTAAATTGCCAAAGAACGATAGCACGGCCATCGCTGAGAGAATGCTTGCTCTAATTAACGTGCTTCTAGTTAAGACTGGAGCGTGCTCTAGGCACATTACTTGTGTGCCATTGTATACAAATATGTGGGTTGTTACGTCGGCGTTCCTTGTGTCGTTGACGTAGAACGCTCGAAGACACTTCTCGATTGGCCAAGTGATATAGCTTTCCAGGATACTTTCACCCGAATTGAATTCTCTATGGAGAGTGAACTCACTCGGGTGAAGAAGATCATTGTCATATAATGTGATATTGTTGTCGCCTTTGTCCATGTTTCGTCATGCGTGTTCAATAATCAGGGCTCGATGGAAAGGAATCTGTAACAAGAATTTTTCATTTTAGTTTTAAATTAAAATTATTTGCTCGGCCATCACTCTAATTGCAATCTATTATTTTAAATAAAATCGATATTTCCAGATCTAACTTATTTAATAAAACTTTGTTTTCTATATCTATACTAAAATTATAAAGAGGAGAGGTGTTGTGTGTGCGTGAGTGTGCGCCTGTATGTTCGTTATGAATAAACTCAAAAACTACTGGACCGATTTCAAAAATTCTTTTCATCTTGATATTCCCACGGGATCGGCACTTACGCGGGTGAAACCGCAGGACGCAGCTAGTATTATTATGTAGTGATGTAAAAGTTTTAAATCCACGCAAAAACTGATTTGGCTGAGAATGTGCATCTAGGTATTTTCCCGGCGACAGGAAATACACGAACAGGAAACCTAGTATGTTTTTTTTCGAATCTCTCCCAATATGATTACGCGGAAATCTGCGTTCGGCTCAGCGCGGCGTATAGGTATGGCAATATTATATCACACTGCACCATGCAGTTTTTGTCAACAAACATAAATCTAGATTTATTTTTTAAAAGACTACACTAAAGCCCCGTCGGCTGCAAATTTTTGGGAACGCTTTTCTTCTTAAAAAAACCAATCAACACAAAGTTAAGATCGCGAGTGAAACTGCGGCAGCTAGTGGGTATACATACAGTGATAGTAGTAACACATTTTAACTCCCAAGACGACTGAAACATTAAGGATCAAACAATGCAAAGGAGAACAAATTATCATCGTCTCATCGTACAAACTACAATTGACTTTTAGATTGTCTTTGAACTTATGCTATTTGCAGAGGGAAAACGTACCTAAAACGAGAACATACCAACCAGAGCCATTTGGTATGTTCTGGTATTCACGTTCATTTGAATGACTGTGCAAAAGGGGTTCCCCATTTAGAGCTTTAATTTGTCAAATTATCGAATTGTATTTCAAATAAAGGACTCTAAAACCTAATAGATTTTTATTTTTATTTGATAGTTTAAAGTCTCGCAAGACGTAGATATAGTGAGTACAATTTATAACAATAAAAAATTGTTTGAATAACTTAACTTAGATTCAACTAGGTATACCTAGAAGTTTCAATGTTCGAAAATGTTACCATTTTTGTGCAAATGCACAATTGCAATTCAAAACACATTACTTAAAAACTCGCGTTACTTTTGTTTTTTTTTTATGTCTTTTTATAATCTTGTGGCTCATTCTATTATGTAATTATATTACATTTGCATGTAATGTTCTAGGTAACATATTTGTATATAAAATAAACATTTTTGTCGGTGAGCGAGCAATGTTGGTCTAGTGGTAGATACCCCGGCTTTCATTCTGAGAGTCGTGGGTTCGAATCCAGACCGACCGCGCACCAATGTCTTTTTCTTTAAGAAAAAGGTATGTGCGCTAATAACATCGCTCTTACGGTGAAGGAAAAACATCGTGAGGAAACCAACATGTCCTAGGACTCACCAGGGTCCGAAGACATTCAGTGTTTTCTATGTATCATATGTATGTATTTACAAAAAAAGTATAATATGTAGTATACCCATGGTACAAGCCTAGTGCTTAGTTTGGGGCTAGATTGCGCTGTGTGTAACGTCGTGCAATATTTATTTATTATTTGTAGTCAATTATTCCATTTTGTAATACCTAAGCAGGCAGGTGGCATGAAATATTCAAAGAATTACGCGTTTGTGTCAAAAAATCTATATATTATGTCGATGATTTGAAAATCAACATCCGTGTATCATCATGAAACATAAATAAGATGTGGGCCGGATTTTAATCAAATATTTTGTATGAATTGCAAATGTTTCAGGAATATATAGGAGTTTTTCTCACGGTACGGGAGCCGAGAGATCCTAAATAGTATACTGCTGTAGCTTCAAAAATTCATAGAATACCTTTCCTTATTTTTTTTAACGATTTTATTAGTTGCATGTGTCACTTGCGATCAAGACTATTTTAACGTACTAGAAAAATCGAGGTTAGCAAGTAAATAATAATATACGCGATTAAGACCCGATAAAATGTAGCTATATTTTAGTGCAATTTCGTATAATTTCGTTTACACACGAGCTAAACGCGGGTGTAACCATAGGGCGCGTTGTTTGATAAAGAAACCTAACTTTTGAATAAATTGGGCAATTTTGACTGGATTTTACTTTCTCTGAGTCGGCAACAGGTTTCTTAGATACATATACTTAACCTTTACGTTTTAATTGTTATTCAACTGTGCCTGAGAATTCTAATGTTATGAGAGAAATTTCTCAGTAAGAAAATATCGGTTAAGCTGTCTGTATATTCATGCGCCATCAAAAGATAATATTATAAAATATAACTTGTGGGTGACTTACACATATTATAATATCTATATTATAATTCATTACTAACCACTTATTTACATATTTAATCATAACATACTTCCATATTAAATATTTATTTATTTAATTTACTAAACTACACACACACACAAACACATACTTCCACATTAACAACATTACACGCAATTAAAATACCATAAAAACATAATAATAAATAATGAACAAGCATGGTCAGGTGAAACCCGTAGTATGTGAAATGCATCCTCCATGTCTTGTGACGTAGTACTGCATCATCACATCTAATACTTTCTATTGGTCCGCGCAATGCATTAAATGTAAAACGGAACGTAGGCTATGCGCCTACGTTCACTCTGTTCGGTCGATGACTTGCGTAATGGTGAATTGTTGTTTACTTCGAATTAAAGTTAAGTTTTTTATAAGAAATACGGCATAATTGTGTGTGCAAATAAACTATATCTGTGAGCATTGCTGTGAACTTATTTGGACACTATATTCCCGCTAAACAACTATATAGAATAGTGGTGATTCGACCTCGGATCCCACAAACTAAAATACTAAAACTTATCACATTAGAAAATAAATTAAATACTAAATAGCTAAAAACTAAAACAAATTTTAATATAAGTTGTCGGCAACGACCATCCCCAGGCATAGCTAGGCTTATCTATTAAAACAAGATACAGCCCTTGTATCCATAAAATTATTGTTTAAATGTACGTACCTACCTACCATATATAACAAGTTTATTATGTTTTTTATTGTATTTTTAGAGACCCTCCCAGCCTAGTCAGCTCTGTCTATAGGAAAGAACGGATTACGGGAACAAATTTTTGGAAGCATTTTTTTTAAACTATTGTTTATAAAAATATAAAATTAAACTAGCTTATCCATTAAGATATTTCTTAATGGATAAGCTAGTTTAATTTTATTACTTAAATTAGTTAGATGATTATAAATAATAAAGATATTTGGCAGAGAAAATGAGAGATTCAAAAAAAGACACCTAATTACAGAAAACGAATGAGTATTTTGCAATTCGCAATCGAAATACGCTGTTTTGTTTCCATTTCGAAAACTTTTTTAATTTTGTGTTACTTTAGTAATGAATTAACTTTGTTGAAACGAAGTGTCGATTCCTTTTGACGCTATGTTTCCGGATACTCCCACGGTGCCTTTATATAAAGAAACCTACATGCACACAGTACCCAAAAGAATAAACTTTTCACTATAGAAAGCTCATCACCATTGTATTTTACTGCGAATAACGATAGTGGTACAGCGCAAAATAACAAAAAAAATATTTTGTTTTTAGGGCCGTCCGTCCGGTCGTCCTTCCGTTTGTCAAGACCCATTTTCTCAGGAACACGAGGAGATAACGAGTTGAAATTAAAACCATATAATGAGGTCTAATGATCCCTATTAGGTGTATAAAAATCAAGGTTCTAAGTCACATGTTAAAAAGATATGGATAAATCTGCACATTCGCGAAAACTTTTAAGTACCAAAACCATATAAAACTAAAAACCAGTGTAAGTAAGCCTCTGGTTCGAATGAGTACCCATACATTAGAAGGGTCATTAATTTCTGGAAATGAATTACAGATCTACCTACAGTCGTACATGAGCCTCAGCGCGCGAGTTCGACTCACACTTAACCGGTTTTTTATAATGTTACTTTACAGAACGCTACAGCAATAGTGTAGCAAAATACCCTTTAATTTTATGCAAGAATAAGGATCGCCGTATTTATAAGATGAGCACATTCATGTGAAATTAGTATTTAATTAGTATTAAATTCATTAGTGAACTAAATTGCAAGTAGATATTCATATCTACTTGCAATTTAGTTCACTACTTCCTCTCCAAAAGGTGTCCGACACAGGCAAGTCTACTGTGTAGGGTGTGTGTACCCGATGAGCTTTTTGAACTGAAACTTTGAAGTTTGAACAAGTTATATAATAAACTAAATATATATACCTAACTATAGATAAAAATTGCGTAATCTTCAAAGCTTTCTTTCAAACGTATTAAATAAATAAAAACCGATTTTACTGTTGACCTTTCCATAATCAGCTTTCCTCTTCGGAAGTAAATTGGACAAAGTCAATATCAGTATAGACGTAATCAATCAAAAAGCAATGGCGAGCTAATAATACGTTTGAAATAAAAATCGTGAAGCTGTTAAGCCTAAAATAAGCCAACAAACTAAGTAATAATACAAAATTCATTATTTTTTTAAAGTTATTTTAACCAATACTAACGCAATATTCCTAATTTGTTTTTTATTGCTCAAGGCAGTTTATATTTAGAAAAAGAAAGGAAAGTGGAGTAGACAGGATTGGAAAGTGGTTTCCTGTAGCATTAGATAGATAGCTTTTAAAACGAGCCTTAATCGTAAACAAACCAAGGATTGATACGCCTTATAATTTTCACCATTCGGGGCAGGGACTTGCCGCGGTCTGTTTGGAATAGACGTTGGGGTACAGACCCAAAGACGCGAGTTTAAGCCTCGCCGTAAGTGAAAATTTTGAATGCGTATTTTTCCTTAAAAAATCAATTTCAACTCATTCGAAAATCTTGTTCCCTCCTGCCCATTACAAGATAACGAGGGATACTAGCAATCGTTACCCGTTCAGGGTCGTATTTTCTTTTTGCGTACCAAGGACTACGCATCCTTCTTTCATGTGTACCGCTACGACGTGAAACTCACTGCCGCCGTCTATATTATCCCTTAACTACAGCCTTCTTCAACATTCTTTAAGTCTAGAGAAAATAGGTATATGTTTCTTTTAGCCAACCGTTTTTGGCTATTTTTTGCTGATTTATTGATTTGCTGCCTCATCGTCGCTTTTCATCAGCTGAGGTGAGGTCAAGACGTACCTAAGCCTGTCTCATATCAAAATAAAATTTTGTGATCAAAATCAGATCAGATTTTTCCATAAGAGCCTTCTCCTGACAATAGCAAACACAACAAAAAAATAATAAGCAAAATCAGTTCAGCTGCTCTCGAGATTTGCACTTAGCAACACATTTAGTGGTTTATTTTTATATTATACTAGCTGTGCCCGCGACTTCGTCAGCGTTTTTCGGACTACCTACCCATCGCTGAGCAAAAGTCTACACTTGAACGGACGACCAGGGAAGTCTGTTGCTGAACAGAAGAGAATCATAGCAGAGTCTATTTAAGTGTAGATTTTGCACAGCGCAGCGGTAGGTAACGTGTTGCATGCTTATACGCATTGTTTATATATAATAAGAAGTAGCCTTTATCGAAAATTTAAAAAAATCAAAACCCGACTTCGAATTAAGGACAAAACAATAAAAATAAGCTCTCCAACATACAGTGCAACTGACTTTCTGTTATGTAAGCTGAAGTTGGGTAGCTTAACTAAATGATATCTTTTTTTTACGTGGGTACTGCACCTTATGCACTGTCAGGCCACTCTCGTTGGGCTCCCTACCATAGGTTTTCCCAACAAC
Organism: Idaea biselata; assembly: GCA_958496205.1. Classification (NCBI taxonomy): domain Eukaryota; kingdom Metazoa; phylum Arthropoda; class Insecta; order Lepidoptera; family Geometridae; genus Idaea; species Idaea biselata. The sequence continues at coordinate 7,267,743 of OY292403.1, read as the reverse complement.
GGCGGCCTTTCCAAGCCTCATCTCTGCCTCTGCCCGATAGACAATCCCTCTCCGTTTCCCCTCCCTCAGCACGGTCACGTCACCGTCTCGAGGTCCCCAAAGCCGGTGATAAAGCCCCCCCTCCCTCACCGAGTTCACCACCAGAGGCTGAGGTGATTTTTTATAGTGGTTATCTTCCATGCGGCCCCTTTCTTGCGGAAAGGACCCGCGAGCCCGCTGACGCGGGATTACGGATTAGAAGCCTGGCAAGCCCGGTTTCCCACCTTGTGCGCCTCTTAGCCTTCAGCTACTGAGTCCCCTCACAACGGCAAGGTGGACGACCATCTGGAGGGTAAAACGTAACGTCGTGTCCGGGACTCGTGACTCGAACGCGCAGCCGTCGAATCGGAAGCCATCACTCGGCTCGGTAGGCCACCGTTCCTTAAAAAGGGAATGCGCCGCACAGACCGGCGCATTCCCTTTTTAAGGAACGGTGGCCTATTCGAACGCGGAACCCTCGAATCGGAATCCACAGCTGCCATCGTGCCACGTAAACTACATGCAATCAGCATCTACTCAGTAAAACTGCCCCATTACAGCTATATTTTTTAAATCCTTTTTATTGAATTTTCGACTGCCACTAAAAAATATCAAAATTGTAACCGTAACTTTAATCACTGAAGAATTTTTGAGAAGGTGGTTTCAGGTGGTCCATCAATTTGTACCTTGTTCTTAATAAGCCGATTCTATTGATGGAAGTCCAAAAATTAGTAATTTACAGCATTGCGGGATGCTATTCTGCTCATCATTCCGAAGGTTCTCATCAGATCTTTACCAACAATTTATGGAACCAACTCGGGACTCTCACTTTCCAAATAAAAAAAGAATGATCGAAATCGGACTTTATATGCCGGAGTACGGTTTGAACATATTCATATTCAAACAATATGCGGGTAGAATTGAGCAGATCCTCTTTTTTTTAAAGTCGGTTAAAAACAACCATTATAAAGAATTTCCGTATGTCCGAAGGATCCGGATATATGGAGAGACAAAGGTATACGGTATTTTAGGAATTTCCTGAAAAAAAACGATATCCGGTTTTTTTTAATTTTCGACCGGATATCCGGTTAGTCATGTATTGATTCCACACAACATACTTCTTCAATACAACATTCAAACTAACTAAGTAAAAGCAGAAAAATCACTTTATCCGGATAACCGGACAAAATATCCGGACAAAAAATAGCCTATATGTTAATCGGGGTCTAAAGCTATCTGCATACCAAATTTGGTTAAAATCGGATAAGCCGTTTCTGAGATTAGCGGGCACAAAGGCACACACAAACAGACAAACAGATAAACAGACAAACAGACAAACAGACAAACAGACAAACAGACAAACAGACAACCAGAAAAATAGAAAAATAGGTTCTACTGCGTTAATAGATACCCCTACAATTTATCTTTTTTTTATATCTTCCAAAAACAGACACCGCTAAGTTACGATTTTATTATATGTATAGATAGATAGAAGATTAACAAGCTATTGGAATAATATTCTATTTGATGGAAATATAGCCCAAATATTTAGACAACCCGGACTTCGGTTTAATAAAATATTGATGAACATTCTCACAAAAGCGGCTATTTATCTAAATGTTATTTTTACCAACCGCCTTTGTCAGAATATAAAATAAAGCCCTGATAATGTAGCTTTCTATTAGTGAAAGAATTTTTGGAATCGGTCCAGCGGTTCCGGAGATTACCCCCAATATACATACATACATACATATTTGTTACCAACGTTACCTCTTTATAATATTAGTATAGATATAGATAGAGTATTCCTCAATTCCCTAGAACTTTGGAATTCCCTAGTATAATAACATCACGTATAGGTACGAAAGTTTACGAAGCTGTCACCACGCGTTTTCATTTTCAGCAAATATAGACTGGGAGCCGATCGTTGGCAATCCTACCTCATCGAGTAGTCTACGTTGGGACTAATATTGTGTATAGTACACTAAAAGTTATGCCTAAAAACTCGGTTAGGATTGACCTTCGAATGGGACCATAAAAATGGGCTGACTGAAGACGGGTCTAGGCTGATTTGCTGCTGACCGAGTTTTTTAGGCCTAATTTTTAGTGTACTTTCCACCATATTAGTCTCCACTGTCTTGGTACTCGATGACGTAGGGTTACCAACGATTGGCTATGAATATAAGGAAGGTACCTATATCAAAATACGTTGATACAAAACTCTTGGGTGAGTTAGATTATCTTGTAATATCAGACTTTTGGGCAGATCGTAAGTAGATCAAAGTAGGTACGTACGTACCTACTTTGTTTTCCTTTGTTAATAAGTAATTTTATTAGATGACTATTGATAATTCTGTATTAATATTTTTTTAAATTATTTCTTAACTATAATAGGTTACTCGCTATCCTTTCTTTGTAGGTACTGTATTTGCCATTAGGGAAGTTGTTATATTTATGCTTATAGGGAAGTCAGTCTTACTTATTGCTTTCTATTATTTGTACTTAGGTGGTAAGTATAAATAATATTACTAACGTATTTGTGTAAATATTTGTCGCTCTTTCAAGTGGAAACCGCAAAACTGATTGTAATGAAACTGGCAATAAAAAAAAAATTAAATTAAAATTCATTTATTTCAGATAACAAGATCCATATTACATTTCATTCCATACATTATATATTAAAATTTGAAAAATTAAATAAATAGTACCAAAAATAAAAATAACAATCAATAATATACCATACAATCTCTCTCTCTCTCCGGTCGATCCTTCATGACTGAAGATCGCGACCACCACTCTTCTTCACCCAGCGGTTTGTAAGGCTCCTCCATTTATTGCGGTCTGCGGCCATTCGAACAACCTCTTCAAACCTGGATGAGCTCTTTGGTTTCAGCTGGTCTGACCATCTCATAGGGGATCTTCCATACCATACAATAAAATCAATAAAATAAAATAAAAAGTCATTATGTATTATGTGGCTATGAAGATAGCTGCTAATAATGCTACTTTTTATTCGAATAATCCCATGAGAACATCACTTTGCAAGTTTTATAAACTACTCGATTATAGGAATCGGGACTTAAGTCCTGATTCCGTGGGAATTTTGGAATAAAACAAAAAATAGCTTACTTGTTATTCCAGGTCTCCAGCTATATATATACTGAGGATCTTTGGAATCGGTTCAGCGGTTTTTACGTGAAAGAGTAATAAACACACATTTACTGCTAATTTATTAGTATCCGTCCACATGAACCATTTATAATTTTAAAATAACTATTGACAACATCTCATGTGGTTGTTTGTAATTTGTTTAAGAGGAGTGTATACGCCAACGACCTTGAAACTGAAAATCCCTGTCGGGCTCATCGAAAATTGTTGATTATTTCATGACGGAATGTCGTAGAACTTTTTTTTGTGCACAGATTGTAGGCGACATTGTTTCCTACATTTTGGTGTAGTTTTAAGACAAGAACCTCCTATTGGTGCAAAGCCTATCCAAATTTTAGACAAAAAATGTCTGATTTGGCTTAAATGTCGATAAGCTTCAATACGTTTCGACATATTTGTATGGAAACTGCACTAAAATATCGGAAACAATGTCGCCTACAATCTGTACACAAAAAAAAGTTCTACGACATTCCGTCATGAAATAATCAACAATTTTCGATGCGACCGACATGGATTTTCAGTTTTTCAGAATAGGGCCCTTAAAATACTGTCATTCCGAGGGTTCGAATTTCGACCGACCAATATTTTTTTCTGTAAGAAAATATACGTGTGCTATTAACATCGCTCTTACGGTGAAATAAATCATCGCGAGGAAACAGACATGTCCCAGGACTCACCAGGGTATGAAAGCACGAGGTATTAACAGCCCGTGGTAGGTCTCTTACTGCTAAACCCCTCTAAAAGGAGTCCGCTAATTTGTCCCAATGCAAGGGCATTGGGACAAATTAGCGGACTAACAAATAAAACAATATAACATCTTGTAGTTATTAGTATAAATTACGTAAAAGTAGGTAAGTGATATTATCATTTTAGATAATTTGTATTAGAAGCTTATATCACGCTTAAATAAAAAAGTAATGCGTATTTGATAGCCGGAATGGCTATTAAATATACCAAAACATTATAGGAACTTTCCAACTGTTAGCACGAGATACTGTTCACAACACTTTACTGAATTTATTGGACAGGAAGCGACATAAAAGTGAAACACGGTAGTAAAAATGTGTAATAATTGGGTGCGGGTACTTATGTTTTTATGATAGCTGAAGTATTTTTAGGGTCTGCGGCGCATAACTATTCTAGATAATAAATAAATAAATAAGTTTATTAATTGAAAGAGGGTACAAACAAAACTTAATATACACAATTTCTAACTTATTTATGAAGCGATAATTAATTTTGCTTTTGTAGATGTATGTTCGATTCCCGCCGGGTGCAAGTATTTATGCTTAAAATTAAATATTTGTTTAAAGTCTGGGTGTTTTTACCCGACTACGGCGAAGCCAAAAGGAAGGGTAATTGTATTATACGTAGGTATATACAAAAAAAACAAATATAATATGTAGTACCTATTTCCGTTGTCTGGTACCCATAGCACAAGCCTTAGCCTTAGCTTAGCTTAGGGCTAGATTGCGCTGTGTGTAACGTCGTGCTATATTAATTTATTTCATTTATTTATGGTCCAAAAACGGAAACGGATAGACTTTAGTTTCTTCTACTTTTATTTATTTACCTACTGAATAAATGAATTGATTGATTTGATTAAAAATAAGGAAATATTTTTTTAATTTTTTTTTTGGTTTAATAAAGGTCCCCGAAACGTTGAATTAAAAAAACAGCTAAGAGCGAGTGGGACTCGCGCACCGAGAGTACCGTACCCGTAAATCACCACCAAATCAAAATCCTACACGGTATTTCCCGTTAATCTGAAACAGTCAAATTTGCCATTAAGGAAGATTTTATAGCGTAAGTAAAAGGAATAATATTAAAATTAGGAAGTTTAAGAGTGATCTTTGTTTTGGTAGGTAGGTAGGTATATTATACACATTTTTGCGAAAGTCTAGCTAACCTCCCCCAATCCATCCGGTAAAAAAATTCAACTTGTAGACCTAGCAAGGTGTTTTTTTTTTGTCACCATAGTATCACAACGGTCTACCGTTCATAAGAAAAACTGTGGTGACCTACGGATAGACAGACAAACCGACAAGGTCTATTTTTTCTTTTTAGTGCACAGAACCCTAAAAGCAACAGCGCAGTCCGTCAAATTTCATAGTTTAGTTATAAAAATAGATAGTCGTATTTCAAATACACACGATCACAAATTCTAAAGCCATTTCAAGGTAGAATTTGTAGATTAGAATGTTACCGACAGGTAATATCCGGAACTACTGGACCGATTTCAATAATCATCGAATAAAGTGCAAATTTTGTTGGGTGAAGCCTAATGAGAATTGTTACCAACTTCGACAATTCGATTATAATGATGTTCCCTTGAATACTTATTGTTATAAAGTTGGTCTGTCAAGTACTGACTAAACCCTCAAGGCCGGATAAACTATTAGAGAAAGTCAATAATTAAACCTGAGTCCTTTGAAACGTAGCACGTGCCACGAATTGTTAATTCGTAGTAGGTACGTAGTGCATTTGTTTTTGCAGACCTCATATTTTAATTTTATTTTACTGTGCTTTTATTCATATCAAAATGTTGTGGCTTAATTAGCAGGCTACGGCGAATATTCGTGTTTACGCGATGCATGTGGCCGGGCAGATCGTTGCAACGGGTAGTATTCGGGCGAAGACGATGTTTGGGTGGCTACACCTGCGTCAATTCAGTCTCAGCCGGACAACAAACTGAACAACGATATATCGCATTAACATGACACAAATCTTCGCGTCATGTCAAAGCAATGAAAACGCGTTGAGGAAATGTGAAACCTAGTTAAAAGGCGTCCAATTCGTTTAATTTTGGTGGCTTAGAAATCAATTTAATTTCGTAACAGTCTACAAGTGAAAATGAAAACAAGTGCCAAACATAGACTTTTTTGTTGCTTCCAAACTTCGTCAAATGTTGTTATAAAATAGCCGCTATTCAACAACGATAAGTCGAGGGTTTAACGCGTGACATACATATGACACACGATATACCCACGACGACTTAACTGTTGTTGTATGTATTAAAAAAGGCAAACGGAGATTCGCGAACGTACAAACTGGTGCACCCTAATGGGCTGAGTAAATTACAGCAAGAGGGGCAACAAGGGCGTCAGCTCAAATATTATTATGACTTTGACACACAAAGTGTATTTACGTCTCAACAAAGTCAAAATAGGACACGGCCGATGTCACGCCTTCCGGGGTCAGAGCTCATCGAACCCACTCGGGACCCGAAAAGTACCACCGCCTTACTTTATTCTGTTAATTTCATATATGTACTTCTAGGGTATACCTATACCTTCTAAGGTCGATGTGCGGTACGCACAGTGTTACCCACTCGGTGAGAACTAGCTGTTTTTACGCAGAAACCGCCCAACCGATAGAGATGAAATTTGGTACGTAGATAGCTGGAGATATGGAATAATTTTTACTTTAACTTACGGTAACTTTTTATCTAGGTACTTGATATTTACGTGGGTTACGCGGGTGAAACCGCAAAACGTTGTTAGTAGAACAAATAAATGTAGTCCATCCCCTTAAGCATAATTTATACGCTACGGTCTAGCATAAAGTATGATTTATGCTAGACCGGGCCGTGTCTGGGCCGGGGCGGGGACGGGCTACTTTTGTATAAAGACAGCTTTTGTTTTGCATGTTGTCCGTGCCGCGTCCGTGCTGTCTTCATACAAAAGTAGCCCGTCCCCGCCCCGGCCCGGACACGGCCCGGTCTAGCATAAATCATGCTTAATCCATTTGCTATAGTTTCAGTTCGAAAAATAAAAAACATGTCCTATTTATCACTAATAGATAGATCTATATATAGCCAGATACAATCACAGATATCGGACGCTCAGCATGGCTTCCGATCAGGTCGAAGTACGGGAAGTAATTTGCTGTCTTTTACGAAGTACGTGATGCCAGTAGTAGACGAGTTAGGGGGACAGGTGGATTCCGCGTACTTCGACTTTCAAAAAGCCTTTGATGCGGTGGACAATGATGTACTCCTATCGAAAATGGCTGGCTTTGGATTTTCACCTCATCTGTTAACTTTTTTCTCTGAGTACCTTAGGGATAGGAGGCAGTACGTGGAGTACGCAGGACATATGTCAGAACCGTACGCTACTCTTTCGGGGGTAAGTCAGGGTAGTAATTTACTTTACAATTTATTATGATGATCAATGATCTCCCCGAAGTAGTACATCATGCGCAATGTTTGTTATTCGCGGATGATCTGAAGTTAGTAATATCTGTTAGGAGTAAAGCGGACTGCAAATTACTTCAAAAAGACATCGATAGCGTAGCACAATGGAGTGTGGAAAATAAACTATATTTTAATGTATCGAAGTGTTGTATAATGAGCTTCACTAGGGTACGCACACCTCTCGAGCATTTATATACATTAAATTCAGTGTTGATACCGAGGGTACAAGAAGTAAAAGATCTAGGCGTGGTTATGGTTTGGGATTTGCATTTCCGCAAGCACATAGTCGAGATTTGTACTAAAGCTTTTAGGAATTTATGTTTTATTATTCGGCAATGTAATGACTTTAAAAGTAGCTTAACAGTAAAAATGTTATATAATGCCCTCGTTCGGAGTAGGTTGGAGACGAGCACTATTATTTGGAACCCGCATGAAGCTAAGTATTCACAGATGATAGAAAAAATACAAAATAAATTTACACGGTTTTTATATCTCAAGCAATACGGGGTGTATCCGTTTTACCCACTCATGTACCCCAGTCTTTTCGTAATAGGTATAGTTGGGTATAGCAGATTACGAGTAAGGCGCGAGGTGGCCCTAGTTCTATGTGTGGCGGGTACTGCGGGGGGTGATCCATCATCCGGAGATGCTTGCGGAGTTGCAGTTATGTGCACCGCACGGGATGGTGACCGCGCGTCGTCGGCCGCCGCTGTTGCGTGAACCGGACCATAGGACTCAACTTATGTACTATGCACCTATAGCACGAGCCGTGCGTATTTTAAATTTATTAACGTTGGATACAGATGTATTTGGTTGTACTGTGTCTAAATTCACAGAAGCAGCTTTTAGATTACTAGAAAGTCACGTATTTGAATCAATATAACAATAATAAATAAGCGATCGATATAGATAAGTATATATATATATAATAATTAGTATTCTCATGTTTCGAGTTAAGCCAGGGACCGATACTCATTTCATGTAATTCTTACCTGCAGCGTCGAATTGGTTTTATACTGTAAGGATGTTGTAATTGTGTTTTTAATAAATAAATAAAAAATAAATAAATAATCTAATAGGAATTAAATTCAAAGACTGTCAAATCTGGTCTAATCTAATTCGCAAGCGAATCCCGGCATTCGGATTCAGTGTAGGTAGGTACCTACATAAAACTTAAAATGACATCCCTTATTGAAGTAAAGTGACAGTTAAGCGCTGGCATTTGAACGGTCATTTACCAATTTAGCTACTGTCGTATTTTCATGTTTATGCCGAACGTTCAACTACTAACCCGAGACTCATTTATTTTTCCACGACCTTTTAAGTATTGTCTTCTTGAGGTTACATACCTCAACAAGATACCTAATATACTTAAGATTATAAAAATTACTAAAATATAAGAACGGATTTACAATACTTGTAATAATCTTATTACAATACTTGTAATAAGGTATGTGCGCTAATAACATCGCTCTTACGGTGAAGGAAAAACATCGTGAGGAAACCAACATGTCCTAGGACTCACCACGGTCCGAAGACATGGGATATTCAGTGTTTTCCATGTATCATATGTATGTATAAAAAAAGTATAATATGTAGTATATCCGTTGTCTAGTACCCACAGTACAAGCCTAGTGCTTGGTTTGGGGCTAGATTGCGCTGTGTGTAACGTCGTGCAATATTTATTATTTTATTTATTAATCTAATATTTGATATATGAGTACCAGCATACTTGAGAATCTTGTTGAGGTTACATACCTCAAGAGCATAATACTTAAGATCATAGAAATTATTAAAATATATGAACGGATTTACAATATTTGAAAATCTAATATTTGAGGAGGTATCTATATTTGCTGATTAAACTCAATTATATGTTATATACCTAATTGAGTTTAATCAGCTAAATCGTTATAACACTAATGTTTAAAGGTCTACTAAAAAGTTATCAGTATTGTGATTGAAAACCAAGCGAAAGTGACGTCTTAATTCAGAAAGGATTTGAAGGATTATTTTGCTCCAGCTGTATGCCTCTCCTATATCGTTGTCGTTAGTTGTCTGTCTATCACTTGGAATAATCTTCTGAAGGGTTCAGTTTTAAATCTCTTGGTATTAAAGATATCCACAGATACCCTAATTAAACACAGAAGAGTCCTGTTTTAACAAAACAGTAATAAAAAAATTGTCTGTTCGAAGGGCGGTACAACATTTGACTCTAAAAAATAGCACTTTAAAGGTCAATATTTCGAAAACGGAACCCTAAAATGAATAATGGTTTGGTGAAACCCGTAACGATTTTAAAAGACCTATCTAACGATACCCCACACCAGGAGGTAACGAGATATAAAAAATCATACCCCATTTACATGTGGGGAGGTACCTTAAAATGTTTTTTTTTTTATTGTAGCACTTTGTCGGCGTAATCAATATGTATACTCATGCAAAGTTACAGCTTTGTTATACTAGTCGTCTCTGAGCTAGCCGCGGACAGACGGACGGACAGACAAACGGACAGTCAGACGGACATGACGAAACTATTTTCCTATTGACTACGAAACTCTAAAAGATATTTTTGAAGGAATGCACTGCGCGTGAACTCTGAGCTCCCATTGTTTTGACCCCTACAGAAACTAATATGACCTAATCATACAAATAATTGGAAGAAATTGAATCCACGCACAAAAAATGTGAGAAAGGTCTTTCTTATTAGTCTGTTTATTGATATTAATTAACTATAAACAGGTACTGAGGACTTTTTTAATATAACATTATTGCCTACTCAAGTTAAAATTAAGTAATTACGGAATTACAAAAAGGAAAAAAAAGATTTCAACTTTTCTCGGTTCAAGCTCGAGTTGCAAGTCATTAAAAGTTTGCCTACAAAGGTCTTCATAAACCAACAATGGTTGCTCTGACGGAGTATGTTTCAAAGTTTAAAGGGATAGCAGCTTAGTTGGCAGCATTCTTAATAAACATTCTTCTTCTTCTTCGTGTAGATGGCACTAAAAATTGTCAGGGGAAAATGGTTAAACGCCAAATATTTTGGAACATACTGGAGTGGGCACTCCAGTATGCTCCAACCCATTTCTCGAATACCTACGCATATATGTTATAGCGTCCTCAGCTATGACCAGCAAGGGTATAAAGAGAAAGGTCTGCTGTACCGTCAGGCCACCCCGAGGGGCAACCGTCAGGGATCAGTTATAGACCGATCGTGTCCTCAAATGCTAGATTCGGTTCAGACAAAAATGTACAGGGGAAAATGGTTAAACGCCAAAGATTTTGGAACATACTAGAGTGGGCACTCCAGTATGTTCCAAGATCTTTGGCGTCTTTTCATTGGTTGACATCAGATCAGCCAACGTAAAACTATTAGGGCTGGAGGAGCATACAAGGAGGTGCTGCATAGTTTGCTCGGGAGCTTCACAGTCGCACTGAGTCCGGCTTGGATCAATCATACCCCATCTTCCCAGATTTATCTTGCAACGACCAACCCCAGTTCGCAGTCTATTAAGCAACTTCCACTCTGGCCAGGGTAGGTCATGTCCAGTGGGAAGAGCCTCTGCAGGGTCCAGGAAGCATGAGGGAAAATTTCTCCAACTATTGTGTGAATAAACATTCACACGATGTCAATATCCCAGCCTATAGACAAAGCCATCCCAGTACTTAAAGTACTTAGTAAATTTTATTGTAGCAAAAATGAATTAGGTGCAATATAAAAATAAAAATAAACACGACATTTATAAAAAATATACCCTACCATTATAACTTTTGTGCAATGAGAGCCCTTTCGTTCAGTTCATCGCCCAGCGTTCAAAGCTATCTCTTCCAAGCCCCCTTTGATGGGAGATATTAAATCATTACCATATTTATAACATTAATGATTTCGTGGTACTGAAAATTAAAGTTTCTTTAAACTGCAATTACAGATTTGAGTAAATATAGAAATTACGAACGAAATGGTTTCTCAGAAAAAGTCTTAACTTTTCTTTGTACTTCAACAAACTTCGGGAGCTCAATTTATTTTATAAATACCTAACTACTTGATGGTAATGATCTTACACAGTCTTGTTTATCAAACTCAATTTCGTAAACCATTAAATTTTAATGACCACTATAGTAACAACTCTTTATGGAGCCCCGGATGTTTGGAAGACGTATGTTAAGGGCCCTGTACCGGAAAACTGAAAATCCATGTCGGGCGCATCGAAAATTGTTGATTATTTCATGACGGAATATCGTAGAACTTTTTTTTGTGTACAGATTGTAGGCGACATTGTTTCCGATATTTTAGTGCAGTTTCCATACAAATATGTCGAAACGTATTGAATCCTATTGACATTTTAGCCAAATCAGACATTTTTTGTCTAAAATTTGGATAGGCTTTGCACCAATAGGAGGTTCTTGTCTTAAAACTACACCAAAATGTAGGAAACAATGTCACCTACAATCTGTGCACAAAAAAAAGTTCTACGACATTCCGTCATGAAATAATCAACAATTTTCGATGAGCCCGACAGGGATTTTCAGTTTCAAGGTCGTTGACGTTGTAAGGCCTCTTAAGCCGAAACCAACGCGTAGAGACCTCTTAACGCAAAGTCAAAGTCCGCGAAGCACAGCTATATAGTAAATCCTTAAATACATAGGTAAACATATAAATACAATTTGAATAAAAAAAATATTAGGTTAGTACACTGACCTTCATAATATGGATAGAACATCGCGCACTTAATTTTGTGCCTATTTGATCTGCGCCTTGTTGCGCTGTTTTCTATTAAATGTGATGGTGACCATGACGGAACTATTAGTTCCATGGACGGTCACCATCACTTTCAAAGAAAAAGCGACGAGAACAGCACATGGCGAAAATCAAATCTAAAGATCTAATGTCATTTTGTATGGCAATTCCGGCGCACTTGTATAGATAGAGTTCAGTAGGTAAATACGACAATAATTTCTACTTGTAAACGAAAATTTGTACCTACAATGTTTTGCAATTATTGTTGCTAACTCGGAATATACCCGCATTTCTTTTTATCAAATGACAGTGAACCAAATAATTAAAATACCATTCAAGTACTAAAGTAACTGTATTTTAATGGAGTTAAAATTAAACACATTATACTTCGTTTTAGCATTCATTAGGGTTAGTTAAATTAACTGCCTGTCTTATTTTAAAATAGGCGTTGGTGAAAATTGTTGTTCAAAACGACACCGAGAACTATTTGACCTTTGGGTCAGCTACAAAAATAGGATAGTTCTATGTTAGGTCTACATTGACGAGACCACAATTAAATTATAATATCTATCTCGATGATACGCGGAACATTGGCTTACAGCGCAGTCAAATACTCGCATCAGTAGCGTGGGGAATGAAGAAATCAATTCTTTATTGTACACACTATAGAAATTAAATTAGTTATACCTACCTACAATGAAAACATACATACATTACTTAAAACTAGGTGGAACAATGGGCGGCCTTCTCGCTTAAAGCGATCTCTTCCAGGGAACCTCTGTAACAGGGCGGTAAGAGTGCAGAGTCACTGTGTGTCCACATTACTCACCATACGCCTTGTTACAGCGGTTCTAGGACCTACCCTTACCTATTGGTTCCGTGAAATTAACTTGTAACTTTTACCAATTTATTACTGTTACTGCTATTATTATTACTATTACAAAGCGGAAGAGTTTGTTTGTTTTTTTGTTTGTTTGTTTGAACGCGCTAATTTCAGGAACCACTGATCCGATTTGAAAAATGCTTTCGGTGTTAGATAGTCCCTTTATTGATTAAGGCTATGGGCTACTTTTGATCCCTATATTCCCACGGGATCGGGACTTATGCGGGTGAAACCGCGGGGAGCTGCTAGTTATAAATATGTATAAGCAAATAATGATTATAACTCTGTAATTGTAATTCTGTATAAGCGCGTAATAATTATAATAACTCTGTAATTATTAGTAATTAATAACTCTGTGACACTGCGCGTCGAGTAGAAATAGTTTGGCAATACCATTAGAAACCAATGAATGGAATCGCAGTTACTGCTACGCCCTTTTTAAATTACCTAGAAATCAATTCAGCAACTCGCTTTAACTGTTGATTAGCTATATTGTATGAATTACAATTTACAAATAACATAAGTACAACATTTGCAAAATACAAACGGGCAAATATGACTAACACACAATGTTACAATTTTATTGTAGTAGGAATCGCGAAAGTTATAAATACATCTTAACATCTCGTAAATTTATCATGTCGTGGAAATGTAGGCAAAACCCAATATTTATGTCGTTACAAACTGAATAGTTTTATTAGTGGTCGCTACGTAGATAGGATGTAGATAGATACGTTAGTATTAAAATTTAAAAATAGCGGCTTGAACAGCAAACTTTTCAATATGCTCTTCAAATTGCATAATAAAAGAGCGCAGTAAAATTTCAACTTTAATATCATGCTATAACTGCTGTGGCCACTAAACTTTGAATGCGCATATCATGTTAAATAGATTAACGTCATATTGTACCAAAAGACAAATACCTACTTATACAATACTAACTGCGTCCCGCGGTTTCACCCGCGCAAGTCCCAATCCCGTGGGAATATCGGTGTGGCGGACGCCCACAGAATCAACTAGATGGCGTTACTAGTATGAAATCCTGAATCGCGCTATCAACATTCTTTCCGAGATAAGCTCATATACAACTCCCGATGAGAGAACGTTGGGCCGCGGCCTACCAGGCAAAACCAACCGCCCGGTGGAAGATCTTCCCTTTGGAGGTACACATTATCTCGTACCCCCAAACTGGTGACCCCGCACATGGACAAGAGCGCAACCTTCGCCGACATGAGCTTCAACCCCGCACCACCCTCACCTACCCCCTGCATCCTACCCCCTGCATCCTGCCAGCAGCAGCCGACAACCACTTCTAGCCACATTGGTTGGACCACGACGCCTGTGTAGTTACAAGCACTGGTTCACCCTCCAACGGCTACACCGCATCGCAACTGGGCACCTGCAGCACGCTTCCGAGATCCGGCACCTCATCGATTGGCCATCGACACGCTGGATCATCACGTGCTATGCCCCCTTCACACGTCCCGACTCACCGTGGACATCACTGTTCCGACTCACTGGAACAGCATCTTCCCGACTCACCGTGGAATTCAAAGACTCCGACTCACTGGAGCAGCATCCCGACTCACTGGGATATTTCGTCTCGACTCACTGAGACGCACGCAACACAACTGGCACACTGGCAAAAACAATCTGCATCGACCTCCGGTCTCGAGGGGGAGTAGTGTGGCGGACGCCCACAAAATCAACTAGATGGCGTTACTAGTATGAAATCCTGAATCGCGCTATCAACATTCTTTCCGAGATAAGCTCATATACAACTCCCGATGAGAGAACGTCGGGCCGCGGCCTACCGGGCAAAACCAGCTGCCCGGTGGAAGATCTTCCTTTTGGAGGTACACGTCATCTCGTACCCCCAAATCGGGAACAAAAGTAGTCTATGTTACTCAGGGTGAATGTAGCTTTCACCCTGAGGTTGTAGGTTTAGCGCCACAATTGACATTAATATGTTATCTTGACAGCCAGTCAGTTGACAGCCAGACAGTGGTTAGCATTTGACCTATTTCTTATCAGATAGTTGCAAGTACATCCTGGTACAATATGACGTTGTGGTCTTAAAATGTAATCCACAATAATATTTTCTAAGTATCTTGGTGATCACGAGTGAATGCAGAAATACGATAGAGGAATAAGTTCTAATCCGTTCTATTCAGTGGCTGCACTCACCTACTGTTCACTCACCAGTTCACTTGACGATATTTTCGCTCACACTTAAAATTACATAAGTATGTACTACTTACATTTTTGCAATAGACAGCGGAATAGCCTTAGAGCGTATAATCAAACAATTGCTAATTACAGTATAACAAAACCTTAATTTTAAAGTTCAAATCATAAATGAACAAAGTATAGGTAAAATACTGACTGACAACTGCTATTTATTTGTAAAATATAGAGGGAAATTTGTGCTTTTATTCGATCGAGATTTTTTTTTAATCGTGTTTGCACACCACAATTCTACCGTGGTATAACTATAATGCCGTTATCCGACATGTGGTTGATTTTGAACTTCGATTCTACGTGTATACACGGTGCTCCGAGGAGGGGGTATTAAGTATTATTATTATTATTTGGAATATACCATTACGGATACTCGGGACTATGGAGCACCCGGACCTTTGGAAGGCGTGCGTGGGGCCGAAGCCAACACGTAGAGGCCCGTTTTAGTAAAATTTTAATTTAAATTTTGTGATGGACACCAAACCGGCGGTTATCCCTGTCTACACTATAAAATGCAACCAAGGACAACCCCCGGTTTGGATAGAACTATTGTGTGAACTACGGGTAAAATTACTTGGGCTATGAAAATGGGTTGGTAGTGGATTGGATACTGGGGGGAACTATGGGGACTATGGCGCCTGCCGTAACAATGTTCAACAAACACGTAAAAATGGCAGGCGGAGACTCGCCAACTCACAAACTGGGCCACCCTAATTAAGCCGAGCAAATTACAGCCAGGGGGCAACAGGGGCGTGAGTGGCTGAAAGATGGAGCAACCTCACCGGATTTTAAATCATCCTAGGTAATCCTGTGGAGCGGGCCAACTCATCACTGACGTGAGGTTTCCATCCTCCGAGCATTTCTGCTCTCGCGACTCCACTCTGGCCGGCCGGTGAAGGCAAGCCAGAGGTGGGGGACCGCTTCCTCGTCAGTGTTCACTCCGACCAGCCAACTAAGGCAAGCCGGAGGTGAGGAACGGTGATTTCCCCCTGGAGCACTCGGGAAGCCGCGGGGTCGCTACTCCCCGACACCTCGCCTCAAGGTGCCCTGCGGGCTTATTATTATTATTATTAAGTATTAAGCCAAAAGGGGGTTGTTCTAGAGGTCTAGGCGACAACTTTTGTTCTACAAGTTTTGGAAATTCGAAGTAGTTTTCGAAAATTTTGAGTTTAAACTTTGCATGAAAATCAGCTGTTTTTTAGAGTTTAAGGTCATTGGCCTTAAGGTGCCCTTTTATTTAGTTTGGACAACTACAATCCAAACATTAATTGCCATTTATTTACAAAAACAGCTGTTTTATTTAGTGATACAACTTTAAAATTTTCGAAAAAAAAGTTCGAATTTCCAAAAGTCGTAGAATAAAAGTTGTTCGGCTAGACCTCTAGAACTACCCCCTTTCGGCTTAATACCTCCTCGTCGAAACACCCTGTATACACGTAGAATCAAAGTTCAAAATCAACCACATGTCGGATAACGGCATTATAGTTATACCACGGTAGAATTGACGTAGTGAATAAATATCCTTAATTCTTTTAAGTATTGTTTTTTAACTGTTATTTCAAATAAATATCTAAGATATTTTTCCAATAAAAATCAGTTCTGGCCTACTGCAGAGGAACTTAAGACCAATGATTAAATGAATAATCATTGGTCTTAAGTTCCTCAGATGTTCGATTATACAGATAAGTCGGTGGCACTTTACTGTGTCCTTCTACAGGTGTATTTTTTACCTCTTTTCATATAAATAATAGTGACATGAAACTTTTTCGCAGGGTGTGAAATGCGTTACAAACCTTGCGTTACAAATAGTCATAAATCATGCTGTCTACCGGGCTATTATTTGCCTTTTTGCTAAACATTATAAATTATGAATATAAACTGCTGACAGTGGTGACAGAGCATTTTATGTGATAGCTAACTAAATAGGTATAGCGTTAGTTATATAGTTGTTAAATTTTAATAAATACAAAAAAAAAAAAAAAAAAAAAAAAAAAAAAACACACTGCTTAAGAAAACTTTAAATTAACACCTAAAAGATAAATTGAACACTGAAAAAAAGTAGTCACGGAACATAGCGGCTTTAACAGTCTGGGTACTAGATAGATCCGCAGATTGTAAAAATACTAATCTTAAAGCTCGTAAAGCTTATCATCTATGTTTCCACTTTTCAAATTCCAAAGCTTCAATTTTGTGACATTGCTAAATTACAAAATTTCATTTTGTATTGTCATTTTCCGATCCGTTTGTTCAATTCAAACAAATGACGGTGATTTGATCCTTAATAGAAATTTTGTTTTCATTTCCCCAAACATTATTATCAAAATTTCGTCAATGCAGACAATTTAAACAAAAACGGTTTGTATAATTTTTAAGAACATTTAATTACTTCTACCTCACATAATGTAGAGCTGCGTTTCCATTGGAAGCGGAACAAGGTCATTAAAATGAGTATGTTTACCATACTAATGCCGGCTTTCCACTGCGAGCGGAGCGGAGTCATTAATGTGTCAGTTCAACATACAACGGTTGTTTTCATAGTCATACAACTATTTCGCGCTATGGAAACAATCGTTGGATGTTAAACTGACACAATTTTAACTCTGCTTTGCTCGCAGTGGAAAGCTGACATTACACCTATAATTTTCACAGCGCGAAAGAGTCAGCCTAAATATAAACGATCGTCGTATAACCTCGCTCCGCTTGCAGTGGAAACCCGACTTGTCTTTGAGGTAGATATAGCAAAGATATTAAACAGAATAAGTCAGTAAGATCAGCCTTCAGAGGGATTACTTAAACTATAAAAGAAAGCGAAAAATGCTAAAAGGACATCCATCCCCAACTTCGACAAAAACCAAAATGCTTATAGGATAATTGAGAAATTCATTACCATAGCCAGGAATCGAACTTTCCCATTTTCCAAATAAAATAAACATCCTATATTATCGTGTCAATTAATAGTGTATCTGACTCAACTTCACTTTGCCTACTGCACATGCTGTAATGACCTTCTCCATCCAAAGGTTTCCTGGAAGAAATCGCTTTTAGCGATAAGGCCGCCCATTTGTGCAACGTTTTAGTTCTAAGCTTTCTGTGTATTTGTCTTACATAATATGTATGTTGTTTTGTATATTGTTTGTTGTGCAAATAAAGCGTAAATCTATCTATCTATCTATCTACAAGTACCTAAGTTAGTAATGTTTACATACTAAGAACTTCTAGGTAGCTCGAGGAATTGCTTGAAGTGTTTCCTTGGAAACCTGTGGAGATGAAACCTTCTAAATGCGTTTAAGTTACCAACAAACAGACTACTGAGCATTATTACTAATTACGTTAAAATCGTTTTGCACGGGAAACTAGCAAGGTTGATATCAAGCAGGCAGTCGGCCATAGAAAATATATTACCAAGTACAAGTCTACTTTAAGTAGGTATAGGTACTCTCCAAATAATTGAAATATTATGGAGGAAGAAGTAAAAGAAATAAGTGATCACTTAGGTAAGTCGTGGCTCAGGAATCAGTATAAAAATACTGTTTAACTTATTTTATAACTAGATGACTCCGACAGACGTAGTCCTGCCCGTTAAATAAAAACAAATCTAGAACTACATAATACTACCCTACCCTAATACTACCCTACAGACCCTACAACTACTCTCTATCATATGTACTTTCCCTGATTCTAAGCTACCTCACCACCAATTTTCTGCCAAATCGGTTCAGCCGTTTCTGAGTTATGAATAGTGAAATTAACACAATTATCTTTTATTTTATAGATAGAAGAAGATATATGAAGATAAACCTTTTGGGTCAAAATCGATGAGAGCCCCTACGAATTCCGGCTCGTAGCAGAATGAATGAACGTTCAAGATGCTCATCGTCCGTCGATCATTTCTACAGAAAGTGTCATGACTACGTGTAAAAATCCAAAAAAAGCTGACTAACAAATTACGATCGGTTCCGAGCCGTGGCAGACTTTTTGTCAGACGATAGTTTAGTAAATGTAACTATCGTCTTATCGATAGTTTAGTACTTGTCTGTCATTAACGCAGCTGCTATGTTTCTAAAGAAAGCTGAACCCTGTGGTGTGTCGGGAAAATACCCAACTGCAATGCTCCATAAAACATGGTAAATATCCTGTTTTTAAATAGGTCATATTTGTAATAAATTAAATTAAAATAAGTTCTGTTTCCTGTTGCAACGGCTTTCCATGGGATCTTTTGCTTTGGGAACAATCCGGGGTGGACTTTTTGACTAATTTTATTGTTTGTGTTTGATTGTGTATTTATTGTATTTTTTTATTGTATTTTATTTTTTCGTTTGATTTTGTTTATTCTGTGTTTCCTTTTCTATGTTTTATTTTGTTTCTGATTATAAATCCAAACTATTTAATCCTTTATGTAATTTTATTTTGATATAAATAAATGTGATAGGTATTCGACATTGTATTTAATTGTCAGAAATGAATGATTGAATTTCCCCCTAATATTACACAATATAAAATACCTAAATAACGTGTAATACATCATTTAGGTCTTTTATAAGGAAATTGAGATCGAGTAAATCTCATACATCAAAATGAGATTCACTCGGTCCTCATTTCCTTGCCAATCCAGTAGCTAGTAAAAAATCATCGTATATGATAGAGACTGATAATTCCATGAATGCCCTGAGAATTGGTACTGGGAAAATGGTTGTAACGTGTTAAGGAACTTCTTACACAAAAACTTAACTGTTTTTAACTAAACTCTATTTCAGAAACTTAGATCAAAAATGTAAACAAAAATCCTACACATTTGCAAGAGACAAAAAACTGACAATTTTAAAGGAAAAGTAAATAAAGACTTCCTTAATGCCAGCTTTCCACTGCAAGGTAGACTAACGTGTTGTTAAACAGAGACAAAAACATATTTTAACATCCGTTTTCCTTTCTATTCTAGTTGTTTTCTAAAAAAAGATAATCTTCAAAGGTTGACAGCACAATGGCCAATACATTTATGTTAGACACGTGATAATGACTATTCACACGCGATTTATTTCTTTGTCATTATTCAGTTTAAAATCTGTTTACTAAGTAATTTTGAGTACCTACAATAATTATTTTCTGTTGGGTAATGAATTTTCTGTTTTTAACATTTTAAGCCGTTATGATTAAAAATAGTAATTGTGATAATAAAATAAAATATTTTTAAATTGGGGCCTGGAATTCGGAGCATTTATATTTTTTTCTCAGAACGATTTGTAGGTTTAATCAAATTCAATGTATTGTTGTTTAACCTGATTATAAAAACTGGGTTTCACCCTAATAAGTCCCGATTTCGTGGGAATATTGGGACCAATATGAGCCTACGTTACTCTTCGATAATATAGCTTTCTATTGGTAAAGGTATTTTTGGAAGCGATCCAGTAGTTTTGTAGTTTTGTAGTTTATTCGTTACAAAGAAACAAATGAATCTTTCCTCTTTATAATTATTAGTATAGAACTAGGTATAGATAACAAATATAAAATCTAGTTATTAAAAATAGCAACCAAGAAAAATATCTGCGACCCACAAAACAATCCTTCGGGCGAAAGAAAAACGATATACCTAAATGGACTAAAATCTCATTACAATTCGATATTCTAGGGCCATTATAAGCAGTTTTATGTCTAGTTCCGCCTGACTCGGGTCAAATAGAAAGAAGCGTAAGTACCTATATGAAACGGCCTGACAGGATGGACTAAACAGATTTGCCTGTGCGTTTGGTCTCTCCTCTTGGTATATGGCAGTATAATCTTTACATAGTATAAGAAAAAGTCGCTTTCCACATCTGTGAGTCTATCTGTTAATTCGCTATCTCTTCCTAAAGCAAAGCAACTGATTTTATTGCGCTGTTTACTAACTTCAAAGAATTTATTCTGAAATACAAACACAACCAAAGCTATATCGGGTCACTAGTTATTGGTAAAATTGAAACTTGGTCTCTTGTTTGTTTTTCATTTCTATTTAAATTACGAGAACGACCAGTGTTTTTTACGAGTTACAATATTCCAATAACTTTTTTTCAACGGCTGTGAAAAAAAAACTCTATTATTTTACAAAATGATTTATGTTGGTAGGTAGGTTGGTTTATTTCAGAACAATTACCTTTTGCTGCTACAAAGCCGCCTGCTAGTAGGTACCTTCTTTTATAATTTATTCTTCATACGTTCCTATACTTCGCACCACCGAACATCTAATCCAACAGAACAACAGCTTCATACAAGCTCGCGGCGTGGGTACTTCACTACATGCGCAGCTATGTGTGCGTGACCTCTCTCACCGACAGTGTGCCAACGGGATAACGTACGTAAGCCGAGTAGGCGCGTCAGGCCAGCTCGGCAAACTCGAGTGGAAAGCGGTGAGAAGTCACGCACACATAGCTGCGCATGTAGTGGAGTACCTACCGCCGCCACCGCGCGCTTGTATGAAGCTGTTGTTCTGTTGGATTAGATATTCGGTGCTCAAACTACTGAATCAGTTAATAACCGAACGGTCTGAGGTAGATATAATAATGTTTTGCATAACTCAGAGACAATTTGTTGATTTGTATTTGTGTAGATTGGCTATATAGTATAGTAACAATATTGTTTAAGAATTAAGTTAGTAGTTAGGTACAGTTAAAATTGTATTCTGTTGTATATTGGTAGCTTTACAAGGCTTTTTAGCAAGTGCTATAAGTCTAGCACCCGTATGTAAAGCAAAGTCAAATAATTACTTTAGTTAAGTAATGCATTTGTCTGGCGCTTGTCAGTGGTTTTCAACGTCTCCGAAAGTGTGACAGAGATTTTACTTAGTCAAAGTAATTACTCGATTCTTTATAAACAAGGGCGTTAGAGGATCTCCTTAATAAATACCTATCTATAAAGTGCTTTATTTGACTGATTGATAGATTAGCGCACATCCCAAACCGCTGATAGTACACAGCTGAAATTTGAAGAGTGTATCTTTACATCATGTAGGCATCCGATAATAGGTTTTCGATTTTTTTACGGGCTCGAGACTTACGCGGTTGAAACCGCGGGCACAGCTAGTAAATAAAATTAAATATCCATTGTCATCGTTATAGGTAATTGTGTAATATTTACGTATCTCTAGAGTGTAGAAAGAGTTTTGCTCTTCTCAATGGATAATTATTTTTGTGTAGGTTTATGTTGAAGTCGTATAAATAAGAGGTGTGAAGAGATATTTTACCAGAGCCTTTGTACTCGTTTATATTTTTAGCATCGAAATATATGATGTCTTATCAAACCTTTCGTAAATAATATTTTTATTATTTCACACATTTAAACCCCTTAAGAAATTAGTTAAACAGTTAAGTTTTACCGGAAAGATAAGTCATGCAAGACTTCAGTCTAGTCACCAAAGTTCTTCAGGCCATCTTTCTTATTTTATTTTATTTGTACCAAAGAGATATACAAAACAAAACAGTTTTACACAACTATAATTATTATTTATGTTGAATATAACTTGTTTATAAAGTTAAATTTGTCAAAAGTTTAATAACATAATATTGCAACTTCAATAGCCCTTCATAATGATTTTGGCCTAGTTGTCTTTTTTAATCTAGAATTTTTGTTTGATCCTATTATTGGATACCATATGCTAAATATTTAAACTTCACTTTTTAAATTTATATCATTGTGTCCAGTACTGGTAAATAAAAAAACAAAGTAAATGCAAGACAGTATACTTTCCAATTAAATTACTGAAATAATATTTTTGATGACAATCAACTTGAGTACCGTTTATTTATTCCGATATTCGTGTTTGGTATACCAACAGTATTCGCAAATTTAATATTCTAAATGCACGAAGGCAGGCACTACATCAAATATGCTTGAGTGTCGAATAAAATTATTGAGAATATTACTTTTCAAAATGATCGAAACGAAAGAATCTTCGATAAGCAGCCAAAATAACAGAACCTTCCATTTGGACAAACCATTTTAGGAGCAGGCATCTGGATTTTGGTACGTATTTGCTTTTTCTTAACCAACTTCTTTTTTTTTTACGCGGGTGAAACCGCGGGATGCAGCTGGTAATTTGATACAAATGAAAAAATAACTTTAATCTTTGTAAACAAATAAAAATACGAATCTTGTATCCGATACGAGATTCTACATCTCGTTTTAGAAATTGTCCAAAATTTCTTAAAAACACGCTTCTGAAATCGGCTTCTGAAATGTGACGTAAGAGTTTGACTACTATTTCATAGGATGGTAAGTTATAAAGGGGTTCTAAGATATAATCCACCTGTGGTAACTTACAATTAGCGAGTAATTCAAATTAGATTTTTAAGTAATACAAATTACAATTTTGTTTTGGTGACATAACAGCCATAACCAGCTATTAGCCCTCTAAGTTATTCCAATGTAGGGCAAAGGCCTACTCTAAGAGGGTTCATAAACCCTCTTATAGCACTCGCCACGGGAGCCTAATCCGAATTGGCAAATATTCCATACTTTTGGACCGCGGTATGAGTTCGAGGATATGTCGGTTTTGGTCATGATGTCCTTCATCACAAAAGCGATGTAAATAGCGCAAATATTTTTTTCTTAAACAAAACCATATTGGTGGGCCGTGGGTGGGGTTTCGAACCCAAGACCTTCGAAATGAAAGTCAGATTGCCTACCAACATAGCTCTGCCTGCCATTATTTATTGTTTACAATTATTCTTTGTATGTATTTATGTAACATCGCATTATTGTTCAACTTCGCCATTTTCGGGATACGACAAGAGCTAAGGTATCTAACATCAAAGTAACGACTCGTTAAAAGCAGCTGTGAACGACATCCTCCAAATGCCACTTAAATATGAAAGGTCTTAAGTAATTTGTTTTGATGCTCTTAGACTTAATTAGTTAGAAGTTCCAGTGAGAAAAGTGGGTGGAACTTTATTCACAGGTAAAGTTATTTATTAAGTCGAATTAGACGAATCACAAAACAAGAAATTAAGTCAATAAATTCTTGTCAACAAATGTTCAAGTAGGTATAAAATATTTAAAAAACGGGTCAAGTCCGAGTCTGACTCATCTAGGAAGGGGTACAAAAAACGGGCCGTATTGAAACGTCCCGCGTCGTCTTTTGGATTTTAGAAGTCGGTTAAAAAAATATTTCTATGAAAATCATGTGGTATGAATGAGTGTTTGGCACAAATGAGCGGCCAGCCGGCAGTTACTTGCAATGGCCGATTTGGAGGTCCTTAAATCGTCTTCAGGTCCTGGTTGGTCGCTAGCGAAGAACACGGTGAAATGGGGTTTTAGGGTACCTACACGGTGACACGCAGTGTATTTGTGGAAGGGCCGAGCAGACGATGGACCACCACATTGTCTGCTCTATGGGCCCCACTAGTTGTTCGGCAGAGGATCATAATATAGCTACAGATAATGTTGTTTCCGTGGCCAAATTTTGGACAAAGTACATTTAAAATTGAGTTTTTGACACAAAGAGGAAGTGTTCGGCTTGTCGTTTGATGCTGGCAAACTTATTATGCTATTATCTATCTCCTGATATTGTTTCGCGAGATTAGACTATCAAATAGTAATTGGATTGCCGTACGTATGTACGAGTATAGCAATAATATAGGTATGTTCGTCTATTTGACCCAAAACAACGTGATAAAAACATGCCTCTATCTATTCGCAGATTATTAAGTATCTAGAAAAGGTACCATAGTCCAATATTAGAAATTCCGCACTGTACTTATTAACATTCTCGAATATTTACAAAACAGCAATGTGTAAATTAATTTAGTTACACCCCAATCTTGTCTCCTTCCTTCCAAATCCTGACTGATGGACTGAACGCAAAGCTTTAGAAAGTGTGTTCCTTATGAAGTGGGGGGTTTTTGAAAAATCCTGAGGGTACAGGAATTTCCATCCCGTGAGATTTTCCAAAATCCGAGTAAACCGTGGGACTCTGCTAGTCTTATATAATAAAACCCTTTTTTTCCCTTCTATTAACCAACTTAAGAAAAGAAGGTTTCAATACGTTCTGTACTTTTGTCCAACAAGACTCAATGAAACAGAAAAATAAGGAAATATTTGCAAAAAAGCAACTTGATCATTTACTTCTAAAGTTAATGCTTACGTTGATTGATAAAAATACAATATATTTGCTGGTAGCTAGACAAGTATACGTTATTGTGTTTATTTTTAGAAATAAAATGGAATGCCTTGTATTGTGTACAATTCAAAATGATTGAAGCAGGAGAAGAAAATTTCAAGACTGTCACTTATCTTTCTGTTAAAATGTATTTTGAATTAGAATTCCGTTTTTTGAGAATTAATATTTTTGTGGTAGTTAATAAATATTAATAACTAAAGTATTCAAACATATTTTTAGACTTGTTAGACATTTAAAAACAAATTTCATTACATAACCTAGTAATAACTAAAATTCTACAATATCGTTACAAAATTAGTATTGAATGGTATTTTTGACGGTCTTTGTGTTTTTTTGGACAATATTGTAAAATAATTATTTACTTTTAAGTTCTTTCTATCTTTTCTTATAGTGGTGTGGCTCACCTGTATAAGTTTGTGTAATTAATTTGTTATGGTATTAGAAAAAACTTAATTAGCTTTCGTTTATTCATCTCACATTTACAGCACCTTCTTAGATCTAGGATGATTTGATTATTTTCTCATACTAAAACGACTGTAATCAACATTTCTTTGTTTACAGTCTACATACCTCTGGATTTTAGTTTTGACGGAAGATTTATAAATTGTTAACACCAACAACAGGTTACCGTTTATGACGTAAACAAAATACAATATGCAGATGTAAATTGTGATGTCTGCGAGGTAATAAAGATTTTTTTGTTGTGATGACGTCGAATTTATGAAATTTCAAAGTACTTACAGGTGTTTACGTTTAAGAACATTAAGAGCGTTTTGTAGAGTCTTCTTCTTCTTCTTTTTGTATAGCTGGTGTTAGAGCAAAATATTATTTCGATTCTATTTAAAAGTCCCGATCCCGTGGGAATATCGGTATCAATAGTAGCCTATGTTACTCCTCGATAATGTAACTTTCTCTTTTTGAAAGAATTTTTGAAATCGGTCCAGTAGTTTTTGAGTTTATTCATTACAAACATACGACACACACACACACACACACACACACACACAAAAATGCTAATCTTTCCTCTTGATAATATTAGTGTACATAGTGTAGATTAGTAAGTCGTTGTATACAAAGTTTCTTAGTAGTCGTTTTTTTATAGGAAGTTTCTGGTTGATGTTTTTCCATTCATTAACTTTGCCCTTTCATTTCGATGAAAGGTTATAAATGTGATGGAATATTTCATGAATTATGTTGTTCATTTCAAACTAATATCCTAGATAATTAATTAAACTATGTATAATTGTTTATCCTACCCACAATGTACCAAACGTACCAAAGAAAGGGAATCTGTCATTTGAAATTCAATTCGGTTGTCATGGATTAGTCACCCTCTCGTGAAATGTTTCGTCTGAAACTCCTACATATTCTATTAACTGTTTCATAGTTAGGATGTCTATAAATAATACTTCGTAATTAACAAAGTGGGTAGACCCTCTCGGTAAGAGGACCATTTGCCCGGCGAGTCGAAGCGTAGTTCTCCATACAAAGAGAATAATTAGAAAACCTCTTTTCCATATTTTAAAATTATCCGATTCCGAAGTTTGTCTAGTTCTTTATTTCTTCTTCTTCTAGTTCTTTGTAAATTATTTGATAGTTTTATTAAAAATATAAAATTTTAGCTGCTAGGGATGGGAAAGAGGTTTAGTAATCGAAAATGGATGACAATTGCACCGATAGAGGTACTGATAGGTAATTTAAAAATCTAAATAAAATGTACCCAAAGCAAAAACAAATATGTTGCAATACACACGAAAGTACAAGAGCACAAATGCAGCTACCATCTTTTCAGTTAGGTACCTACTACTATAAAAAATATAAATGAAGTTGTGCAAAAATACACCCATATCATTTACAATTAGTTCTAAAAACTAGTCTTAGGTTTTTTGAGTAAATAACTCAGGTCTATTTGTTCAAAAATTAACAACACGAGTTGTGAAAATTATTTCATCTCGCGTCCGTTTCAAACGAAAATAATTTAATATTGTTTGTTGCGGACTAAATATTTGGACTTTGTGCATGTTGTTTTGAATACCAAATTTTTACATGGCGTTACATAAAGTTGTGTGTTTAGCTTTAAACACGTCGGTGTCCACATTCTTTTTCGGACACAAAGTAAATTCTCTCGTGCCTTAAATTAGTAAAATATTAAAGAAAAATAACTTTGTGTGATGACAACAAAAAATAATCGTGTTTTTTTAAATGGGAACATGTATTACGTTTGTACATTTGCGATGTTCTTGGTATATCAATTTATATACCGATATAATCGATATATTTGTGTATATGGAAAAGGTACAAACTTAATACAAGTAACCATATTTCTTTGTTTATACTCTGAAAGAATGATAATATTAATACTAATCGAGAGAGTTAAATAAACTATTGATTAACCATACGTTTTGTGTTAAAGACAGAACTTAAGCTATTTAAAATTTTAAAGTACAAATTTAACCTAAGTATATATTTTTTGCAATCTGACATATTGTCAATTTTAAAAGACTGCAATGGAAATCCACTTATCTGGCATGACTGTACAAAAAATATAATGTGCCGTTTGAATCCACACGAAGTTAAAAGACAATGCGTAGGCGTCCACATCGCTAAATTACACTTTGTATATTAGCAGCATTTGAAAAGTTTCGAGCAATGTTACCTTACAATATTATACTTAAGTAGGTAGGTAAATACAGACCTATTAACCGTATGCCACTGACCTAAATTATATGGACAGGAGGCCTTGCACTGAATTTTGTGCCTATTTGATTTGCCAATAGAAAACGCGCGACAACAGCGCAACATGGCGCAGAACAAATCGGCACAAAGATCTAATGTCACTTTGTATGGTATAGCAATTCCAGCGTACTTATATAGATTCATTTCAGTGCCGTATTCATATACGAACCTATGCGTGGCTTAATGCTTTTAGTCCGGGCGGCGGCTGCAAAATATCAACCTCATCAAATAACTGAAAAATATCACTTTCCACGAAAAGAAGCCTGTCTATTTGTCTTGCTCTTGTAAATGACAATCAACGTCATCGAGAATTTGACAAAAGTGGAGTCCACGCATAGTATCGTTTGTGAATACGGCTACATATCTCTGCGGTCAACCAAGACGAATAGCTTAAAAACAAAATGCTTATTAATAAAAGCAATGCAATAAAATCAATTAAAAAATGAGTAAATTTTCATATAGATATTGCAAAAACCGAAGAAAAAACGACGAATAGTTTAATTATTTAATGAATTTTCCGAAAGATTTCATGTTTTAATGAAGAATTTTTTAATGATTAAGACGTTGAAAGAAATTCAGAGAAAATTGCTTGGTTATTCATAGAAGTGATTTACAGTGATACCTACTTTAGTAGTTCTTTTCGATATCCATCCAGCCCTAAAATTCAATTATAACCTAGCCTAGCGCTTCTCGAACCTGAATATAGCTCGTTAGCAAATGTCAGTTGACAATGAAAAGGAAAATTGATTGACTTTTAAAGACGTGGCCTTGGAAATACCAATCAACATTATCAAAACTCAACCCAAATCGCACGTTTCGCTTAAACCTTTGTTAAGGTAATGTGCACAAAGTATTATTATTTTTTTGTCAATTTTTTGCAAGACCGGATGTAACGCGAGTGAATCCACAGAACACAGTATTCTCCTTTTAAGAGGACTAAAGCCGCTAAACTCAAAATCTTTGCCGGGTTCATCGAAATTTGTTGATGATAAAACGGAACGGAAGGACAGAATGTTGTTGATTTTTTTTTTGTGTGGGTTGTATCAGTAGGTGAGATAGTTTCCTACATTTTGGTACAGTTTCAAGACATAATCTTCTTATTTGTTTAAAGCCTATCCAAATTTTAGACAAAAAATGACATTTTTGGCAAAAATGTAGATAGGCTTTAACATTTTTCCACATATTTGTCTAAAAACTGCACTTAAATGTCGGAAACAATGTAGCCTACAACCCAAACAAAAACTAAAATTCAACAACTTTTCGTAATTAAATAATCAACATTTTTTGATAAACCCAACAGAGATTTTGAATTTAGCTACTATAGGCCTCTTAATATGCCTATTAGACTTTATTATTATTAAACTTAGACAGTTTGGTACTTAAGTACTTATCTTATAAAGCTGTAACAGGCATCAAAGTCGAGCAATAAAATTAACAGTCTGCTAAATGCGAACTAAAGTAATAAATGAACGAACAAAGTTACCTATTTGAAACGAACTTGGATAGTTAGTAAGGTAGGTACTGAAGCCGTGGTCGTAAAATCTCGTTATTACAGTTATCTTGAATCCCTTTAGGCACCTAAGCCTACGCTAAAACTTTTATACCATATTATACCTACATCCGGATTTACACGTTTCTTAGCCAAATATTTCGTTGCAAAATTGCCTTAAGGATAAAATCTACAAGTATAATAATACTTAGAACATGAGAGTACCAAATTGTCTTGTTATTAAAACTTAAATATTATTTTAAGTAATTGACATTATGCAACTCGAACATTCTGCAACTAAACTCTTGAAAATAGGACGATTCGGCAATTGGACGTTTTGGCAACTGGTCGTAATATTCGCTAGACATTATGACAATGAGGCAATTCGGCAATTGGGAAATTTGTCAACTAGAGGTTATGTTCACTGGACATTTTGGCAACTGGGTATTGTGTCTCTGGACGATTTGTCATTCTGACGTTCTAACATTTGGACATATTGACATTTGGGCCAATACACCCCGGAGGCATAATTTCATTTCGTTTGGTCGTTTGACAACTATTGTAAGATATTAAAGAATTTGGTGTACAAGTAATTCAAGTACGAATAATAATTTGATTAAGAAAAAAAAGTATCCCATTTACTGACGGTAATTTCGTATACACTAAAGCTTCTTTGGACTACACTCTGTTTTGAGTGAGTGGTGGTAAGTGGTGATGTCAATCGTAAAGAAAGACGAAAATAAAAATTTAGTATTTGGATTGTAACCTACCTTACCTACAATTGAACTTTCATAGCAATAACTGCTGGGTTTAAAAATAAACGCTGTCACAAGGGTCGTGGAACCGGGAATTCGTCTAATTGTTTTTGTCGGATTGTTTTTAGTCGAATTCCTCTCAATAAGCAGTATAAAAAGGTGCAGCCACCGGAACTCCCTCCGAATCTAGGACTTGTGCCACTGATAACGCCTGAGGAGGTGCGCAAGGCTCTTCGCTGCATGAAGAATCGGAAAGCTGTCGGCGCCGATGGAGTCCCCATCGAAGTATGGAAAGCTATGGGTTCTCGTGGTGTGGGCATCTTAACCAACCTTTTTAACCGCATACTCGAGACCGGCAGAATCCCCGCCCAATGGAGACTGAGTGTTATCACTCCAGTGTTCAAGGGCAAGGGATCTGTGCAGGAGTGTGGAAGTTATCGTGGTATAAAGGTCATGTCCCACACCATGAAGCTCTACGAGCGTATAGTTGACTCTCGGATCCGGCAGGAGTGCACTGTCTCGGAGGGGCAGTATGGTTTCCGCCCCGGTCATGGTACCATGGACCCTGTTTTCGCCCTAAGGATCGTTATGGAGAAATACAGATCGAAGAATACGCCTCTGCATTTTCTGTTCCTGGACTTGCAGAAGGCCTTCGACTGTGTTCCTCGCGTGATGATCTGGTGGGCGCTGCGGTCCAAAGGGGTGCCTGAAACTTATATTGAAACCATCAGGGACATGTACCGAAATTCCGATTCAGTGGTGCGAACTGCTGTTGGTGACACTAAATCTTTCCCCATTACAGTCGGAGTCCACCAAGGATCCGTCCTAAGTCCGTTTCTGTTTAGCGTAATACTGGACGCACTGTCCGTTATCATCCGAGACGCACACGAGCAGCCCCCGTGGATGCTCATGTATGCTGATGATATTGCGCTAGCGGACTCGGATAAGGGACGGCTTGGAAGGCGTGTAAATGCGTGGAAAGAGTCACTTGAGAACGGCGGTTTGCAACTCAACGTAGCGAAGACCGAATACTTGGCTAGCAATACCACAGATCCCACACCTGTCTGCGTAGACGGTCACATGGTCGAGCGGACAGACCAGTTTAAGTACTTGGGATCTGTGCTTCACGAGTCCGGCGACATCGATTGTGACGTCAAGTCCCGCATTTCGGCAGCTTGGGCCAAGTGGCGAGAGGTAACTGGTGTCATCTGTGACCCGAAAATGCCGGTTAAACTGAAGGGACAGGTCTATAAAACGATCATTAGACCTGCCCTTTTGTATGGTAGTGAGGCGTGGCCATTGCTTGAGCGACATAAGCAGGAGCTGCGTGTCACGGAGATGAAGATGCTGCGCTGGATGTGTGGAGTGACGCGAAAAGACCGCGTCAGAAACTCCCGCATCAGGGGCAGCCTTCATGTCCGAGACATTGCAGACAAACTGCAAGAATGCCGCTTACGGTGGTACGGCCACGTTCTACGAAAACCGGCTAGTTACGTGGGAAACAAATGTCTTGCTATGGCGCCTCCGCCCGGCCGCGGCAGATTGGGAAGACCCAAGAAGTGCTGGCTTGACGTTGTAAGATCGGATATGCGTGCTAATGGCCTCACTACACGGGATGCCGAAGATCGTGCGAAGTGGAGACGTAAAAGTAGGAAAGCGGACCCCGGGCTCTCGAGAGAGATGCAACCGGGAACAACGCTCGGATGATGATGTTTTTAGTCGAATTCCGCAAATCAAGTCGGGATGTTACTTATGCTGTTATGTTTTTCAGTAAAAGACAGAATTGTGGAAATTTCCAATAAAATAAATATGTAGGTAATTTTCTCCTTTTCCCAGAAAATTAATCGCTGATTCTAAAAATATTATCGCACTCCGGGATTCCATATATCTTCTGAAATATGTAACGTGACTGATTTTCAAGATTTTTTTGCGAGTGAATTCCTAGTTTAATGGGGAAATAAAACATTAGATATTACTTATAATTTATTAAGTGACTTATTCATTCTCAGAATTAGTAGTGAAAAGTTTAGAACACTTGTCTCATAAAATCAATTGTTTGTAGTCATTTTATTTCTAGTTTTATAGTTTTCATTCGCTAAAATTCCGACCGAAAAACGTGTAACAAATATCTTTGAGTAAGTAAACATATTTATGGTACAGGTAAAATAGTCTCCTAGAACAAGGATTTATGCGTTTATTTTTGACTAGCTGCGTCCCGCGGTTTCACCCGCGTAGGTTCCGATCCCGTGGGAGTATCGGGATCAAAAGTAGCCTATAGCGTTCCTCAATAAATCGACTATCCAACACTAAAAAAAAATTTAAATCGGAGATTAGCGCGTTCAAACAAACAAACTCTTCCGCTTTATAATAATAGAAGATAGATAGATAGAAGATAGATATAGAACAGTTTTCTCATGTTAAACGTTTTGGTTAAATATTACATCGAATAGTCAAGAAAAAAATGACACATTCATCGAAAAAGGAGCAGCCTTGTTTATCTACACTAATATTATAAAGAGGAAAGATTTGTATTTTTGTTTGTATGAATGTGTGTCTCTATGTTTGGTATAAATAAACTCAAACACTACTGGACCGATTTCAAAAATTCTTTGACTATTACAAAGCTACATTCACCCTGATTAACATAGGTTACTTTTGATCCCAATATTCCCACGGGGTCGGGACTTACGCGGGTGAAACCGCGGGACGCACTTAGTTTTTCAATAAACTAAAATTGAACTTTTTCGTTAGATTACTGTGAAATAGAACTGCTATTGTAACATAAACCTACATATTATTTCCAGGCGTATAACTATGTAACCATATTATGCAGGATGTCGTACTATCACAAGTAATCTTACCTAAATAATTGATCTAGCTTTTATTTAACACTAGCGTCCCCCAGTTTCACCCGCGTAAGTCCCGATCCCGTTGGAATATCGGGATCAAAAGTAGTCTATGTTACTCAGTGAATGTAGTTATCTAATGCTGAAAGAATTTTTGAAATCGATTTAGTAGTTTTTGAGTTTATTCATTACAAACATACAGACACACATACACACAAAAATACAAATCTTTCCTCTTTATAATATTAGTGTAGATAGTGTCGATGAAGACGACAATGTGAATCGCATGATCACTGCAAAAAAATCTCATGAGTTTCATGTGTCTTCTTCTCATTGAAGGTCGCGTTCCAAAGACACTCTAAATTGCTGAAGATTCAAAACGATCATGTGAAATCTCGATATTTAGATACATTTAATAAAATGTACCCATAACGCGGCAATGCTGCCTGCGTTATGGGTACCTTTGCGCCGGGTACATACAATTCGGGGTAGGTTATTTTAATATAAGTTATTATTTTGATTCTTTAGTTTTATCTTATATGTACCTACCTATGTAAATATATAATTATCTTTAATAAAATTAAAGACATTTTTCGGTTTGCAATTTAGAGCCTGCGCTATACGATACAGGAACGTATTTGATATCATTTTAATATTTTTTTGATAAGACGGTAGTTTCACTGTAACTTTTTAATACAATAGAATGACAAATCACATCTTAGTCTATCCTGAAGAAGAGACCTGGAAAGGTCTCGAAACGTTGAGCGTTGTAACAATGCTAAAAGTAATAAACACCACGCTATTCAAACCGAAAAATGTCTTTAATTTCAATACAACATCGCGAAAACAAAAAAAGAATCTACATTTAATAAATTGATTTGGTCGCCGGCAATGCGTTTTTCATTGATAATATTTCTAAAATGTACTTATGCAGGTTAAGAAAAGTTGTTAGCTAGTTAAGTATAATTATACAGGATGGTCCAACTAGTGACGTCAATAAACTTTTTTTAGATTCCTCACACCTGGGGGTATCCGAAAATACCCCATGTATGTTCAGCGATTTTTTGTAGTTTAGGAGTTATGGCCTTTTTTCTCATTTTCTACTAAAATGCGACCACTGACACCTATTTGCTCATACTGACTGCAATAATTGAGATAATTGGCTGATTTATTTTCAAATGTGGAGCTGAATAATTGGGTCATGTTTCCTGTTACAAAAAAACGTGTAACACCAACCAAACTGTTACAAATAAAAAAGTATTTCATAAAGTGAGCGTTGACAAAACGCTATAAACACTTTAAAGAGCAATTAAAAGAAAAACTCGCCTATTATTTTTTTTCCAAACCAACTTCAAAAACTTCCCTACTTCATTAGCTATCTACCCTATCATTTTTATTGGTCTATCATTAGAGGATCATAGCAAAAATTTTATTTTAAAATTCCTTGGTCGAAAATTCTCTTACTCATCTTACTTAAACCTGAAGGGAAACTCCCGGCCTAATCTAATAACATAAAAAACATATTTGTTCTTATTTTATTTAATACATTTATTTGTACAAATCTTAATTCAGATTTATGCAGAAGTTTTTTTGAGGAAGACAAAAACCATCACTAGATGGCGCTAGTAATAAAATACATCGTGGTATCGTTGCGTTTTTATGTCAAAAATCACGTTAGTTGTATGGGAGTTCCCTTAAATATTTGCGGCTACAGTAATACATCCTCTGTAAAAATTTCAACTATCTAGCTATCACGGCTTATGAGATATAGCCCGGTGCCAGACGGTCAGACAGCGAAGTCTTAGTAATAGGGATGAGTGAAAGAATTTTCGACCAAAGAATTTTTAAATAAAATTTTTGCTATGATCTTCTAATGATAGACCAATAAAAATGATAGGGAAAATAGCTAATGAAGTAAGAAAGTTTTTGAAGTTGGTTTGGAAAAAAAATAATAGGCGAGTTTTTCTTTTAATTGCTCTTTAAAGTGTTTATAGCGTTTTGTCTACGCTCACTTTATGAAATACTTTTTTTATTTGTAACAGTTTGGTTGGTGTTACGCGTTTTTTTTGTAACAGGAAACATGACCTAATTATTCAGCTCCACATTTGAAAAGAAATCAGCCAATTATCTCAATTATTGCAGTCAGTATGAGCAAATAGGTGTCAGTGGTCGCATTTTAGTAGAAAATGAGAAAAACGGCCATAACTCCTAAACTACAAAAAATCGCTAAACATACATGGGGTATTTATATACCCCCAGGTGTGAGGAATCTAAAAAAAGTTTATTGACGTCACTAGTTGGACCACCCTGTATAGTCCTAGGCACGCGCTCGTCAGTTATTTATAATTTATGTAAACTCCATTGCGTTTTTAGACACCCTTTCATCATTAAAATTAATTATTTCGCTCATTGTAGAAAAAAAGATAACTGTTTTTTTTCTTGCGGCAAAGTGGGATGTGAGAAGAATAAATTGTGATGTCGAAATGATGTAAATATTATTCCTCCTGCAAGATGTGAGAAATTATTCTTAAAATATCATGCGAACTTCATACGTTTTCTCCTCAATCGTCCTATCAATTCCTAAGAAACCAGTATTAGTAGATATTTACTCAATATTGGTTTGGTGTGGGAGTCGTAGGTATATGTACCTACTACAGCAATTACATTAATTACGTTCGAAGTACCATAATACCTATAGTAATTAAGTATAGTAATGTATAATAATAGCATGTAAGTGAGTACATTTAATTATGCCTAAAATTTGACTTTGAAACCTACTTAATATCTAACTGTTAGCGTTGCCGAACTATCGATAGTAAAACTATCGAATGCTATGTCAAAAATCATCTATAACATCGATAGACCTATCGATAGTCTCAATAGGTAGGTCAAGTTCAGTACAATTTTGTTTTGCCCTATCGATAGAGTAAAACAATTAATAGTTTTGCTGTATCGATAGCGTAAAACAATCGATACTATCGATAGTATCGGATTGTAACAAGAATCGAACGAAACTATCAATAGTATCGATACTATTGATTTGCCACAAATATCGGTAGCCTATCGATAGGTTATCGATAGTGAATTATGGAACGGCAACACTACAAACTGTAGGTACCTACTTAAACTTAACCTATAATCATTAAACTATTCATCGAATTGATCTTAATTACTGTTAAGATCGTAATTTCACATGAACGACCCTTCACGAGGTTAGTTTAAGGTTTTGAGGGTCAATAATCAATAAACATTCAATTATTGAGAGAATGTTATGGAGTATCGTTCACTCAAGTGGTATCCAGATAGAGAATTTATTTTCTTCTCCGATACTGTAAACATTCTAGTAAGTATATTGTTAGGTAAACAAAAAAGTTAGTGCTTCTTACATTACACTTATCTTTAGCGAGTGACTTGCGTCTTTTATATAGGTACCAATGGTTTATTTTTAGATTAATTTGGCTCTTTTTAGGGGGGTTAGGCAGGTAAGACGCCGCGATAGCCTACTCCAGATTGGCGAATGTCTCATGCTTTTGAACCGTGGTGAGTTAATAAGATATGTCGGTTTCCTTACGATGTTTTCCTTCACCGTAGAACCATGTTAATAGCGCTTAAAATCGTGTATTAACTTTTAGACCAAAATCTTTCTAAAAATAAATTAATATACCTACCTAAGTATAGATTTTTCTTCTGCTTTCGCGATGTCGAATTGAAATTGATGAGACAAATATCAAAAATATCATGCTTTCACTGACGTAGTGTCCCGTTAGGTAATGTAATCAATCGCATGTCGTGTTAAGCTACCGCTATTTGTAAAATGAAATAACCTTTTCCATGTTAAAAATAGGTTTTGTACACATTAACCTACTTCATGTCAGTTCCGAATACGCATCTAAAAGTCTAAAAGATCAAAAGTGAGTAACACGTTTCTCGATTTTAAAAACAGTACGACATCGTAATTTGCGATTTTCCGGAAATGTAAAAGATCAAAGATCGTTATTTATACTTTCAATTCGCAGTCGATTAAAATGCGTATAACATACAATTTGTTTCTTTTTCCCGCAAAAAAGTTCAATCCGTGTTGTACGTCTACAAACAGCGATTGAAGGTATAACCCTTCCGGCAAACAAGGCTCTAAATGCCGAAGTAGGAAAGGAGTAAAATTGTTTAAAGAGATGCAGTGTAGGTAAATTGTATATATTAGTATACAGGGTGTTTCAAGGAGGGAGTATTAACAAAAGTTGTTCGCCCAGACCTCTAGCTAGAAGAACCCCCTTTCGGCTTAATACCCCCTCCTCGGAGCACCGTGTATATTACTAGTCTGAATTTCTATTTTAAAAATACGTATCGTTTCTGTTACAGACAGAGAATTTTGTCTTTTACAAGGCGAATTTCAAAACTGGGCCAAACGTTGTGAAATTTTCTATATCTTTTGTAAAGTTTAGAAATGTCTTTCACAATATTTCGCAAAGTTTGTACTTACTAGTTTTGAGATTCGTCTTGTAGAAAATATTTTAGGCTTTAGGTAACTCCAGTAATCGTAACCTGAACGAAATGTAATGAAAAACAGGTGTCGTACTTATAGTTTAACATGCGTACTTAAAACGTTCCCAACTGAAAATAAATAGCTCGCTAATTTGTCCCACTGCAGGGCAAGGACCTCCTCTTAGAAGGGTTCGGCAGTAAGACACCACGGGAACCTACTCCGGACTGGTAAATATCGCATGCCTCTGGACCGTGGTGAGTCCCTAGGACATGTCGGTTTCCTCACGATATTTCCTTCATCGTAAGAGTGATGTTATTAGCGCACATTACTTTTTCTTAATAAAAAAGTCATTGGTTGTGAAGCTTTAGTTAAATAATGCTTTGGTCCATTTCTGCTAACTTTGATTTATAGGCTTATTCGCACTTCCCTCCGAACGCAGTTCATCGCATCGCACTTTACCCTGAATTCGCTAATCTTCGATTAAAATTCGATATAGCTTAGAAGTACCATCAGCAAGAAAAGAGTTAAGTAATACCTGTGTTGTAATACCACGCTTAGTTCGAGACGATTAAATGCGGTCAACAGCGCAGCGCTTTACAGTAATCCTGTAAAACACTGCGCTGGCTTGATAGTGGGTTCGTCTAGACATTAGTCTCAACTCAGCCCAGTCCATTGTAAAGCGATCTCTACTCTGTCAGCCTGATGACGTCACAGTATAATAATTAATGTTTCACGCAATATACCCGGTAACTGCGTTCAAAATTCCGAGAGACTGCCTATTGCCGGGTATGTATTCAAATATCAAAAATTAAAATATCAACAGTTAAAATCTTGAGGGTCAAAACCCCTAAAATTACAATATCTAATGTTTCAAATACACTAATGATGTAACATCGAAGTATAGAACACATAAGTTTGCAAGTTCTAACATTCAGATTTCCTAATGGTTCAAAATATCAACAATCATTATCTTATACATTATCGAGGTTTACAACATTCAAAGTCAAAATACCAACATAAAACATTAAAAACAACTTAAATCCCCACAAAAACATTTTCATGTAAAATGTAGCCAAGACGAGAGCGAGATCATATGATGGGCACTGTCAAAAAGTTATCAGATGTCGTGTACCTAAAGCCAAGCTTATAACTCTACACGCCCCAACTCCACAAGCACCTTACTTCACAAACTCAACATCTTAGCCAAATATATGGCTGGCCGTTTCGCTACCATGCATGGGTTTTCTGTTAAACATTTGTTCTTGCGGTAATGAAACGGCCAAGCCCATATATTATATAGCGGATAGCGAAACAACATTTAAATATATTCTTGTTGTCCATCACTGTACGACAGCGGTAAACCTTTCTAATTATCAATCAATTTTCATACCTCAAGCACCTCTTATACACATTAGGTGTTGTGGGGGCGCTTAATTACATCCCCTAATTTAAAGGGTAGAGGGTGAATTACTAAAAATCCTGATTTTCTGTATTTTATTATTTATAATAAGAAGTTGTACTACCTCTAGCATCAAAATTTGCGAAAGTCTCATACAAATAGCCATTCCTTAATTTTAGGAGTTGGGGGGTGAAAGTTTCAACTTTTAGAATTTTTTAGTTATTTGTGTACTAATACCAACCTACATACCAAATTTGAGCTTTCTAGGACTTCGGGAAGTACCATTTGAATTTTGATGATAATCAGTGAGTGAGTGAGTGAGTGAGTGAATGAGTCAGTGACGAAATCGGGGGTTTTTGGATATCAATAAAATCTAAACTGTAGGAGCTATGTAACTGAAACTGTGTATTTTTATTAAGTTCCCTATTGACATTATACCCCGTGAATTACATCCATCTGGTATATTCCAAACCCAAGTTATGAGGGTTCAAAATACCGACGAAACCTTTCGAGAATAGGTAGGTAGTGCCCGTACGCTTCGCTGGCTCGTCTTGGCGGGGGCACTACCGTGCCCCCAGATTTTAACTGTTGATATTTTAATTTTAGAAATTTTAATACGTACTCCTACTGCCACTGACCCCATATCCTACTTCCTATCCTACTAATATTATAAATGTGAAAGTTTGTATGGATGTTTGGATGTTTGCTACTCTTTCACGCAAAAACTACTGAACCGATTGCGATGAAACTTGGAATATAGATAGCTGGACACCTAGAATAACACATAAGCTCCTTTTTATCCCGTAATTTCCGCGGGATCGGGACTTACGCGGGTGAAACCGCGGGGCGCAGCTAGTAAACTACGAGTATAAGACTAAGTAGACCATTGATTCAGTCATTTGGTCGAAAAAATAGAGGTTACCTGGAAAGTTTTCCGGGAGTTTTGAAAATTGGTAATTTTATAGATTTTGACGTGCTCTTTGCCACCTCGTATCTTTGCCGCTCGCGCCGCCATATTGCAAAAATGGCGCCTAAAAGCAGTTTTTTGATAATAATTCCTTTCCGACGCATTTTACAAGAAAAACATATCTATACAAAATAATAGTAGAGAAAATTTCCTACAATTTATGTCATAACCTTTTTTTTCCTAAAACCAATAGTTTCGGCGTACGAGCGCCGTAAACCATTATACAACTACGCCAACGTATAATCGTCGTATAATCAACGTCCAATATCAGGACATGCGTATTCACGTGCAGTAAGAGCGTATATACTGACTCATCTTTCAATTGCTATAATTGTCCTA
Source organism: Idaea biselata (assembly GCA_958496205.1). Taxonomy (NCBI): domain Eukaryota; kingdom Metazoa; phylum Arthropoda; class Insecta; order Lepidoptera; family Geometridae; genus Idaea; species Idaea biselata. Next base: position 7,227,342 of record OY292403.1, on the reverse strand, counting down.
CAATTTATTGATTTGACACCCGATCTCAGTGCAGAATTATATAGAATTTTAGATAATTTCGATAGGTCAGTGATACTTGAGGCGGACCAGGAAGAATGCTGCAAAAAACTTGCTGATAAATTTGAGAATGAATTGATTAAACTTGAGCAACGTGGTGCTACAGCGAAATTATGGGTTCAATATTTTCGGATGGTTACACTTTTGAAGCAATTCATTGAGGCAGAAAGAATGGGCAACTGGAATTTACATCTTGACACTGTCCAGAAAATGATACCTTATTTACATGCCAGTGGTCATTTCTTATATGCAAAATCTTGTCATTTATACTTGCAAGACATGCTTAATTTAAAGGAGAGAATGACAGCTGAAGAATACGAACAATTTACAAGTAAAGGGTATTTCACAATTAGACGTTCTGACAAATTTTGGTGTGGTACGTGGTCAGATATGACAATTGAGCAATCGTTAATGAGGACGATGAAATGTCTTGGTGGGCTTACTCATGGTCGAGGAGTCAAAGAAAGCGTGCTATCCAAGTGGACATTAAGAATGGCATTTCTGTACAATATTTGTGACGAAGTTGAGAAATTTTGCGACGTAGCTTTTTCCAGTTCCGAGCAGCATGTCGAAATAAGAAGTTCACGGGTTAAACGTGACAATGATGATGTAAAAAATTTGATGAGTATAGGAAATGAGTATTTCTGCCGAAACGTGTGTTGAACTACACTTTACGGCGCTTGTACGCCGAAACCGAAGGTTATGGCATAAATTGTAGGAAATTTTCTCTTCTATTATTTGTATACATATGTTTTTCTTGTAAAATGCGTCGGAAAGGAGTTATTATCAAAAAACTGATTTTAGGCGCCATTTTTGCAATATGGCGGCGCGAGCTGCAAAGATACGAGGTGGCAAAGTTAAAATTCGGTAAGAGCACGTCAAAATCTATAAAATTACCAATTTTCAAAACTCCCGGAAAACTTTCCAAGTAAAAATACCAAATGACTACACTACATCGCAAATCTTCATTTTAATGTTACGGCAAATAATATTCTCCACTTTTGACCTTCTTCAGATCGTTAAGCAGCAGTAGGTAGGTACCTATACATACATACTTGTTAATTGATATCGTTCGTTGACGTTCGTGGGTAATGGGCCGGCTCTCGTACTTGTCTCATCCCTTAATAACTGGTCCCTAATTATTAACAAGCCAATTTATTAAAAATATACCCCTAAATTATACGAGGATAAAAGTTATTAAAAGAGAAAGATGGGGAGTCAATTTATATAATTATTTTAAGTACTTTTTTTAGAAACACGATAGATAGGCGTTTGACCACTATCTCCCTTGATAGTAAGTGATGATATGGTCTAAGCACTGACCTCCATAGCACAAGTCGCTAGACAGGAGATTTGTGTGCCAATTTGATTTGCGCCATGTTGCGCTGTTTTCTATTGAAAGTGATAGTGACAGTCTACGGAACTAATAGTTGTGGCGCTGTTTTCTATTGTAGTTCCATGGACTATCACCATCACTATTAATAGAAAGCAGCGCAACATGGCGCATATCAAATCGGTACAAAGATCTAATGTCAATTTGTATGGTATAGCAATTCCAGCCTACTTGTATATAGTTTCATTTCAGTGGGTCTAAGATATAACACGATGATCTAGAAGAAAAAAGACGGCAGTGGAATAAGATCCGACCCATCTTCCTTAATGGCTGCACCAGCCAACGTATCGGAACACGGAAGAGTCCGCTTGGCGCTACGACTCAGACCGGGTGGTAATAAGCCGCGGCACCGCGTCAGTAGCCTCTCACCAAGAAACCCCTTTTGGTCTTAGATGAAAACAAAAATAGTAGATGCGGTAGGTATATTCTAACATTGCGTATTCGAAAAATGAGCTAGAAACACCTACATGCATTCTCATAAAATAATTTTATTTAAAAACATTTGTCTTTATGATTGATTCAGGCATTTGTTAATAAGCAAAAAGTCATTCTTAAGGATATCACGTGCAGTCACACTGCGATTGCTCACACGGCAACGGTTCGACATACGACTGAGGCTAGTGCGTCAGCTAGACGCAGTTTTATCGTCTCATTTTCCGAGACTAGGTAACGTATCTGCTGTTTTTTGTTTTCATCTAAGCTTTTGGTCGCCTTTCACGACGGGCAGAGAATACCGTGGCCTTTTAGACCCGGGCTACTGGGTATCTTTTCAGGGTCTTTTTTTAGTACAGGGGTACTTTTAGAAACCTTATTTAATAATGTATTGTGTGTGTTCAATGTATTCAAATTCTATCCGATCTCCCTCGTAAGGAACGTTTAGCATTTAGTCCCGGTTGTTATAGATACTAGTATGTATTTAGGTCAAGTTAGTGGACTGAGGGTGATCTGAAATTGCAAAACGGTATCGGTGAGCCATACCACTATACGAATACAGTACTATACACTATACTTTAATTAAATTGTAGTGTAGAACAGTTGATTAGGTGGTTTCTACTTGCTGCGCCCTGCGGTTTTACCTGCATAAGTTCTATTCCCTCGGGAATAAAAAAATAGTCTATGTCTTATTCCAGAGGTCTCCTAGCCTTATTAATAAACGTGAAGTAAGGTCGGAGTATTGAGAACATGCCTTGTCTTTTTGCGTCACAAGAACTTTCTACATACATAAACAAAAGGTGGTAAATTTTTATTATTCCGACCTTACTAAACGTTTATTATTAAGGCTAAGTTTAATGACATCTCAAGACATAGGCTATTAGACTGATTATTATTACTTTTTATTCCGATACTCCCACAGGATCAGTAACCTTACCATGAGTTGATACGTAAATATGAGCACAGTAACGTTAATAGTTTGGAAATGTTCGCAATGCATCATATTGGCTCGCGCGGCCGACGAGCTGTTTCCCGACACACCGCGGTGTGGTAGGAAAGAAACGAAAAAGAAGAAGAAGAAGAACACAAGTTCAAACTGTAAAGGTTACAGTGCTCTCAGTAAATCATGGTAGGGGTACAGGACTTACAGGGGTGAAACTGCGACGCCCAAGTAGTAAATAATATTTTATCAACCAATAAAAGATAACACACTAGATAATATTGTTAACAAAGATAATTGAAAATGTATTACGTATACAATTTAGGATAAAATAAAAAACCGGCTAAGTGCGAAGGGCACGACGGGTTCCGCACCACTATCACAATTGGGTGCGTAACCCTAAAATGAACACTAAACCAACCAATCCGTGATCGCAACGCGAAAGTTAAGTCTATCACTACATCAGTAGATGGGGTTAGTTGTAAAAATACATCGCGGTATCGTTGCGTCTTTACGCCAAAAATCACGTTCGTTGTTTGGGAGCCCCTCTTAAATATTTGTTTTTCTATTACGGTTCATAAGATACAGCCTGGTGACAGACGGACAGACAGCGAGGTCTCAGTAATTGAGTCCCGTTTTTAACCTTTGGGTACGGAACCCTAAAAAAACATCAATGACCCCAGAGACAAAACAACAAATAAGATTTTGTCGTTAGATACATTTTTTTTATTAGCTATAACGTAAAAAAATAAAAAGAACTTACTTAATACATAATTAAGAATTCATAAGTAATTTTTTTCTCAAATTGTAAACGCCACTTTTAAGAATTTACGACAAATAAAATGAATTTTGTTCCGAGCAATTACTTCGAAACATTTCATTGGATTTACCTTGGGAATATCTCTGATCTTTTATTTACATTAGGATTAATGTTCGTTATTTTTTTACGATAAATATAAAGTACCTACTCGTATAAAAAGAACATTAAGATAATGCAGTCAATCTTTTTGTTTTTATGATTTATTTTACGAGAAAAATGTTTCTTATTGAATTTTCATAAAAAAGGGTCATAACTGTCAAGTAAGTAAAATAAGCCTCAATCAAGAGTATTGACTACATAAATAATTTTACTGTCAATTACGTCAACAATATTATCATCATCATCCTTATTTTGTGCTTCTTCTATAGAATGTCGAACATTTGATGTTAAAAAAAAAAAACATTTTTTAAACTTACACGATTTCCGTCAATCATTATTATTAGACACGGGTTTAGATCGGGCTATACCGGCCGTGGTCCCGAGAAGACACACGGACAGTCGGACATACGGTCTTCTCAGGACCAAGGCCGGTATAATCCGTTTGCCGAAACTTCGAGCTAATTAATAACAATGATTTATCTATAACGCGATCTAGCGTGTCTAATAATAATGATGATTAAAAAAAATTGCCGCAGAGCTTTCAATTGTTCGTAATTGAGGCCAGTTTCTTTAAAACGTCAAACTATACCCGAATCTCCCTACCATGTAAAACTACTTTATCTTTACTCTATTTCACAATCTTAGATAAAAAACGTAAATAAAGGACTGTCAATATCATAGGAAAAAGTAAATAAAAAAGCTGTCACTTTCAAATAAATGTAAGTATGAGTTATTTGTTTACATTTTTGATCGAAAACTCTGAAATATAGTATAATGGTACCTCGGCGCTTTTTAATACTGAGAAAGGGACCGCGTTCGCTGCAACTACGTTCGAGATATAATACTATAATAACCCTTAGCTAGGTACACATTTCTAATGCAGTTTACTTACAAGGTTTGAAGTTTATTTATCTAGGAACGTTGGGTTCGTAATCACTTCTGACATGTAACATTTTAGGTGATTATTATAGTACCCTAGGACATCTTGACCTGTATCTTTTCATCCAGTGTTGGGCTTTTGAAATCAATAATAATATAGGTATAAACTGTTTTTTTATTTAACACGTAGACCGCCAGAAAAAAAAACCTGTTTAGCTCAGTGGGCCACGGCGGACACCATGTGACCGTCAATATGTCGGGTCCATGGCGCCGCGTCGGACACCATGTGTCCACACGCCCTCGATCGATTCAGAATCCTCTAGCCGGCCGACGGACAGCGTTTCGACTATTTTTACTATAGCAAGTGACCCGCGCGGCCCCACAGAATAACCAGGCCACTTGGCCCACAAATATTCGAAAAGACTTAGAATTTATGGGCTTTTCAACAGGTTAAATTCCAAAAATGATGTAGCAACATAAAGTCAGAACTTTGAATCATTCAATTGGGTGATGTTATGGTTAGGTAGACATTAATTTTTAGCCTTTATGAGGGACTAGAAAGTTCTTGAATTAAATCGTTTTCGGTCAAGTACGCCGATAGTGTGACCCGCGCGGCTCTTGCGTACGGAAAGTCGGTTGGACGCTCCCACAAGCCGCGACGGACACTGGTGTCTGCCGTTTGATATCTCAGAAAATATTATGTTTATCGCTGTTTCCGTAAGTCGCCTATTATTTTTGAGTAATTTCCTGGCAATATTTGAAATAAAAACCACCGACGATATTTTGAAGATTTTTAATTTTATAATGCGGCCCCGTGTAAAACCATATGTCCGTTATGGCGGTCTACGTGTTAAACATGCCTTCCTAAATTTGCACCCGACGGGACTTAAATCGCACCCCTTACACCCTTGTACTGCGCTAGCCAATTGAGCCACAGGTGCAAAAATTTACTTACGTGCAAAATTATATGGAAGTATTTTTTTCAAGAAATCAGACCATCCAAGTGTAGAAACACTTTAGAAAGAAATCGAGATCAGTATGTAATACATTATCTACATAAATATTAAACACTTACCATGCTATTATAAAATGAGTTTTAAGTGCCAGACCTCGTTAAAACCATGATTTACTATGCCAAAATCATGGTTTAAACCAGGTCTGGCCTTAAAACTCATTTTATAATAACCATGTTAGTAGTCTTAAAAACAATAAAACAAAATAATCAATAGGCACACCCAAAATGATAAGTATATACCTTCCTATGACTAATAAAGGGTAAGAGTGTAATTATAAGCTCATATTGTGGTATTATGTGGTGTGTAACATTTGATTATTATGTACCTACCTACACTGCACAATACAAGTACGTAATCATGGGTCTGTATTCGTAATTATTTGTGTAAGAACCAACAAAAACATCCCGTACAACATTTCGTTCTTGACACCCGGAAATAATGAGAACCCGACACGTCAATTAAATAACAGAGAAGGAATATACCAACAAGTTCCTTGTTAAATGAGAAAATGATCCTTAGGTCTGGTTTGAATTACTTACCAAGATTTAATTATTGTGGCTGCGTTACAGTGAATTAAAATACTGTAACCCGATTAAATAGATAGAAAGCCATAGTCACATAATTTTGTTAGATTCCAAACCATATTTTTCTTGTATAGGTAGGAAGAATTAAATAAATACAAATAACATTTGATTCAATTCTGGGCCCGTGATTTCGTTTCTATAGATTACTAGCTGACCCTGCAAACGGTGTTTTGCCTTATAAATTACTAGCTGACCCGGCAAACGTTGTTTTGCCTTATAAATTATGGATAGTAGCCGATTCTCAGACCTACTGATTGCGCATGTGGAGTTTGGTGGAAATTGGTGAAGCCGTTTCGGAGGAGTACGGTAACTAACATTGTGACATGGAAATTTTATATATAAGACTAGCTGACCCGGCAAACGTTGTTTTGCCTTATAAATTATAGATAGTAGCCGATTCTCAGACCTACTGAATACGTATACAAAATCTCATAAAAATCTGTCAAGCCGTTTCGGAGGAGTACGGTAACTAACACTGGGACATGGAAATTTTATATATTAGATTATATAGTGCTACTCGATATATGCTCCAACACCGCTCTCAACCAACTAAGGCTCGCAGTCCACGCGCCGACCGCTTTTGCTTTTCGCGATAGCACAGTTCGTGGTCAGTTTCCGTATATAAGCAACTCATGTTTTTGGCTATGTCCACCGAAAATACCGGCACGGAAACTTCTAGCAGTGAGGGGCACCGCGCAGACCACTTGCAACGCGTAGTAAGCGAGGAGTTCACTTATACGGAGCAGTTTGACGGTGGGGTTAGCTCGCCGAGCCGTCTGCTAATTTATATTGCGAATGTAAAGAAGATCTAAATAGCAATATTAAAAGCCCATATTTGTATTACCTATATTATTTTTGCCGGGTGGGAGGAGAGCCGTGTAAGTGTGGTAAGATCTTAAGAGAACTAAGCTTTACGAAAATCTTTTATACGTCCATAAAAATAAGGACAAGCTTGTTAAAAATCGGGACATACATTTATTTAATTTAAGAAATAAAGATGATCTAACTGTGCCCTGGAGTAGGCTCCAGAAAATAAACAGGTCCTTCTCTAGCTCATCTATGCTCTACTATAATAAGTTACCCAAGAATGTGTGTGACTTGTCCATTAATAAATTTAAAACATATATTAAAAGCAAACTGTACAGGATGGCATACTATAATACATCGGATTATATTAACGATAAAAATCCATGGAAATGAATACTTTATTGAAAGACGGGGACAGACAGGGGCACGGTCGCGTTCGCGAATGCTTGGTTCGTTCGGCTCGGTTCGGTTCGTCCTGGGGCGTATTCATGGAGTTCTGTGGTAAAGTAGCAGGATAAGTTATGGAAAGGAGTAAATAGATGGTTCTACCTACGAATTTTATAATAAAATTCTAGAGTGTAGGAAAGGAATGCAAGGCTGGCACCATAGAACTCTGGTGGTGGGTCCCGGGGCGGTTTGGGCGGTGTTGGGCGGGTTGTGTGTTTGTGGATGAGATAGTGTTTTAAGTATTTTTTATTTTTTTTTATGTTTATTATTTTGTATATTATAACTTATTTGAACAGATAGACAGACAGACAGAGTTACTTTCGCTCTTGTAATGCTAGTAAGGATTATTATAGTAAGTATAGATTATTGCTCCAGTTCCACTTTTCTTCAATAATATTATATATGCGACAATGTAAATCACATGATTACTGCAAAAAAAAAAAAACAAAAAAAAACCCCATGAGTTTCTTGTGTCTTCTTCTCATGTCATGGAGGTCGCGATCCGAAGACATAGTAGAGTAGATTAAATAAAAAAAAATGACATGTCAAAGAGATATCTTGCTAATATCCGAATAAATAAACGTACTTTGATTTTTGATTTTTTTTTGATTGCTTAAACGACGACGACGCGTCTGCGTCTGTAACTGTTGCTCGTATAACTAAATGTTATTTTTTGTATTTTTATTCATATTCATACAAATCTTAAACCTATTCTTTATATTATGTTGTTATTTTAAGTAGGTATGTTTCAAATGTCACTTAAAATTCGTCACTTACACTTTCGATCACCAAAATTATAACCGCCGATCAACAAAATACCTTTGCATTATGGTTATAATCACATCGTTTAAGAAAATATTATGGTATCAACAACCATTACCTCTACACAGGTAAAATATGAAAGGATTAATATAAATTATCAAATACCTAATTTATCAAAACACAACAGAAAACAAGGGGTAATTATTCAACGCCAAATTTTCAAGAAAACTTTGTTCCTGCGCGCTATTGGTTAAAACATTTGTTTGTTTAAGGATTGTAATTACTGTAATTTGTAAAGTCTTTGGTGTTTCAAAATAAATTACGATGCTAATCTTGGTTGTCGATTATTTTACTAGTTAAAAATGGTGCCTATTGATGTGGTATGGCAGTTTCATATCTTCTTTCGGCCTGTTAATTAATCGTAAGTCAAAGTAGAGCAAAATATCCTTTGTGACATTACTTTTACGTCACTTTTGTGACATCACTTTTAGCTGTTCTTTGACTTACGATGAAGAAACTGGGTGTTATTTGGGACAATTCACTAGCATAATTATGTAAAACATATTATGTTCCTACTTAAGGTTTTATGTCATCTGAGTCATGTATTAAATGGAAACGGTTTACCCAGCGTCTAAACAAACATCTTGAGTCAGGTGACTTTGTTAAAACCTTAGTTGGCTCAATAAATAAATAAATAAATTCTCCGAACAACACACAGCGCCATCTAGCCCCGTGGTAAGCGACTAAGCTTGTGTTACGGTGACTAGACAACGGATATAATACTTATATTTATTTTTCTTTTGTAAATACATACATATTATACATAGAGGGACACCCAGACCAGACACAAATATTTATTTTTTAAGCATAAATACTTGCACCCGGCGGGAATCGAACCCGCAACCTCCTGCATTGCAGTCGCGCTTTCGCACGACGCGCCACCGAGGTCGTCAAATGTTTCGTCAATGTTTCGTATTCAGTGAGAATAGCAAGAAAACCAACAACAATAATCTCTGTGTTTTAAATAATTGAAAAATATACAAATTAACAATTTAAGTTAATTTAATTTAATTTATTAACTTAAATTTAAATTAAGTTAAGATCAATTGTTGCTATCGTGATGATAGTCATTGCACTTATTGAGTTACGAGTACATAAATATAACTTTCGTAGGTATGTCTTCTAGCCACAAAGAAGATCGAAACCTTTTTTATCCACGTATATGAAAGCTTTCTGTCGAAAGTTCTCCAGGTATTTGGTTAGTGATGATATTTTTTTTGAATTTATGTATTTTAACATATGTATGCCTGAGTTGCATTAATCACTACTTTTACTTCGAAACGAAGTAGGTAGGTGTTTATAAATATAAAGCTTATACATTTAAAAAAACCTACTTCTATAATACAACACAAAAAAACGTATTAAAATCCAAATAACCGTGTAACATGTAGTCGGTATATTTCCATAGGTTCATATTTCAGCTGTTGTCTAACAAAATTACGAAAGTTGTTACAGTAATACAACAAACAACCAAATAGCCACATTATTCTAGAACTTTCGAGAAAGTTCCCAAGCTTCCATAATAAAAAAACTTGCAAACATCGAGACGTAGCAAAAATAACAACAAGCATTTTCAACGCAAAAAGCGAAACTAGTTAAATTTTAAATGACTAAGCAAAGACCAATAAAACTAAATGAAACCAACTTAGTTTACTAAAGGGAATTCATAGAAATTCGAATCATTAATTTAATTAAAAAAGCATTAATTGGTTTTTGAAGTTCTTCGTTGGGTTTTACTCAAAACTGTTTTCAATTTTCTGGAAAATTCTAAGAATCGAACGTGGCCCGATGCAGTGAATCAACCCTTCAAAGGCGACGCCGAAGTTGTTGGTTTAAAGTTTAAGGGGACAGTCTACCTACTCTTTTCTCCATACAAACTTTACAAACGTAGTCTGTTTCTTCCCCTTGAGATATTAGAAAAAATATGTTTATGCCATAACTCCTGTATCAGGCATTTTTTTTATAAAATGAAAAAAAGAAATCAATACCTACGTATTGATTGGGACATGGGGCTGATATAGGTTTTATGGCATTAACATATTTGCTCTAATGTTTTTATCCAGGGAGGAAACAGTCGACTACGTTTGTATGGAGAAAGAGTAGGTAGACTGTCCTTTTAATAGTGGACAATCCTAAACCCAATCTTTTTTTGTTTAACGATACGGGAAAACGACAAAAATCCAATTGAATTAAATGGATTTTTGAAAAAAGGACTTGACCAGTTGAAACTCTTCGAAGACTTGACCAAATGACACTTTTTACGGCTTGACGAAATAACACTTTCATTTGCGGTAACAGCTATACGCTTGACCAAATGACACTATATTTTGCCTTGACCAAATGTCCACTACATCGTACTGGTAGGGTATCTTAAGTACTGGATATCGATTAGAATTCATTTTACATTCTCTACTTGCTACTCAAACTATTTGTAACAAAATAAACTCATATTTTTTTATTCCTACAGTTTTCTACAATTTTAGGGTGGAAGTTGTAATAGACATCTTTTGAAGTCGTTTTATTACGTGACATTAATTCAATTACAACATAGACGATAGTTTTCGGAACTCAATTTTTTCCTACATTTTTTACTCTTATATTAAAATAGTTATTTTCTTAGTCTATTTATATTTAGTTTCGTTTTTATGTTTCCGAACTAAAAACGCTTAGCTACCTAGTTACACTTAGATGATTGCGACGCGATTGCGACAAACCTTATGGTGACATTAAACTTAATTGGTCTGTCTGCTTTTATGTAATTAAATTACCTGCAAGCACAGAGATAAACTCAATTACAAAAGTAAATAACTTTAGAGATAAACTAGCTTTTCAGTTCGTATTCCCTTAAATAAATACCTTTTACCTCCGTCACTACTGTCAAATCCCGAATCTCAATTATATAACATTGGTGTTTTGTATGGCTAGTTGCGCCTCGCTGTTTCACCCGCGTTTGGTTTTTATTTTTGACGACCTCTGCGGGGCGGGTTGGAAGGAACCCGCAACCTTCTGCATTGTAGGGGCATTCGTACCACAGTGGTCGTAAGTGAGTTTACGTACCTTTTTAACTGTCACATCGTTTTTAGGGTTTCGTACCCAAAGGATAAAAACAGGATATATTTTTACCGTAAGGGCCATCTAGTGATGGAGTGATAGACTTATAGATAGGATTGGTTGGACTAGTGTTTATTTTAGGGTTCCTTACCCAATTGTGATAGTGGTCGGAACCCTTTGTGCGCGAGTTCGACTCGCACTTGGCGTTTTTAATTTAAATCATGCGAGGCAAACGAAAGCCACGCGTTTTTTGTGACCCACCTTTTACTACGAGGAGGTATAATTAATGCGTATAGGTAACCAAAACATTGTTTGTGTTAAACGACTGTGTTGGCATAGAAACGGAATCAATGTTTAAGTTTTTTAATACACGTCAACGTCGTTAAACAATAAAATTCTATTTTTGATTTTATTATTTTAAAATTGTTAGTATTCCTAACTACATTTCTAACAACGGAATAATGCTATGCACATTTTTTAAAGAATTTAAATTTATCTGTCTACGTCATTGATCTCAACCTACATAATAACTCAATGGTCTTCACATTTAAACCGATTTGTCTACAGACAAGTTCAATCCTTGGGTTGGTTGCACTGCGGCTCGATTCTCGTGAATCACATACCAGTTCAATGACAGAGACAGTGCAGACCGATGACAGACGCAGTGCAGACGCAACATAATTGCAAAAAAAACTCAAATTACACTCTCATTGTGTTCGTTTGTATTCCCTCATTGTATTTGTAATTATTAACGAAAATCGAGGCGCTGATGTGTCTAGCGAATGCAGCGTGCTTAGCAAAAATAGACCTTGACATAAGCGCACAAATTGAGTTATATTTCTCGCCCTTAGAAATTAAAATTGATGTCTTTTTATTTTTATTCTAACTCAAAAACTTTTAGAGGTACGAATTAAACATTCTAAAATGTTTGAACATAGTATTAAGCAAGATATATAGCTTAAATTAAAAAAAAAACAGAGAAGACGCCGCCACTATCGACATCAAAACAGGAGAAAAAAAAATCTTTCGCAGTCGATTAAAAATTGTGCACTGGAAAAATACGATGCCAGTTTATATGCTATAACATCAATAAAATAAATAAAGCATATATATCCATTTTTATGTGTGGGTGTAATTTAATTAAATATATATTATTATCTACTAATGTAGTAGTTTTTTCAATTTTATTTAATAACTTGTAATTCAATAATGTAATTTGTATGGGCTTGTTCTGAAATATCTGAGTTATTATTATAATGTAAATGTAACCATTTCTACACAAAGTTTACGAAATGTCCGGCTTAACTATAAACTACCAAAACAACCGCGCGGTTAAAATACGGTAAGATAATTCATTTATTTTTATCAGCTCAGCTATCAAAAATCGATCATCATAAATTTTGATAACACAAATAGCTGATTGCTACTCATACAAATAAACAGAGATCAACCAGCCACGAGCAAGAACGTTATTCTTTCGCACCGAAAACAATAAAGACATTTAAACGAATTTGTTTAGATATGACTACGAGTAAATCAATCATAAACAAAGCCGTCAAACATAAAAGAAACTTCAATCGAATCATGATTTTCATTGTACTAGAACTCCAACGCGATGAAAATATTTTTATGGCTACTTATATTTTCTATACTCTTAGATATTATAATAATACACAAGTTATTTAATAAACTTTTTTGATTCACACGATTTGTTAACATAGTTACATTTTCCCGGGCGTATTATTTTTTTATTTTCTTACCTCGACGTTTAAACCATGTTACAATGGTCTCAGTCGCAAGGGGACTGAGACCAATGTAACATGGTTGAAACGTCAAAGTAAGAAAGTAAATAATAATACGCGATTAAAAGGGCCGGAAAATTGTAACAAAGACAAGTTAATTATTAATATTATGATAGTTATTTATTTAAAAATATAATTATAAAAAAACCCTATTGAATAGACTAGTTGAAATACGCACTCTAAAGATAGAAACGGATCTTTTGTTTAGACATAACTTTGATAGTAAACAGAATTATAGTCAATTTATTAGTTTTCTCAGAACTAACATATAAATAAACAATAACCAAGCTTGAATAATCCATGATAGCCATCAATTTTGTTAATTTGTTTCACGATATTCTAATTATTATTAATTTTAAAATGAAATCGACAAACAGACGTATTATTAGCCACATCCTTATTGTTGTTTTTTGTTTCACGCGTGTTTTAAGAAATAAAATGATCTCAAATTTATGTTTTTTAGGAATTCGTAGTCGACAAGAAATAGTCACAGTTTCGGGATGTCCCTTTGTCTGTTTGTCTGACTGTCTGTCCGCGGCTTAGTTAAAAGATGCTTAAAACATTTTTACTTTGTATCGTAACTGTATGTCGAAGACTGTATGATTATTAATAATATTAGTGATATTAGTATAATATTATAATGTACATCAAATCGTTTTAGGAAATTTTAACAAGGCGAAAGGCTACAACAAAAATTGCAGCAAATTGTTTTGCAGGTCCATGTAAACATTTGTTAGTAACTTGCTAATTCTGTGTTTCGAACTGCTTTTTCATTTTCATTACATTCGTTATCTTTCGCAAAACCAAATTCATTTATGCTGCGACTGAAATTAAACAATTTACACGCAACATAACTAAGTTACCTACATGAAAATAAAAAATCAGGACCACACGCATCACCAACGCGATTCAAACAAAAGCCCCTACCATGTGTTGTACTACCAATAAACGATATCGATTAGTTAGTCGGTAGATATAACGTAGTTAAATTGGTGCCTATTCTTTTCCTTAAACATTTATAAGTATAATTACTATACCCAATATTACAAATATTCAGCAAAGTGTGTTTAATAAACAAGATAAAAATATTAAGTGCCCGCTCAGTGAAAAAAGGAGATAAAATTGATAACATTTGAATTTATTTGCCTACGAACCTTTAGTCGAGTAGCTATCCGTTGGGTTCGATTTTCCAATTGATTAGGCTAATTTGAAACTTCTCGCGTAATTTATTATTAGGTATGATTTGATTCCGATACGTTTCCCAACAGGTTATTCCACTTTCATGATAGGAAAATTTCATCTAGTATAGAAAATATTTTTTTTTTTTTTTTTTTTTTTTTTATAAGTAAAGTACCTAAATACTTTATTTATATTACAATCTAGCCTATTGACTAATTAGTAAACAATTTTCACCTAAATTACTACGTAAACATAAAGCTAAGAATGCGTCCAGTAACACTCACTTAGTTTCTGTTAAGGCGAAGACACTTTGTTCATGTGTTCTTTGTACGCGGCACTTATCACTGCATTTATTTGTTTATCACTAAAAACACTATACTAACTCGAACGGCTTTGTCCGTTTCAGTCTTCTCACTATATTAGTGGTGTCAAGGAGCTGGATTGCCTCGACATTCACGTGATGGTGAAGTCTCTTTTCATGAGCTTCGGCATATTTTTGGATGACTCTATCTACGACGTCCATGTTCAAGTCCCGATGTAGGTCGCAGTTTCGAATGTACCAGGGTGCGTTGACTATATCCCTGAGAACTTTATTTTGGAATCGTTGGATGATCTGACGATTGCTCTTACTAGTACAGCCCCAAAGCTGGATACCATAAGTCCATACTGGCATCAAAACCTGTTTATATAGTAGGACTTTGTTGTGTACTGATACATGGGAGTTCCGCCCAAGCAGCCAGTACATTTTTTGGTAGCGTAGTTTTAGTTCAGATCTTTTCTTCTTGACGTGTGCTTTCCAGCGCAGCTTAGCGTCAAGCGTCATACCAAGATATTTGGCTGTATTTGAGTATGGAACTTGTTTACCATTTATAAATACAGGAAAATACTGAGTTCTCTTATTTGTAAAGTCAACGTGAATTGATTTGCTTTCATTCAGCCTGATACGCCATTTTTCAGTCCAGGATATAACTTTATTTACAACTATTTGGACCTTTTCAACAGCCTCCTTGTGATTGTTACCCATCGCCATAATGGCCGTGTCGTCGGCAAAAGTTGCAATAGGACTATTTTCGTTAACAGGGATATCACTGGTATATAGTAGGTATAGGATTGGGCCTAATACACTTCCTTGTGGTACCCCAGCTTTGATTGGCCTTATTTCTGAATAGGCGTCTTCTTGCCGTATACGAAATGCCCTGTTTAATATATATGACACAAGAATTTCAGTCATTTGTTGCGGTAGCATTCGCTTCAGTTTGTGTATGAGGCCTTCGTGCCACACTTTATCGAAGGCTTGTGCTACATCAAGGAATATAGTCGTACAAACCTTTTTTTCTTCTAGCGCTGTTTCGATAATATTAGTTATTCTATGTACCTGGTCAATTGTTGAATGCTTTTCTCTGAAACCAAACTGATGATTAGGAATAATATTCCTATTTTCAATAACTGGTTTAAGTCTTTTTAGCAATAACTTCTCAAATAATTTTGCAATTATTGGTAGTAGAGAAATTGGTCTATATGAAGTGGGTTCATGTGGTGGTTTACCAGGTTTTGGTATCATTATTATTTCAGCTACTTTCCACATGTCGGGTACATGCTTCAATCGAAATGCAGCATTTATGAGGGTGGTCAGTTTTACGATTGCTTTACGATTTAAATTCTGAAGAATTTCGCCTGTTATTAGATCATATCCAGGTGATTTTTTTGAATTTATGTGATACTTCATCATATTCGATACTTCCTTTGGTGTGACCAGTTTTATTTCTAAGCTATCATATTTTGGGTCAATATTTATAAGTTCAGCGGAGTTCGATGGTTCAATGTTGGGCTGAAATATAAGCTCTAAGTGCCGAGCAAACCTTTCAGCTTTTTGTTGATTATTAATAGCCCATTTACCGCTTTCTTCTCTTATGGGGGGAATATGTGTAATAGGTGTTTTGATGTTTTTTGTCACCTTCCATAGATTGTAGTCTGACTTAGACTCTGTGGTTAACTGTCGTAAGTAGTTATTAGTTAGCGAATTATTGTAACTTACTATTTCTCTTTTCAGACGTTTAGTCTGATTGTTAAGCTCGGTTTTATCTTGAGGACATCTGGTTAGATGCCATCTTCTACGCTGCCTTCGTTTTTGCGTTATGAGATTTCTAATATATTCAGGGTATACAGTTTTCTTGGTCCATATTGGTTTATCTGGTGTATTTCGCCAGGCTGTCTGTTGTATATCTACTATAAATTTTCTAGTTTCTAAATCTAATTGTTCAGTTGTTTTCAGCGGAACTCGTAATTCTATACTATTGTCTAGATCTATTCTAAAACTGTCCCAGTCTGTATACTTGTTGACCAAGATCGGTCGTTTCTCATTATATAACATACGTCTACTTAATGTCAATAATATAGGAGAATGATCCGAGTTCATATCGTGGCCCTCTTCTATATTAATCTCATTTCTAGATATATTTTTACAGACGAAGAAGTCTATCAAGTCTGGAATCCTGTCAGGATCTGTAGGCCAGTAGGTTGGTTTCCCTGTCGAGACAGCTTCGCAGTTTAACTCCTGTATGGCTCTAAATAATCCCCTGCCTTTAGTATTAATAAGTCTGGATCCCCAGTGCGTATGCTTTGCGTTAAAATCACCTCCTACAATGAATCTTTGTCCGAGTTGGCTTAGGAAGCTTACATATTCTTCTTTTCTGATAGTATATCTTGGAGGAAAATACAGGGCCGCTATTGTTAGAGGGTAAAGACTACACTTTACTCGTATTGATACTGCTTGTATTTCTGATTGCTCAAGCTTCGTTTCTTCGTGGTGATGAAGGTTTTCTTTTACTATTACTGCACTGCCACCATGTGCACTGTTGCTTGGGTGTAGTGCGTGGTATACTTTATATCCTTGAAACTGAATATGACATTGTCTGGTGAAGTGAGTTTCTGATACCAGACATACATCAATATTTTCGATATTTAGGACTACCTGAAGTTCTTGTTGATGGTTAAGTAGTCCATTAGCGTTCCATGCCATAATTTTTAGCGTGTTCTTCATTTTTTGTGAGGTTTACTAATGGACGGCTTGACTCCATTTTCCAAATGTTTTAGTCTGCCATCGAAAGATGACATCATTTTGATTATTTCATCCAACTTTCCAACTAAGTTACTGTGTGGTTGGTTTATGTTATTGTCACTAGTAGAGCGATGTGTATTGGCAGCAGCTTGTGCATAGGAAAGGTTTTGTCCGCTCATATCACGTGTTACGTGTCGTTTTGGAGCAACTTGCTCTTGATTAGTCACCGACGCTTTTTTGACGGTTTTATTTTTTATGTTTTGCATTTCCTTAGCTACTATACATCCTCTGTAATTAGCTGGATGTGCTTCACCACAATGCACACATTTTGGTTTATCTTCTGCTGGTTTTTTGCAGTCTCGAGTGAGGTGTTTACCTGTACACTTTACGCATCGCGGTTCTTTAGAACAATATTTGTGTGTATGACCATACGCCTGACATCTTTTGCACTGGGGTACCAGTTTGGATGTTTTGAGTGGCTGCACCTCGACTTTACATCCTAGAATAGTCTTGATGCTGTATATTTTGCTGATATCCTCGTCATTGGCAAAAGTTAACATAAACATATTAAGCGGATCTTTGTTCTTCCAGCTAAGTTTATTAGCTGCTTCTATTATTTTTAGGGCCTTGCTTTGTAGATCTTCAACAATTCTCTCGGGTTTGCACGTGTAGTGCAGATTTTTGACCATAACTCTAATAGGTCTCTCCTGTTTATTTTCATATGAGTGCCACAGATGGCCACTCTCAGACAATAGGTTTCTGAGAGACTTGTAAGAGTCCTCATTATTGGCATTGATTTTGACACACTTACCATTCAAAATTTTAGTGGTAAATGCGTCTCCCTGGGTATTCACTGTTATCGTATCAAAGAAGGCTTGATAATTCTCAATACCGTCTACTATTATAGGTGGAGGAGGTGGAATCTTCTTTGTTTTGGCGTTTTTGGTAACTAAAGAGTCGGCCTTTTGGGGTTCTTCCGTTTGGGTAGGCGACGAGCTCAGTTTTCTTTTCTTCCTGGATTTAGCCCGTATCCACCCGGTTTCCTTGGCCAGATCTTCTTCATCTGTACAGTAATCCGGGCGTTGGGTGGAACTGTCTATAGGGGCGGCTATTGTTTCACTACCCGAGACATTCTTTTCTTGAGTGAGACTCATGATTTGTTTTTGTAGGTCATCGATTTGAGCCTGCATGTCATGTATAATCTGGCGAAGATTAGCATTTTCTGCCTTTTCTTCACTGTACGCTTTAAACAGGAGATGTTCATTCTCAGTTTTAAGTTTAATTGGACTTGGCGCCATATTTGATACTAATGAAAGGCTACGCCTTAACTATTATATTATTTATGTTACCTTGCAAAATGATAGGTGCGTCATCGCGGCGAACGATCGGCTGACGCGCTGAGGTCTGCGACGTTTGCACTTTGCACTTATTATTTAGAACGTACGCGCAACGCGACTATTCTGAATGGTAGACAAAACGGAATGAAAATATTTAGGTACCTATTTGGAGCCGTGTAGTCCGGGCATAGAATAGGGCTTCCCCATCTCTTCCCGTGGGTGTCGTAAAATGTGACTAAAGGATCTGGGGGAGACTAGCGAACCAAGATGGCATTGTCCTAAGATTAGATTTTTTTCCTAGTACACTTTTATAATTATCTGTTTAGTTTTCATGCCTGAAGTATAGTATAATTTCAGTGAAAAAAGTTTTATCGTATATGTTCGATCTCCTGCATGTATTTCCAACTAAGGATCTATTTCGTCCCGCCATTGCGAACAAACAGTTTGTTTGACGAATTCGTCAACCAAATTCGTCAAACAAACTAGGGATTCGAAGTAAGTCTATAGATTGTCTAATTGTCTATGGATTCAGAGTCAGTGTTCCGATTCAAAAATTATTTCTAACAGGGTAAACAATAGGTATCATTCGTATGAAATTATCGATTGTTCGTTGTTCCGAAAAAAGCAAGTAGACATCCCCCTGAAGTACTGAATCGATACTACAAAGGTATTAACTACGAGTTTATGTTAAATTCGCTGACTAATACACATCCTCAATTTAGTAAATTAAAAAAATAGTTTGTTTAACTTTAAAAAACTAATTCAAAACTCGTTTAGAATGACGATACAAATCCATTCAATTTGAAAAAACCTTAAAACTTTTTCAATTAAAACGACCAAGTCACTTCAGTCCTTCAAATAAAATCAGAACTCTTTAAAAAACAGATCGATGACCCTACATAATATTGTTTTTCAATGTAGGTAATTATTTCAAGTGTCTTCGTTCAAGCGTGGTAATTAATTATCCATTTGTCCTATACATTTTCAACACACCTGTCGTTTATGAGGCCCGTAATTTTTTCATTAAAGTAATGAATAACTATGAATATTTACAAAGGGCATATTGTAACCTTAGGTATGAAAAAAAAGGTTTACGTAAAGTAATTTTGATTGAATTTATGTATTTTACATCGTAGGTCTTTTCATTTACCAGTAGTGTAATAAACTAGCTTGAAACTATGCGTATAATTCTTAATATGTTAATTACGTTAGATAAATAGAATAATTTTATTATAAAATATGGCGCATGTCAAACATGACACGCGGTGTGATATACGGACTCGCATCTCGAACGTGGTATAAAATGGTATCAAGGATCGGACATTCAATGAAATTCAATTGATACCAATAATGGAGTGTTTGATATGAATCCATTTATTTCGACTATTGGGCAATGATGTCACAAAGGGTGTAGGCCGAGAATAAAACCTACTTAAATATTTTAGTACCATACAATGGACTGATGGGATGGTTTTTTGTAAGTAAAATATAGGTCAGTGTTTGACCAATCACTATCAAGCTTGACGATGTTGTATGTTTGTCCATAGTGCGGAAAAATAAAAAATCTATGTTTATTTGGCTGTGGGAGTGTGACCTTAATGTATAAAAATACTAAAGAGCTTACATTCTATAACATTCGCTTAAAATAAGGTTATTTAGTTTGGTAAATGAATTAAAAGCGCAAAGTCTGTGGACCCAAGACACGATGCAATTACAAATCAAAAGGAGATCTCTCGTAGGTATCTATCTCTATATTTTGTACCTATATTAAGAATTCCGTTCTTAATTTTATTTGTGTATTTCTGATTCGTGTGTTTATCTTTAAATATTTCATAATTTATGTCGGGAACTGAACTTATTATAAACTTTTTTGTGTTATAAATACAATGTTGTAATTTACTATCAATAATCGTATAGATTTATGTGCGACTTTTATTATTTTTAAATCCGTGAGAAATTAGTTTTTTTTTGCTTTATATATACTTACACAGTGCAATATTTTGCTCACAGCTCCGTTTTAAAAGAACTTGTGACATGTCAAGAAATTTATCTTCAACCTTTTAGCTGACTTCCAAAAAAAGCCAAAGTTGGAGGTCATCAAATTCGTTGCATATATACCTACTTACTGCGTACTTGGAGTAAGTAATTGGAAATGAATCGATGACGGCTATTTTTTATAATCCAGCAGTGGACTTCTTACAGCTGAAATGATGATGATTTTTTATTTGAAAGGCAATAGCTACAAGGTTTGTCCAATTAATTTAGTGATGATCTGATGAGGATCTTCGCAATAATAGCTCCAGAGAATGCATCATAGTTACCTTTTACCTAGGAATCACATTCTCATCACGAAATTCCTGAATGAGTAACGATATGGGCGTCGATTCAGAGAATTCAGTACCTATTACTACACGTTTGTTTGCCTTCTCATAGTTATGCTTTAGTTTATTAGGTTACTCAGTTCCCAAAATCCAGAGGTCATTAAAAGGGCGCAAAATTCAAATCTTCCTTGAGTCGCTCATGACCTTAGCAACCAGCCCTACGCATAAGACAATAAATTCATAAATATTCAACAATGAAGGTCATCACTTCTAAGTGACAACACAAAAGTAAAGCTGGGTAAATAGTCCTAAATAATAGAAGGTACATAATTATTTACCGTTTGTTAATATAAATTTATAAAGAAAGTTACGAAATAATGAAGAGACACAGCTGATTTTATAATATTACCTGTAAAACGATTGTTTTAACAACGTTTTTGTTTATATTTTTTCTTTGATATTATTAAAAAAATAATGTTCATAAACCTTCAAATTACAAATAAGTTTGACTCGTATTTTATATTTTATTTATATTGGCTTGTTAAAAAAAGATTTTTGTAGTTATGTAGTTCAACACAATTTTTTATTAAATAAATTGAATAACTCCAACCACACCCTCTGTTGCTCCTTTCTTACAAAAAATGGCTAAAAGAGATTGCTCTTAGCAATAAGAGGAAACCGCTTACATTAAAATTAAAATATTGTTTTTATTACAGATACGTAGGTGGCGTAGGTTTAATCAATGGTTTATCTTAGCTCATATCATCCACAATCGAATCCATATTATGTAATACCACAGAATACATAATAGTATATTACGTAAAATAGGTACCTACTTTGCAAACAACGCAAAAATAGTATCAACCCATAAAATTGGTGACAACTTTTCGGTTTTTATGTATTTGTTAAATAAAATTTATTATTCAGTTCTCAGATCTTAGCTGTGATTCAGTCGACTTGTTGATATTTTAGCAATAAATGTTCGATGGATATGTTCTATAAAATGTGGGTTAGTGTTACAAAAAATGTCTATAAAAATATCTAGTACTTGAAACTAAAATAATCATACATCTTTTCCTAATAAAAGTCGTAAAATACTTACTTGCATGTTATTCGTAGCAATAAAAGTTCCAAAATTAATTCGTGTCACTTAACTGTTTTAAAAGTATTGTTCTCAAATATTAAATCAATACGATTTTTTTATTATTTCATCATAAAATAAAAACGTTTCGAGTTCAAACAGTATGTTAATAGTTACGGCGACTTCGCACTGTACTCTCACTAATACACAGGACTATTAGAACACGACAGCACTCAATGACGTTGCGTAGAAGACTGAAGTTCAAACGGACCAACTTTTGGATCAGTTACTTTCAGGCATTGTACCGTAATAGCAAAATCTCTTTACCTAATGTAGGTACAATGAAATGGCTAGATCTTAGCCTTTCTTTACATTTTACTTTAAATTTATATTTGTCATGCAAACAGCTTTAGAGCTTAGGAAGAAAACGGACAACGCATTAGAGCAGGATCATGGGCTGTAGCTAAAAGCTACTAAAAGCTTTGGATTGTAAAATTCTGGTCCCTACGTTTTAGAAGTCTTCTTGGAATGTTTTTTTTTTGGAAATGATTTTGGTCGAGAAACACGTTGAAATCGACTACAAAAGAAAATACGGTAGGTAATGGAAAGGTCTAAAATACCTCAGTGCCTTAAGACGAAAGTCTTCAATCAGTGTGTGTTGCCAGTGATGACATACGGATCCGAAACGTGGTGCTTCACTATAGGCCTTATGAATAAGCTTAGAGTTGCTCAAAGAGCTATGGAGAGAGCTATGCTCGGGGTTTCTCTATGGGATCGAATCAGAAATGAGGAGATACGTAAAAGAACGAGGGTCACCGACATAGCCAAACGGATTAGCTCTTTGAAGTGGCAGTGGGCAGGACATATAGCACGGAGAGCAGATGGTCGTTGGGGCCGAAAAGTTCTCGAATGGAGACCGTGGATCGGAAAGCGCAGCGTTGGACGTCCACCAACGAGATGGACGGACGACTTAGTTAAGGCCGCGGGTTCACGATGGATGCAGGCCACTTATGACCGAAGCATCTGGAAATCTATGAGGGAGGCTTATGTCCAGCAGTGGACTTCTTACAGCTGAAATGATGAATGGAAAGGTAGCCTAGTTTTTTTAATTATATTAATAGCTGAGAATAACTTTTAAACAATTTCAGAAGTGAAAACTTCTTTTAGCGCGGTATGTATATTTTTAGATGAGATAAAATCTCTGAACTCCCGACACCGTTACCGAGACGCAGCTTTAGTGTGTGCATATGTACATGCAAATATGCACACACTATAGCTGCGATAAGTTTTGACTTCTGTCGGCACTCCCGGAGTGCAAACCGTTTTTTTGTTCCTTTTTACAATCTGGCTAAGTATCTATTTTGAGCTATATTATCATCCCTTTTCTTTGCTTTGCTATTTGTTTATGTTGTATAACAATACAATGTTAAAGAAGGTATTTACCTGATCTGTAATGAAGACAAGGTGAATAGAAGCGCTATTGAAACTCATAAACTTCGCTTAATATCCATTCGGCGAATTCAAGATCATTTTGATTTCTTTTTCAGAATAACTGTTTCAATTTTAGTAGAAATAGTTTACAAGGAGAAATGCATCATTAAAAATTCTCCTATGCAATGCATGACGCATTCTCTTTGTAAAATATTTCTAGTAAAAATGCCTTGAGCAATAAAAAACTAAAGAAAATGTTTCAATTTTTCGAAGTGTAGTTCGTAACGATGTTTTCCTGTTTATTTTTCAAAAAAGAAAACACGAATGGATTTTGTGCCGCAATATGCGATTGACAATCATATAAGATTATTTAAATAGAATAATAATACGTAGGAAGGGCTTTTATTGAAAGACATTATTGCGTCTGACGCTCCTTGTAACGTCCTAAACAAATAGGGGACAGCAAATGAATATCTAGAGGCAAATATTGTATTATAAAGTATATAATTTCTAAACTTAACAAAGATAGTCTGCTACAAGCATATTGAAACAAGAATGACAAAAAAATCACGAGAACAACATTATTGTTTATTTTTTTCTAAATAGATATTGCACGACGTTACGCACAGCGCAATTTAATCAAATCAAATCAAATCAAATTAATTTATTCAGACAACAAGATCCAATTTGTTAGTAGAAAAGAAAACTTCATAAACTACGTTAGTAAAAGTGAAACAAAACTTAAATTATTATTTCGTGTACCTGGAAGACAAATCAATCAAACGACCACCGCCCGAGTGGTTTTCAACGGCGGCCATCGTTCGAAAGAGATGCCTAAGCACAGGTGCACGCGGATCATCTGCAACGGCCTTTAGGATGCTGTTGTCACTCACCCTCAACCCCCTCACCAGAGACGTCACTTTTTTACGAAGAACGGCATTAAAGCCGTCCGTTCGTGTCTTCGCAAACATCTCAGATGCCGAACAAAAAAATTGAGTCTCAACAACATCCTGAAGACGTTATTATAGAGTCTCTAGCGATTTCTTGGCACAGCTGAACCAGAGACCGCCCGTGTACAGACCCTGACAGTATGCCTTGAAGAGTGTTGTTTTGACTTCGTCCGTACACCGGGCAAATCTCCGGGCCAGCATGTTACCACGAACCGCCATAGCCCTGCGCTCCCTCTCTATATCTCCATCATCTTTAAGGTCATCGGCGACCATGTGTCCAAGATATTTAAATTGGTACACACGCATAAGGCTGGTACCATTCAAAATTATAGGTGGCACGGAGTCAGGACATTTACCGGCGGCCTTAAAAACCATGTACACACTCTTACTTAAGTTGTAAATAAGACCATGTGACGCTGCGTAGGCTTCACAGACCCCCAACGTCTCCCCGATGGACTTCACAGTCGGTCCCAGCAGAACCATGTCATCTGCGTAGCTAATGTTATTGACACTAACACCACCAACCTTGCATCCGACACGCATGCTGCTGAGCTCGACTATGAGTCCATCAACGTACAGGTTGAAGAGTCTAGGAGACGTCAGCCCCCCCCTGTCTCACTCCACACTCCAACCCATAGGACCCCGAGAGACTGTTAGCCCACCTAACTTGGTTAGTTTGGTTTCCATACCAATAGCGAAAAATACCGATCATCTCCGCCGGAATACCCCTGTCTTCCATCTTTCTCCAAAGCACATCATAGGCCACGAGATCGAAGGCCTTGGAAGTCAAGAAAACAAGCGTAAACCGGCGTCTTACGATCAGTATAGTGTTGGACCGCATGCTTGAGACTCAAAATTGCGCTTTCTGTTAATAGCCATTGAATTTAGCCCCAAACTAAGCACTGGCCTTGAACTATGAGTACGAGACAATGGATATACGACATTATTATTATTATACTTTTTTTTTGTAAATACATACATCTATGTTACATAGAAAACGAGAACATAGAAAACTGTGATACATAGTAATCGAACCCACATCCACGCATTGCAGTCGGGACTTTGGCCGACACGCCTCAGATGTCGTCTAGATATATTTAGAAAGAAATGTAGGAGAAAAATATTACAGAAATTTTACTGAAATCTTTGAAGTAATTACTCACGAATATATTAATCGATCTGTCAATCGATCAACCGATCACAGGTCGATATATGTCAGACAGACAGAGAGTTATGTCTTGTAAACTTGTCAGGCAAACGTCAAATTTTGATTCTAATCTGTAAAACAAGAGATAAATCGGTTAAATATAGTGGTTTTGTCAAAATTTTGCTGATCTTTCCTGTCCAAAGCTGTTGCTGATGAGAAAAAAACGTGTGGCACTCGGGGACTGCCGCGGTTAAGCTATTGCATAGCATTTTTTATCAACTTATACAATTATAATTATTTATTTGCTTTGTGCCTTGTTGCCATGGTTACAATGTAGCAACAAGGCACCATGGCAACATGGTAGGCGGGTGTTAGGTTAATTTTCGTTACGGAATTTCTTCATTCGGTCGCCGCGCTCAAAGCCTGCGATAAAATCAATTAAAATGAACTGTCAAATTGGGAATACAAAATTGTTTCAAACCAAATTACATTTGCAACATTTTTACGGAATCAACTAGCAGATCGATATAGTCAGACATGAGAGTTATGTCTTGTAATCTTGTCAAGCAAACGTTAAATTTGTATTGATCTGTAATCTGTAAAACAAGAGATAAATCGATAATCGAAATCGAAAATATTGGGCATTTTACTAACCCCTTTCTAGTTTTCCAGCAACATTTATACGTCTACGTTCGTAGTAAGATGAATTATACGCTTTTAGTTGCACAATACACAACAGGAAATTGAAGTGCAGAGTGGGTCTCGGTTCTAATGCTAACAGCTTTGTAATAGATCTCAAGCATGAAGTTTATTTATATAGACGTACTTGTTGTTCAGATGTTATACAAAAACACAACCACATCACACTTTAGAACATTAATCTTAATACCGTCTTTAATCAAAGAAATATAAATAAATCGTCCTTATTTATTTTCACTGCAATAGTTGCATTTACTATGTCTGTCTACCTAGGTGATTGGTTTTAAAAAATCAAACTATACCCCCCTCACGAAACTGTTACGTCGTTTTAGTAGTAGTAACTAGTTGTACCGCATCACTATGTTACGCTCTAGGTATAGATAGGTAGGTAACGCATCGGCCAATTACAAAGTTTGATTATTACCTCACCCCCTGCCCGTAATGGTGAGTTGCGTTTTGTAGAAAAAATCGCGATATTAGCAATCAATTGGTTCTATTGTCTTTGGTTTTAAAACGTTAAAGTATGATACAGTAAACAGGTAATTATAATGGCATTGATTACTATATTAATTCATTGCTCTCACAGTAATTAAACTAGTTAAGGCGAGGTGACAAGCATGCAGGTTGCTGACATTGTTTCCTGATGCATTACTTATGGTGCGACCAAACTATGCTCCTCGTTTAACTCTCTCTATTTGTGAATCGATTACCGAGCTATTGATTGAATCGCTCGTAGTGATAGATAGATAGATAGAAATCATTATTTGCACAACAAAAACAAAAAACAGATATACAAAAGTAAATAATAAACAAGCTTAAAAATTAAGTTGCACAAATAGGCGGCCTTATCGCTGAAAGCGATTTCTTCCAAGCAACCTTTGGCTGGAGTAGAACTGTAACAGCTTGAGTGGTAGGCAGTGCACTTAGAGATTACAACATATCTCAGTTTAATTGGAAGTGGTGTCACTTCGAGCGATTTAAATAGCTAGATTTCTAGTGATTGTCGTTCGATGTAAGTATTTTTTTGTATGCAAATCGCACGATCGCAACGAGTGGTCTCAGTTCAGAGCTCAGTCACTCGTCGCAGAACTCCGACATCAAACGAAAATCGGAAATCGAGCTATTCAGATTGCCCGAAGTGGCGCGATATATCCAAAAATAATAGTCGCCTTCCACCGCGAGCCATTAAAAGCCATTAAAATGTGTCAGTTTAACTACCAACGATCGTTCTCTTTGCGAGATCGAGTCCGAAAGCGCCATAAGTCTATGAAAACGATCGTTGGATGTTAAATTGACACATTTTTAACTCCGCTCCGCTCGCAGTGGAAGGCCCGGCATAAGGTTCCTAGCCCACGGCGGCGCGTCTCTGCCCTTTTACCTCGTTCATCGCGCGAGTGTGTGTCCACGCTATTTAGATTATGTATTTAAATTAAATCAATGGAACGGTCTGATGATGCCATGTGATTCACCACTTATGTAATAGATATGTAAAACAACCTCTCTCGAGCGAGAAGTTTACATTCACCTGTGTCGCAGAAGGTTGTCGGTTCGATTTTCACCGGTATTTCGAGTTGACAGTATTTTTTTTGAGAAAATGTAATAATCCAAAATAATGTTTTGTCAACCTACATCTACAATATTTTTATAAAGAGGAAAGGTTTGTATTCGTGTCTGTGTGCGTGTGTATGTGTGTGTGTATGTCTGTATGTTTGTAATGAATAAACTCAAAAACTACTGGACCGATAAATTCTTTAATCTTTAGAAAGCTACTTTCACCATGAGTACCATAGGCTACTTTTAATGCGAATATTCTCATGGTATCGTGACATACGCGGAAGAAACCGCGGGACGCAGCTAGCCTTATATAAACCTACATATTTATCTGCCATAAAATATTTGTGTTAAAATATATAAGCACGAAAATTGACACTGTAGGTAATCTTGAGGACTAAAGAGAACCGTGAAATATTTAATAATGTAGCTAAGTACTTACTGATAACATAATGGAGATTCTTGACATTGTTATGTGTGAAGTTACCAAAACTGTATTATTGAAAACGTTGTTTATGTTGTCATTTTTGACATACATTTATCACACATAAAATATGTAGCTAATGGATATTTTTGTTGTTATTTTCGAACAGTTGACCAATATTTCAGAACAAATGGTGTTGGATACTTGTTTTTTTTGACAACTGACTATTAAAGTATACAATATTGATACGTATTGACTATACCTATACCTACTAAATTTCCGAAAAGAAAAGATGTGAGAGATGTTGTAGTACAGTAGGTATATATTTTATGTCCTTAATGGTGACTGAGAGGGGGATTCCATGAAATCGAGATCTACATAATCCGGGAACATAATCTGATAATCTCCTCTGAATCTGATAAAGAAGCCTCAAAAATTGAAGTAGAATTTGGTTTCAAGATGATGCAGGTGGGAAATTTCACCGGGCACGCGGCTTAATGCTTCCGACGTATCTACACGTCGATAATACCTATTATGTTTTGCCCATTTACACAAGGATGAATCATGCTTAATAGATATACTAAGAGTATATTTGAAACGTTCGAGAAACCTCTTATACCTAGAAAATAACAAATCTATATTATTAGAATAAAGCAAAAGAAGACAAAATATTTCGTAATTCGTTTCTTCTTGCTTAATGTAGTTTTACTGAGAAATATTTTAAAGTTAGGAAAAGCAGTAGAACAGAAATGTAAAGTTTTTTTATTTATGACTTTCTCTGTGTTAGTCTGTTTATCTATTCTCTGTAACTAATGCATATGAAAACTAAAAAAAAACCGATAGAAATTTGGATTTCATTTCTAATATGCTCAGTGGCATTGTAAAGAATTAAACCCATACTTAAATATTGGTTAAGAAAGTGAGAAAAATTAGTCTACTTTAAAAAAAAAATTACTTTGTCAGTGGGATTTCAATCTACGATCTTTATTTAAGTGACGAGATGCTCTTATCAACTGCTACTAATAAAACATTTTCTTTGGTACAAGTTGTACGTCACAACAATAGATAATTATTAAACTTAATTGGCCATAATAAAACAGCATGTCGTAATTAATTCCCTAATTTGTAGCTTATAAAAACTAAGATTTTTTACCGTAATATAGTTAATGAATGATTTAAGAAGAATACTACCTGGATGCGCGCAAAATTATACATTACTAGCTTCGTTTCACGGTTTCACTCGCGTACGTTCCGATCCCGTGGGAATATGGGGATAAAAAGTAGTGTAGCTTGGTGTTTTTTTTAATTGCTCCAATAGTTTCGGAGCCTATTCGTTACAAACAAACAAATGAACCTTTCCTTCTTATAATATTAGTAGGTAAGGTACAGACAGTCAATTTCTATGAATGTTCGGGTTTCCGGAAATAGTGATATTTCAACTTTTATCTTTAGTTTATTTAAATGTTGTATCAAAGGAGTACCTATGTTGTGTGGATTCAACACATCATTTCCGGATATCCGGATATCGGCAAATCATCTAAAAAAAGATAAAGAGCCAATTATTATTACATCATAATTAAAATGAATAGATTTCGATTTCAGAGATATTAATCGAAAAAATCTCCATTTTTAGGGTTCCGTAGCCAAATGGCAAAAAACGGAACCCTTATAGATTCGTCATGTCTGTCTGTCCGTCTGTCCGTCCGTCTGTATTTTATTTTGCGCGCATCTGACACCTAGGTATTTTTTTTTCAACGAATAAGTCACTTATAATCGTTTAGTAGAGGTAATATCTATGCAAATTAGCTTACAATAGGTATAATAATTTTACGACTGACGATTGATTTTTTTTAAGAATCTTAAACAAATCCCACAATAGCTTATGAAAGAAAAACTATTTTATTAAGGAGATTTATTATGCTGTTTTGTTTATCTCGTGGTTTTCCTCAAAAGTATTTTTAGCATGTTTTGTATTTTTTTTAAATTGTAAATTGCTGTATACTTATATAGCATACACACACAGTTCCGCTTTCGGCTAATATTTTATTTCATCATATTGAAGACTTCTGTGGCGTGTCGGGCGAACCCCAACTGCGACGCATAAGTTTGAGGGTTCGATTCCTGTCGGGGACCATTAGGGCAATTTTGATTTATTTATTTGTTATACAGGGTTATTTGGTAACGAATTATGAAAGCGGTCATCCTAAGGACTACTTTTGTTCTACGACTTTTGAAATTTCGAAAAATAAAAAAAAATATGTTAGAAAAAAATTAAAATCAGCTGTTATTTAGGTACAGAGGTCAATAACCCCTTGGTTTCAGTAGTTAGAATAATATTGAAATCATAGGGTTATTGCTATCTGCGCCCCCCGCAAACGGCTGATTTTAGAAATTTTCTAACCTAAAATTTTTAGAAATAATGTTCGAGTTCGTTTTCAATTTGTTCATAACAGCTGAACGTAGATAGCTGCAATGGACCTGCAATTGTTTCGCTTTTATCTAAGGTACAAACAATGAAAACATTACGATACGTTGCTATAGCAACAAAAGAAAATCGACTGAATTCCACACGATGGTGCCGTGTCTGTCTCTAGGCAATATATATTTTGATGATATCAAGTGGAAGAAAGGATTTCAACAATTGCTTTTATATAAACAAACAAAGATAGAAACATGCGAAATAATTCTATTTATAGATAAAGACACTAGTAACAAACTGGTTGCTACATTGTATATAAACGTTTTTTTTAATTGTTTTAAATGGGTAATAGGTAGGTATAGTCATAAAAATATTTTACATTGTCATTAAAAAGTCGTTTCAGAAATATGTATTGTAGAATACAGTAAAAAAGGTATTACAGTTCTAGTCTCGTTTTTAGAAAACAGTTTTGTTATTTGTTTATTATTTTGCAAGTAATCATTACCCCTTCAAAAGTGAAATTGGGCCAAATTACCAACAATTATTGATGAATCGTTTTCTAAAAAAAATATGAACAGAGCTGTAGCATAGTTCAAACATTTGAATTGTAGAATACAGGCCCTTGATGGTATTCACCACACGACTGATATAAAGTCGTTTTGATCAGCGGACTACTTTCAACACACCGCTTTACCATCCAGGGTATTATGAAATCAAAATCGTAGATTTAGGCACATTTTTGCCAAAATAATGTCGAAAATGTTTGCTAATAATAGCGTGTTAGCAAACCCTAATAGCCTTATTAATAAACGCCGAGTAAGGTCGGAATAGTGAGGACATGCTTTGTCTTTTTCCGTGACAAGAACTTTCAAAGTTAACAGACTGAAACAAAATGTGGTAAAATATTCCGACCTTACTCCTCGTTTATTAATAAGGCTATAAATGTTTGATGTTAAACTCAGTCTGGCGCAAGCTCGTCTAAAGCAAACAATTTAAAAATAACCAAAAATATATTGGCTTTGAATAATTTAAATTGTTCTCATCTTGATTTGCGATTTCCATTTGACTGAATCAATTTTTCACAAGGTATCTATTATTTCCAAAAAAAAGTCTTCGTTTTCCCCAATTCATATAAGTAAGCAACACCCACATCCACATAAGCACTTACTTACCTAATTAACTAAGTTTCGCTTTAACAAAACCTTCTTTTTAGAAATTTTCATAATAAATGTAAGGTACGGCAACTTGATCGCGTTTCGTGGGTAGAAAACCTTTGTGGGTAGAAAGAGTAAGGATTAAAAAGGACTCAAAACCACATCGTAATTAAAAAAAGTTTGAGAAATCGTATTTCTGGAGTAAGCGAAATTTAAGTAGATAACTCTTAGTGGTTGTTCAGACTGCATTTGTTCGTTATTCAAGATCAAGACTGCACTTGTTCGTTATTAAAAACGTCTAGGCGAACTTTTTTTCTACGAGCTTTGGAAATTCGAACGCGTTTTCGAAAAAATTGAGTTTAAAGTTTACTTGAAAATCAGTTGTTTCTTAGAGTTAGAGGTAATCGACTTCAAGTTCTGCTTTTAATTACTTTGGACTATTACAATCTAAACATTAATAAACTTTAAAAAAACGTGCAAAATCCAAAAGTTGTTCGCCTCTAGAACAACCCCCTTTCGACTAAAATCGCTGTCCCTGAAATATATTGTAAATCAAATATCAAACATAGAAACCACTCTATACGTTCGATATCGCGGTTGCGATCAATCTGAACGAGCACTTTGTCACCCCATACGGGACCCCTGGGTGCTGCTAAAATAAACATTCACTTAGGTTCACTCTATTTTTACCATCCGACCGACATAAGTTCAAATCCGTTGAGTGTGTAGGAAGCTAATTCTGTTATCCGCCAGGCATGATAAATCTTACTAAACTTGGTTTAATAAACCTATTTTAAACTTACGCGTTCTTCTTAAAAAGGCATGATTGCTGCAAAGTCAGCTTGTTATGTTGACAACTGACATTGTCAACGGGTGTAAATTGTTACCCACCTCAAAAGCAAAAGCTTTTGGACTTGGTTCTCGCTTTAGACCAAGCAAATATAAATAGTTTTTTTATTCTGTTTATAGTAATTGTTGTTTTAGCGGCAACAAAAATGCCTACATTATCTGTGAAAATAAATGAAATGAAAATAATAGATATTACAGATATATTTGATGATATCTATAACTTCTAGCTGTTCTTCTAAATAGATTGACTACGCTCATCGTCTTTTGATTATAACAACAGAACCACTGCAAGTTAAGAAGTGGCCATAGTTCGGTGATTTAAATTAACCGAACTGCTACTATAAAAAAGTTGTATTAGTCAGGGCCACCGTACTTCTGCAACTAAAGAGAAATGAGTCATCTAAACTTCACTGCTTCGGGTTATACTCGTACCTCTATCTTAACACACAATACAATCTATATAGGTACTGATAACTGATGAGTAACTGATAAGTAGCTATAACAAACAACTTTTTACAACTCTCTATTTTATGTATCCATGTCATATAGCTATGGAACACAGGACCGTTGAATAGATCAAATTCGTAAAAGTTTGTAAATCTACAAAATACCTAGTGGCCCTTTACAACAAACTTTTATCGCTCAATTCGATGTGGACACAGAACTGACGATTACTCTACATTCAATTTGACGAACTTCGTGGCGCAATGCAGAAGATTGCGGGTTCGATTCCCGCCAAATGGAAGTATTTATGCTAAGAAGTAAATATTTGTTTCTGGTCCGGGTGCATCTCTAAATAGGTATTTACGAAAGAAAAAAAGATATTAGTATTATATCCATTGTCTATTCACCGTAATACAAGCTTTGCTTACTTAGCTTACAATTATTGAGCTAGATGGCGCTGTTTGTACAGTCATTAGGTATTTTTACTTGGAAAGTTTTCCGGGAGTTTTGAAAATTGGTAATTTTATAGATTTTGACGTGCTCTTACCGAATTTTAACTTTGCCACCTCGTATCTTTGCCGCTCGCGCCGCCATATTGCAAAAATGGCGCCTAAAAGCAGTTTTTTGATAATAACTCCTTTCCGACGCATGGGCTTACTCATGGTCGAGGAGTCAAAGAAAGCGTGCTATCCAAGTGGACTTTAGGAATGGCATTTCTATACAATATTTGTGACGAAGTTGAGAAATTTTGCGACGTAGCTTTTTCCAGTTCCGAGCAGCATGTCGAAATAAGAAGTTCACGGGTTAAACGTGACAATGATGATGTAAAAAATTTGATGAGTATAGGAAATGAGTATTCTGCCGAAACGTGTGTTATTTATACTACACTTTACGGCGCTCGTACGCCGAAACTATTGGTTTTAAGAAAAAAAAGGATATGACATAAATTGTAGGAAATTTTCTCTACTATTATTTTGTATAGATATGTTTTTCTTGTAAAATGCGTCGGAATGGAATTATTATCAAAAAACTGCTTTTAGGCGCCATTTTTGCAATATGGCGGCGCGAGCGGCAAAGATACGAGGTGGCAAAGTTAAAATTCGGAAAGAGCACGTCAAAATCTATAAAATTACCAATTTTCAAAACTCCCGGAAAACTTTCCAGGTAACCTCTATTTTTTCGACCAAATGACTGAATCATGTGGGTTTGTCAAGAATTAAAAAAAATAGGTCAAATTTATTACTCCCATTTATGTACTCTCTAAATTGTCTTTGTAAGTATGTACCTACCAACCAACACCTTTATCAAGTATTTTAATTATGGTTTCTTCCTCGGTTTTAATTGTATCTGGGATTGTATAAACTTCACTGATTCGAAGCAATAAGATGCTATTTTGAAACCCTATCATTTTAGATTGCGAAGTCCCTTTTCAATTGTGTACTGTGGTACCACCCTAACTCCAAAGGGATTGAGTTTGATAAATTGAAAACAATTTGATTATTATCGAACGTTTCAATCAGCACATTTTCCGGGTAGTGTAACTGTTTTCCCTTTTATATACCTTGGCTACAGGATTTCCGTATCTGTAAGTATGTACCTACATAAGCTGGTTTACACTAAAATATTTTGTCAAGTAATTCTTACTACAATGTAATATTTTATGTTCTGATTTCAATATTTCTTTTGTTTTTATAACTAGATATATTTTGTAAACATTATTTCTTAGTGTTAATCCACACTAAGGAATACTGCTTTTTGAAAAAAAAAAAAAAAAATTCAAAAAGTAGAAATATTTTTTTACAAGATAAGGGAATACGCGGGTTCCCGTGTGGCGTAGTTGTTGGCGCCCGGCATGCTTTGCACTGGTTCGAATCCTGTCATGGGAGAATTTTTGAAGATGCATTTCTCCTTGTAAATTTATTTTTTTCTATTATATGTGCTTTCAAATAACATAGGTATCTGATTTCCTTCAAAAATGAAAGTACGTATCGCCATGGTTTTATCATGGTAATATCGTAACCCAGCCGCTCTCAGTTTGCGTACACACTTTTCTAAGCCCAGTCCAAGTTACAGTAGGTACTGCCTACTGACCAATTCAAACGCAAACCTTACTTGACCTACTTCTCGCTTGACCAGTTTTTAGTAGGTAAACATAAGCTAAATAAAAGAGGAAAGAAAGATGATTTCCACATTTCCCGCAAAAAATAAACCATCATCTTTAATTTAGAAGTACGAGTGAAACTCATTACGAGGAACATACGCGAATTTAAAGAACGTTTGATGTTCCCCAAATTAGTCACGTATCTTATTATTAGTATTACTCATACGATTCAATTGGCATGAGGAAAGTAATTGGGTAGTCGTAAAGCTGGTATTAGATATATTTCATCAGTGAAATAAATTGATAGACAGATCACGCAGCCTGAAAAAACCTGAAATGGTACCTAAATAATTTCTTTTAAGCAATTTGATTCAATTTCCCAATTTATTACTAGACTAGCTGCGTCCCGTGGCTTCACCCACGTAAGTCCCAATTCCGTAGGAGTTGTGAAAAACCCTTACGTATTGCATGCCTACTTACATCATATAAAGAACACACTCTCTAAATTTTCAAATATCAACGGTTAAGAGGACAGTCTACCTACTCTTTTCTCCATACAAACTTTACAAACGTAGTCGACTGTTTCCTCCCTGGATAAAGATATTGAAAAATATGTTAATGCCATTAAGTCCTATATCCGCCATGACCTACGTTTTGATTTTTTTAATATTCTAATTTTTCTGAATTTTATTTCTATTCTAATTAGAAAAAACAAAACGTAGGGGCATGGTCATGGCAGATATAAGGTAGGTTTTATGGCATAAACATATTTGCTCTAATGTCTTTATCCAAGGAGGAAACAGACGACCACGTTTGTATGGAGAAATAGTAGGTAGACTGTCCTCTTTTAACCCTGTACATTGTTACATTGCTACATACATGGCTACATTGTGAAGCGTTGTCGCGATAAAAACTTCGTGTTCGATCTACAACGAAGTGCTTGGATCTAAAACATCGCTATAGGATGATTTTTTATCGAGCGAATCTTCGGGTTATCGCGATGTCCATTTTGCGATGTATGTAGCCATAGGGTTAGACGTTGCGACTAGATGCATCAGCATTAACGCGCATGCTGACTAATATCAGCCAAGACAAAGTATTTTATAGACAAGGATTTAAATAACATGCAATATTACAACGTATAAAAACACGCATGGCATGTCAAACGTTTGTGGTTGTGATCACGCGATTTAGTTTTACATTAGCTCGAGCAATTATTTTTCAAATGATTTCAGGCACTCTCGGTGAAATTAAAACGATTTACGAGTAAAATTTAATAACACAGACATAGCGGCCGGCCTTTATAACGCCACGCTCTCGGCACGCGTAGACCATGCCGCGGTTGATGATGATGATGATGATCTGGCATTTTTAAGGTGACTTAAATCACAGAACCAGTCAAAAAAGCCTGTTTTCAAAAAGCTGTGTCAAATCATAGTCTACAATTAAAAAATGAAGTGCGAACCCTTTGCCGCTTAGATTATCCTCGCCGAACACATTGTAACAGTGACCTTTAAGAGGATTTTATTACGAATAATCATACCCTAACTTCTTTAATCACAGAATAACCTTTTAATATTTTTTGCTTTCATTTGTTATAACTGAGAAGTTTAATAATTTTATTAACAAACAAAGGTTCTTTGATTCTCAGTATTTGAGGCAGCTAATTTAAGAGAGTTATTATTTGTACTATTTTATTACAAGTAGGTACTGTAACAATCCAACCTCTTAGTCGTGCCTAAATCTAATCTCTTTTGGGACGCAACGCCTTGCTAAAATAGAATAGCAACATAGAAATACCTCAAGTAAGAAATCAATCGGTATAATTAACCTAACTAAAATTCTTTAGGTGATTAAATACATTAACCAAGATTAAGATTAGGTGATTAATTACCTCTCTGATAAGCGGTAAAAATAGGTTAACCCTAGGTTGTGCTACGAAAGATATTTAATATAACGACATCTCTGAGAGAGTAGGAGTCGCGTTGAAAGAACCAGGTAAAGTGGGGTCTATTGTCCCACTGCTTGATAATAGATGGCGCTGTAATAGATAAGGGAGGTAAAGAAAACAAGGTTATCTTCAAAATCTATTAAATCTTCGATCTTTTTGTAGTTTGTACATGGAAATATAGTTGTAAATAATTATAGCGTAGGGATAAACATGTAACCGAACCCGGGAGGAGGACAAGGAACGGCTGATTAAGGAATTCTTCTTTCTAAGCCACAACAAAGGCTGTTGACATTGGCCACTTCAAAATACAGACAGCGCCGCGTTTCCGCCGGAAGTTCATGGGAACTCTCTCTATGCATTTATGAATAGTCCGTTTTCAGGGGAACGTTTTCAAGCTTCCCCATTGGCTACTGAGGAAATGAAGGTATAAAGCATGGTTTATGAATAAACCCCTTTCACGCCCATTTTAGAAGGTTTTTCAGGAAGAACTTTTTCAAGGTGCCCCATTGGTTGTTGGATAAATGGAGGTCAAAGCATGCGTTGTGAATAACCTAAATTTCAGGAGAAACATTTTCAAGGTTCCTAATTGGTTAATAAGCCGATGGGAAGGGAGTCCAATCAACAACCGTAACATCTTTAAGGAAATGTGGCCATAGTCAGGAGATTAGGGGAGTTTTGGAGAAAATATGGCCGATTAAAAAGAAACTAAAATTGGGAAAATTGGTCGATTGAGGTTTATACTGCAGGTCACGTCTTAAACCTAAGCAATAATCAAGCAATGGTAGGTCAAATAGAAAAAAATATACTTTAGACCAAAGAAAAAGGCAGATTAGTTTTGGGAAAATTGGCTAATTGAGAAATGCGATTTTGAAAAGAAAAACTGGTATCCCGAAACTCAAAAAGCGAATTTTGGGAGAAGGGGAAGATTTTGAGGCTTTATAAGGCCCTGCCGCGTTCATTTAAAGGAAGTTTTTGCTATAACAAACAGCTCCTAAAAAGGAATCCCTGCCGGGTCGCGAACTAAAAGAATTCAAACTAACAATCTCCAAGTGATGGGAACCGCTACCCAAACGCGAAACCGTTTAACTTTAACAGTATAGCCAGTTTAGTTCAATTAGTTTCAGTATAGCTAGGGAGTTTTTCCCGAGAAACAGGAACTCCTAAAAAGGAAAATCCCTGGCCGTTCGCAACCCAACAGTGCTCCAATAAAATAAATCACAAGTAAAGTGAGACCTCTGCCCAAATACGAACAGTTTTATTTTAACAGCTTAGCCCAGTTTAGTTAGGTTCAGCATAGCCAGAAAGTGAGAGGTCTACTGGTAGAGAAGTGAATAAAAGGTGATACCTATTTATTATTATTGTTCATGGCCTGTCTTGTGAGTGAAGTGATTTATTTTAGGTGATAGGGTCCTCATTGGAAAACTGATCGTCCTTCTACCTAGAAAGACAACGAGGTAAGCAAGCATGTTTTCTTTGATAGGAATTGCAGCCAGGTTCTGGGGAATTCTGTCTCCTCGTCGGGCCATTTTCTTCCAATTTAAATGGTACCAACTTTTCTAACTAGAGCCCGGGGACGGGATTACTAGAATCTGGCAGTAATTGATAGGAAAATGTTAAGGTGTCTCTAGTACGATGTTCCTTGCTTTCTTTTGTGTGCTCGTAGCTTGGGGAAGGCTCTGGGCTAGCTCTGGGCTACTTCTTATAACCTAGTGTTTGGCTGAAGAGAAACTATTTATCTCAACCCAGGGAAACCCCCTGGCAGAGACTACTCTCTGAGGTTGTTCTTATTTTCATAACAAATAGCTGCTAATTTTGCAGTCTCTCAGTCAAACAGTGGGTATTATCGTGCGAATTGAATATACTCTCGTAGGGACCCTCGAGGTCAGCTGTGCGAATTAGTTTGATCAAAGAAAAGTCACGTATCTATCTTGAAAATCCAGGAGCCATGCCTGGCATAAACTAAACTACCTAGTTAATTCTTTTTCTATTAAAGGTTAAAATCGTAAATGTTATGTGACGATCAAATCCAGGCATTAAATTATACTCTCGTAGGGACCCTCGAGGTCAGCTGTGCGAACTAGTTTGATCAAAGAAAAGTCACGTATCTATCTTGAAAGTCCAGGAGCCAAGCCTGGCATAAACTAAACTACCTAGTTAATTCTTTACTATTAAAAGTTAAAGTCGTAAATGTTATGTGACGATCAAATCCAGGCATTAAATATCATATAAGCTCATATTGTAAATATCTACGTATCTACAAAAGATATATTATGTGTCCCACCTAACATTCAACTTATCTCATCATCTTTGTTTACTATATTATTAGAGTATTATGTACAAACATAGATTATTTATTATATTACACATGACATAACATCTACTGTAGTTCGGGATGGATATAGCAGCTAACTTGTTAACTATAAAAGTCCAGTACGAGGTAACTTGGGAGAGAGGATGCAGAGCTCATTGGCTTTTGGGACATTTCAATCGATGGAGATTTGGTTTATTGTCCAATTTGCGATTATAACCACCGAGTTTCATTTTAGGCACCTGCCCCCCCTGGACTAGAGTACTTGCAACTTGTATCGTCTCACCTTGTTGTCACATCATCCTTATGATGGTTGGTGTGAGGATAATCGTGCAGAGGATATTATACTGTCTAAGCCTGTTAAACAATAATCGAAGGAGATTGTTTGTTAAGAGTCTTGACGGTCGTAACTTGATCAGGGAAAGGCCAAATCGGTATTGAACCTGTGTCTTTTCCTTTAGTTGGGTTAGGGGGTATACTCCACCAACACACACTGAGAAAAGTTTCGCAGCTCATGATTCCGGTAAGCCAGCTTTTGATTGAGGCCAAGTATGGAGGATCCTAAAGGTTCCACCAGTTAACTCTAACCGAATTAGAGCCTCATTTTGCGGTACCTTTTGATTCCTAAATCACTTGGTAAACCAAGGCGAAGCCAAACCCCCTTGTGTCCTATAATCCTATAACCGCATGTTGGATACATACCCAAATACCTGAAAGTACCTTGTAGCTCATGCTTTGGTACAGGACTACACAAATGAGTCATGAAGTGGCAATTGTATGTTTCTCATTTCATGATAAACTAGTTGCCAATCCATGGTTCTTGCCTTCTCGGAAGCACCTAATTGTATTGATTTTATCAATTTTATACAAATAACATAATCTAGTATCCAGTTTTACTACTAATGAACTCTCATGTTTGCTGTTGTCGCTGGTCGGGACATTTGTGGATATTATACATACATTATACTCTGTACAAAATTGTGGGAATGCCCCACCCATCTTAGAATCTCCCAAGGTTGTTTAGCGATGGTTGCGTGTCACAGAGCTGAATAAGGTTTAGTTGTTGACCCACATCCATATGTGGCGAGACTATCTCAGGAAAGGTTTCTGGCCGACACGTTCTCCTAAACATACCAAAGGGATATCACACTCCACAAGCTACCATGGCTACTACAGCCCGGTACGCACTTCATACAACTGTAACACCAGGTTATGTCCGATTTGGCGTTCCTCTGAGTTACCACACAAATATCCATGTCTGTTATCCGGCCGGGTCACACTGATATGGGACCTGCATTGAGTTAGATTGGATACAATACTAACTAACTTACCTAAATTTAATCAAATTGGGTGTTTCCACCACCTTTGTTTGATGATGTCCTCTTCGGAGTTGATGGCGCCACTGTTAGCGCGTAGATTAGATTCAACGGAGAGTGATGGATTGAGTCTTGAGGGGATGGAGGAAGAAGACTCCCGCAACCCCTTAGGGTTGCGGTAACACACATTACAACTAGATACATACCTATATCTATATCTGTCCTACTTAATAATGTAAGCTAAACCATTCATGTAAGCATATTCATAAGTATAGTTATTTATATTTATATAACATTGCATATTTTCTCATTATATATCTATCCTTCCAAGTAATATCCTTATTATAATTTAGAGTTTATATACCTATACTTATCTACCTGTTCTTAGAAGATAGGATACTGTAGCAGCACTTGCCACCGCCCTGATTCACATCTAATTTTGTCTAAAGCATACCACATGTAAAGATCTTGAGTTACTACATCTTAAAAACACAACGTAGAATATTGTCCTAAATCTAGACGATCACTATTACAATTGGCCATTTGAATATTTAACGTATGTTAACTGTTCACCGCTTTATTCACATAAATGTTGGGTTAGAGACGTATTTCGAGGGGGGGTATTTTTACAATACGTGCCGTGGACCAGGATGTCTGGCAGCGGCTACAATGGTGTCGCTTTGATCACCGGGTGTGGTTCTTAAAATGCTTTAGATAAACAGAGGTCTTGGGGGCGTGGGCAGTATGTTTTGTTATCAGAATATAGTGTTTCATTCTAGCAATTAACCAAACATTTTGTGCGGTTCTAGTCTAGTATTTAAATTGAGACATTGCTTATTACAAGTTTCAGAAATCTAATTTCCTATAGATACTTACATTTTTGTGAAAAGAAATAAAGACTAAAGAAAGGACGAGGTGTTTACTGCATATATTTATTAGGTTATATTACCTTTAGAAAAAATAGACACACCTTAACAAAAACAAACTTTGCAGGTTAATTTATCTTATGTTCTGTTTCACCGTATTATGTGGTTTCTATTGAAAATGTTGCTTACAGGAACTTGGGTGAATATTATTTAGGTTCCATTATGCTTTTCTGTGTGTTTCCAGGATTTATATTAAGGTTCTCCATGTTATGTGTTTTCTATTATAAGTGTTGCTTACAGGAACTCGTTTGAACACTAATTGGGTACTATCTTGCTTTCACTGTGCGCTTTTAGGCCTTGTTAATTGTTATTTAATTAGTGCAGGAAAATATGCGTATTTGGGACAAGTCACTCTCAAGCATGATTAGTTGGTTCACATTAAGCTAAAACAAAAGAAAACGCAATAGATTAAAAGCGTGCAAACAACAGGCAGGTGCAGAAACAATAAACGACATTAATATCTCACCAGAAAACCCGGTACCTCTTCAATTCAGTTCAATTTCTGGTTATAACGTCTGTATAGCGTACGCTAAACAACTTTGCAAATTACACAGGTTCAGCCAATATCAGAGTTGGGAAAATGATCGGAGTAAGCTGCAATTGTCCGGGGACTTAAGTAGGACAATTTCCCAGCAGATTTCTGGGGACGGTATCTACTCAGATTCGATTTTATAATAAAACAATAAATGACAAACGGGAAATGTCAAAATTAAGGTTATTTTAGAGATGTCCCACCACTTTACAATTTTACCGATAATCGATATATTATCGAAAAAATCGATAGCTATGTTTCCATGTATAGGCTACGGTTTCATTTTAGATATAGGCATTTTAGCTCTTGTTAAAGATTTAACTTGAAAATTCTATGAACATGTACCCATGGTCATTAATGAAAATTATTCGTGTATAAGAGTGTTACTTTATAGGTAGGTGTTATCAAGGCTCCTCAAGGATTTTTATGGGAAATGGCCACGGGACTGGCTGGTCGTGTGTAAAGTGTCCGGATATGTAACACGATATGTTACTATTAAGTACTTAATTAATTTACTTGTAACAATGACCCTTTATCAATCATTGTTATTTAGAGATTAATACAAGAGTAGATGGAGCCGGTTTAGGAGTCCGGGTCCTAAATTATATAGCTCCATCATTAGTTTCCAATATTCTCAATAAACCACCGGTTTGATAAAGTATCGAATCGATAAAATCAATCATACTGCGTAATCAGTCTGTCGAGTCCACCCCTAGAGGAAAAAAAAAATAATAACGCCCTCTATGGGTCCCGGTAGATAACTCTTTACCAATCGAAAGGCAATCTGTGGTGGGTTAGTTCTTGTCACTAGAATTGTTAGTTCAATAGGAGGCGGTTAGGTGGCGTGGAAAACAAATTACATTTTCTTT
The DNA here is from genome assembly GCA_958496205.1 of Idaea biselata. Classification (NCBI taxonomy): domain Eukaryota; kingdom Metazoa; phylum Arthropoda; class Insecta; order Lepidoptera; family Geometridae; genus Idaea; species Idaea biselata. Next base: position 7,184,146 of record OY292403.1, on the reverse strand, counting down.
GAATTCAATCGAAATAAAATAAAAGGATAGAAGAAAATGTATAAATATATAATGATTAAATTAATGTTAATTAATTTCAATTATTTCCTATAGAAAAAGGGGAACAACCCCATTAATTTAAATTTTCCTTTCGGGGGACGTTCTAAAGTGGTTTATTATCTTGTCAATAAGGTAGTTAGTTCAAGACAAAGCAGATAGGTGGCGTTATTTAAAATTTACAATTTACATAAATTGCACAAAAGCCTGAATGTTAATCTAAGTAAATTTATTTTATAGGTAGGTATGGTTAATAATTATTAAATAATTTTGTTTCATTTAATTATTATCTGCTCGAGGGTTTTATGGTCAAATTTATAAAAGAACATTTACTAAACTCCTTGTACTTACTTGAGTTTGGATTAGGCAAATTTAGGTTAATTGTGGCTTGAGATTGAGTAAGTGAAGTTCAGTGTTGATATTTAGTGCGGTTGGTTGTTATGTGTGTGGATGCAGAGACCGTATATTCTGAAGATGGACCCTATTGTCTAAATGTTGTCAAAAAGAGGAAGAAAAAGGAGGAAAATATCCAGCCAGCTGCCATATAAGTAAGAAAGTTGACGTTGAAGAGGAAAGTTCGCGCAGTACGACACGAGACTTCAATGAAAAAAAAAAAAAAAAAAAAAAAAAAAAAAAATCGACATCTGCGCATCGGGTTTTTATCAAGTAACTTGCCGGCCACTGTAACCCGGGGTTTTACATATTTTCTTCTCTTTAGGGTCTTTATAATTTAATTCCTTTTATATTCGTTCCTAATATATTAGGTCAGACAAATTGATTGTCCCATCTATGTTAAAGAATATAAAAAAAAAAAAAAAAGGGAAAGAAAAAGGGGGCTTTTATTTTACACGTTATCCATACATAAAAATAATACCTACTTCTTTCATACGAGAACGAAAAATCTAGTCTCTACCTGGTTCTAACACCCAAATTAAAATTATGCAGAAAATATTAGTTAATTAGGTTATTGTGTCCTTAAGTACACAACATATAAAAAAAAAATATATATATATATAGTACTATTAAATATATGTCGGAAGTGGGATAACTCTGCACCTTTTATGAACTTGAAAAATATTGATGTGTGTATTTCAAATTCGACCACATCGGACTCGGACCGAAAGAAAAAAAAAAAAGAAAACGTCAAACAAAATTATGACATTATTAATTTCACGAAAATATCGATTGATTTATCGGATAATTCCAGTATTTATTATTAAAAGCGTTAAGTTTAATAAGTTACAAACAGAAAATTGTGCATGGAAGATGTCCCAGTGAACAGATGGGAAATATAAACAAGTTCAAGTGATTCCGTGTAATATAAAAAGCGTACTCAATATCGCTAAGAGAGATAGATATTGAGCAAATTGGATACCGACACCTATTTACTGGGGTAAGGCTTATTCTTAAACTAAATCTAGAATAAACTGGATGACCTAAAGGTCCGGGTAGGTTAGCTTTATGATTTAAAGTAAATTAACGTGTTAAGGTTACTATTATATCAAGATGTAAAATCTAGGCATTAGACAAGGCCTAAGACCTTAAAATTATGTAGATAACGGCTGATAAGAGATAAAAGGTTGAAAATTCAGAATCTATTAGCTACATAAATAGGTTAAATTATATTTTTAAGACTTAAAATAGGCCTAGCATAACCAATTACTAGATAAGGATTTGAACAGGTAGGTTATAGAAAAGTGACACGGTGTCCTGATAAGCGGAGGTATTATACTGAGGTACTATACTACTATAGAGGGGCACTCTATTTCATGTAGTAAAGGATAAGGAATTTAGATGCCATTAGTAACTGATTCATTATTTTATTTACTTTAATCAAACAAGTAATAGCATACATTTTGATCAAAGATTAGGTTACCAAGTTAGACTATAGATATAGGTTATGCAGATAGGTGTAATAACTAAATAAAGTAACTACCTTGCTTTTGTAGGATAGGAAGTTTTCAAAGACTAGTATAAGAAGATTTTTGCAGTTAGGTTGTGCCTAGCCTGGTGTTCAAGGTACTGCGGGGGGCGTTGAGTAAATTTTGTAATAGGTAATCTTAGAGATAATTGATTTAGGTATATTTAACTAGTTATTCTTTAAATTCTAAACTAAGTCTAATTATAAATAATATAAGTTAACCATAATTAAACTTCTAAAATCAGATGGGTTAGTACTTAGGTATTAAATGTGATAATAGTACCCTGACATTAGATGGGGAGGTTTTCTTATTCTGGTTCTTTTTTATTTTTTAGAATTTGCCGGTATAAATATCAAGACAACTTCGAGATGCCCAAACAAAGAACTAAGAAGCCAGTAGAAACCAGGACGGCTACTAGGAGGGGAGCTTCCAGAGTTAACCCTATGCCTGCTCAACCACAAATGACTGCCATACAATACATGTCAGAAATGATGCGGTGAACGGTCCTCGCGCTAAGTTCAAAATTAATGAATTAAGGTATTTATAGAAAACATCAATTGTTTGGTCATTACTTGTTGATTACCCCTTATTTACCTTTGAGTACTAGTTTTGTGAAGCATTGCTATTCTGGAAAGGGAATGTTTGGCCATGAATGTGGATTGTATGAGGGGCGTGTTAATTATAAGCAAACCCAAGCGGGGGCGTAGTATCAAGCCTAGCGTGAATTTTCAAAGCAAGACCAAGCGGAGCGAACATAACGTGCTTTTGCAAGATAAAGCGTAGTATCTAAAGCAATGCTTAAATTAAGAGCCTTACCAGTTTATCATTTTGCAAATCAAACCTATTGAAATTTAAGTTTGAAGTAACTCTTACGCCTTACAAAGGGATTTGTATGAAGGAGTATTTTGATGTTAGGTCAGGACAGTGGTCAAGTCATCAGTATTTACTATTAATACTGATTTCATATGAATTCCGTACTCCACATGCAGCAACGATACGATTTCCCACACTTATACACTCTGAAGGAATAATAGTCAAATATGTTGAGAAACCAAGTTGGTAGAGTTGGCGCTGCTGATTATTAATGGACTTCTGCATGGACACTCACCAAGACTTGGAGCTCTTTAAATAAAAAAATAAATAAATAAATATTGCACGACGTTACACACGGCGCAATCTGGCCCCAAACTAGGCACTGGGCTTGTACTATGGGTACTGGACAACGGATATACTACATATTATACTTTTTTTCTTTACGATCATCCTAGTAAGAACACAGACCCTGCCACAGGCCAGGGTGTGGACTGAAGTGATGGTTTTACATTGGACCATTAGGGTCGACTAGGATTCACACCCTAGCTCTCATAGGAAGTTCTAAGGTTTGTCCTTAACTTAGGGACATTTTAATCAGAAGGGCCAATTAGGATCTTGATATTTTCAATCTATGCGAGGATTATTTTACTCAGTTGCACTATACACATTGAACTCAAATGATACAGGTCAAAACACTTTAGTACCTACTTAGTACAAATTTCCTCTGTGAGAGAAGAAATAAGGGGAGATTTTAATACTATTTATTTGAATGGATGTTATCTGTAAATACAATATTACTGAAAGGTTGAATTAGGGATTACAAGGGGAACTTAATGATAATTCTGATGTCACGGTTAGTGTACTATATAAGTATTGTCTGAAATAATACATATTGTGTCAAAAAAATATGTTGTAAACTTTTATTCATTGATCCTATACCTATATTATACCTATACCTTTTTATTTTTTTACTTTTAATAGGATTATATCATGAGTGAAATCAAAATATATTAAATTGAATTAATTAATTTTAATGATACTAGTTATTTATTTAATAACAGCCTAATGACAAGCTCAACTTGCAGTTAGGATACTATATAGGTTAAAGGTCGGTTATTCCATTGGGTCATAAAGTTTAGAAACTCTTTATTCACATGATGGTGTAAGTATTAAGATGAAAGTTTTACCTAGTACTAATACATGTAAATGTTGGGTTAGGGAAATGTCTCAATTACATCTATTGGGGGCGGTTGAGAGATTGGTCAATGACAATATTTTGTTCTAATATTATAAAAAAAAATTCAAACACATAAAATGTTAATGCTATAGGTTATTGAATCTGTCCTTTTACCCAATTTTATATTTTGCGGACTTAAACGCTAGTCAATGGATATAGTTGGTGGGGCGTAGGGTGACCAAAATTTTTTATAATTTATATTTATGTATATAATTTATATCATAACAATAAATAGCAGGTTTAGCTTAGATAGGTTAAATTTTAATCTTTTTCCCCAGACGTTGCGATTGAATGATTGAGTCACTTATTAGAGGTTGTATTTTTCTTATTATTTAATTTATAACTCCGGTAAACTTTGTTATAAATTAGGGGGCGATTGTAACAATCCAACCTCTTAGTCGTGCCTAAATCTAATCTCTTTTGGGACGCAACGCCTTGCTAAAATAGAATAGCAACATAGAAATACCTCAAGTAAGAAATCAATCGGTATAATTAACCTAACTAAAATTCTTTAGGTGATTAAATACATTAACCAAGATTAAGATTAGGTGATTAATTACCTCTCTGATAAGCGGTAAAAATAGGTTAACCCTAGGTTGTGCTACGAAAGATATTTAATATAACGACATCTCTGAGAGAGTAGGAGTCGCGTTGAAAGAACCAGGTAAAGTGGGGTCTATTGTCCCACTGCTTGATAATAGATGGCGCTGTAATAGATAAGGGAGGTAAAGAAAACAAGGTTATCTTCAAAATCTATTAAATCTTCGATCTTTTTGTAGTTTGTACATGGAAATATAGTTGTAAATAATTATAGCGTAGGGATAAACATGTAACCGAACCCGGGAGGAGGACAAGGAACGGCTGATTAAGGAATTCTTCTTTCTAAGCCACAACAAAGGCTGTTGACATTGGCCACTTCAAAATACAGACAGCGCCGCGTTTCCGCCGGAAGTTCATGGGAACTCTCTCTATGCATTTATAAATAGTCCGTTTTCAGGGGAACGTTTTCAAGCTTCCCCATTGGCTACTGAGGAAATGAAGGTATAAAGCATGGTTTATGAATAAACCCCTTTCACGCCCATTTTAGAAGGTTTTTCAGGAAGAACTTTTTCAAGGTGCCCCATTGGTTGTTGGATAAATGGAGGTCAAAGCATGCGTTGTGAATAACCTAAATTTCAGGAGAAACATTTTCAAGGTTCCTAATTGGTTAATAAGCCGATGGGAAGGGAGTCCAATCAACAACCGTAACATCTTTAAGGAAATGTGGCCATAGTCAGGAGATTAGGGGAGTTTTGGAGAAAATATGGCCGATTAAAAAGAAACTAAAATTGGGAAAATAGGTCGATTGAGGTTTATACTGCAGGTCACGTCTTAAACCTAAGCAATAATCAAGCAATGGTAGGTCAAATAGAAAAAAATATACTTTAGACCAAAGAAAAAGGCAGATTAGTTTTGGGAAAATTGGCTAATTGAGAAATGCGATTTTGAAAAGAAAAACTGGTATCCCGAAACTCAAAAAGCGAATTTTGGGAGAAGGGGAAGATTTTGAGGCTTTATAAGGCCCTGCCGCGTTCATTTAAAGGAAGTTTTTGCTATAACAAACAGCTCCTAAAAAGGAATCCCTGCCGGGTCGCGAACTAAAAGAATTCAAACTAACAATCTCCAAGTGATGGGAACCGCTACCCAAACGCGAAACCGTTTAACTTTAACAGTATAGCCAGTTTAGTTCAATTAGTTTCAGTATAGCTAGGGAGTTTTTCCCGAGAAACAGGAACTCCTAAAAAGGAAAATCCCTGGCCGTTCGCAACCCAACAGTGCTCCAATAAAATAAATCACAAGTAAAGTGAGACCTCTGCCCAAATACGAACAGTTTTATTTTAACAGCTTAGCCCAGTTTAGTTAGGTTCAGCATAGCCAGAAAGTGAGAGGTCTACTGGTAGAGAAGTGAATAAAAGGTGATACCTATTTATTATTATTGTTCATGGCCTGTCTTGTGAGTGAAGTGATTTATTTTAGGTGATAGGGTCCTCATTGGAAAACTGATCGTCCTTCTACCTAGAAAGACAACGAGGTAAGCAAGCATGTTTTCTTTGATAGGAATTGCAGCCAGGTTCTGGGGAATTCTGTCTCCTCGTCGGGCCATTTTCTTCCAATTTAAATGGTACCAACTTTTCTAACTAGAGCCCGGGGACGGGATTACTAGAATCTGGCAGTAATTGATAGGAAAATGTTAAGGTGTCTCTAGTACGATGTTCCTTGCTTTCTTTTGTGTGCTCGTAGCTTGGGGAAGGCTCTGGGCTAGCTCTGGGCTACTTCTTATAACCTAGTGTTTGGCTGAAGAGAAACTATTTATCTCAACCCAGGGAAACCCCCTGGCAGAGACTACTCTCTGAGGTTGTTCTTATTTTCATAACAAATAGCTGCTAATTTTGCAGTCTCTCAGTCAAACAGTGGGTATTATCGTGCGAATTGAATATACTCTCGTAGGGACCCTCGAGGTCAGCTGTGCGAATTAGTTTGATCAAAGAAAAGTCACGTATCTATCTTGAAAATCCAGGAGCCATGCCTGGCATAAACTAAACTACCTAGTTAATTCTTTTTCTATTAAAGGTTAAAATCGTAAATGTTATGTGACGATCAAATCCAGGCATTAAATTATACTCTCGTAGGGACCCTCGAGGTCAGCTGTGCGAACTAGTTTGATCAAAGAAAAGTCACGTATCTATCTTGAAAGTCCAGGAGCCAAGCCTGGCATAAACTAAACTACCTAGTTAATTCTTTACTATTAAAAGTTAAAGTCGTAAATGTTATGTGACGATCAAATCCAGGCATTAAATATCATATAAGCTCATATTGTAAATATCTACGTATCTACAAAAGATATATTATGTGTCCCACCTAACATTCAACTTATCTCATCATCTTTGTTTACTATATTATTAGAGTATTATGTACAAACATAGATTATTTATTATATTACACATGACATAACATCTACTGTAGTTCGGGATGGATATAGCAGCTAACTTGTTAACTATAAAAGTCCAGTACGAGGTAACTTGGGAGAGAGGATGCAGAGCTCATTGGCTTTTGGGACATTTCAATCGATGGAGATTTGGTTTATTGTCCAATTTGCGATTATAACCACCGAGTTTCATTTTAGGCACCTGCCCCCCCTGGACTAGAGTACTTGCAACTTGTATCGTCTCACCTTGTTGTCACATCATCCTTATGATGGTTGGTGTGAGGATAATCGTGCAGAGGATATTATACTGTCTAAGCCTGTTAAACAATAATCGAAGGAGATTGTTTGTTAAGAGTCTTGACGGTCGTAACTTGATCAGGGAAAGGCCAAACCGGTATTGAACCTGTGTCTTTTCCTTTAGTTGGGTTAGGGGGTATACTCCACCAACACACACTGAGAAAAGTTTCGCAGCTCATGATTCCGGTAAGCCAGCTTTTGATTGAGGCCAAGTATGGAGGATCCTAAAGGTTCCACCAGTTAACTCTAACCGAATTAGAGCCTCATTTTGCGGTACCTTTTGATTCCTAAATCACTTGGTAAACCAAGGCGAAGCCAAACCCCCTTGTGTCCTATAATCCTATAACCGCATGTTGGATACATACCCAAATACCTGAAAGTACCTTGTAGCTCATGCTTTGGTACAGGACTACACAAATGAGTCATGAAGTGGCAATTGTATGTTTCTCATTTCATGATAAACTAGTTGCCAATCCATGGTTCTTGCCTTCTCGGAAGCACCTAATTGTATTGATTTTATCAATTTTATACAAATAACATAATCTAGTATCCAGTTTTACTACTAATGAACTCTCATGTTTGCTGTTGTCGCTGGTCGGGACATTTGTGGATATTATACATACATTATACTCTGTACAAAATTGTGGGAATGCCCCACCCATCTTAGAATCTCCCAAGGTTGTTTAGCGATGGTTGCGTGTCACAGAGCTGAATAAGGTTTAGTTGTTGACCCACATCCATATGTGGCGAGACTATCTCAGGAAAGGTTTCTGGCCGACACGTTCTCCTAAACATACCAAAGGGATATCACACTCCACAAGCTACCATGGCTACTACAGCCCGGTACGCACTTCATACAACTGTAACACCAGGTTATGTCCGATTTGGCGTTCCTCTGAGTTACCACACAAATATCCATGTCTGTTATCCGGCCGGGTCACACTGATATGGGACCTGCATTGAGTTAGATTGGATACAATACTAACTAACTTACCTAAATTTAATCAAATTGGGTGTTTCCACCACCTTTGTTTGATGATGTCCTCTTCGGAGTTGATGGCGCCACTGTTAGCGCGTAGATTAGATTCAACGGAGAGTGATGGATTGAGTCTTGAGGGGATGGAGGAAGAAGACTCCCGCAACCCCTTAGGGTTGCGGTAACACACATTACAACTAGATACATACCTATATCTATATCTGTCCTACTTAATAATGTAAGCTAAACCATTCATGTAAGCATATTCATAAGTATAGTTATTTATATTTATATAACATTGCATATTTTCTCATTATATATCTATCCTTCCAAGTAATATCCTTATTATAATTTAGAGTTTATATACCTATACTTATCTACCTGTTCTTAGAAGATAGGATACTGTAGCAGCACTTGCCACCGCCCTGATTCACATCTAATTTTGTCTAAAGCATACCACATGTAAAGATCTTGAGTTACTACATCTTAAAAACACAACGTAGAATATTGTCCTAAATCTAGACGATCACTATTACAATTGGCCATTTGAATATTTAACGTATGTTAACTGTTCACCGCTTTATTCACATAAATGTTGGGTTAGAGACGTATTTCGAGGGGGGGTATTTTTACAGTACCTACTTAATGTATTTGTTTTTTAGTAGAACTTTTGTGTGTATTGGTAAAAAAACTGATGTTAAGCCTTACGCCAATAAACTAAGCTAAGCTTAGGTTTTTGACTCATGTGCGTCCACCGGAAACCGTGTCAGTATTTTTTATATCTCACTTGTATTGTATGAAAAACAGGCGAGCTAAGTAAACTTACTTTATTTGACGGTGGACGATCTGGTTTAAGTATTAAGTAAAATATTTAATTTGAATGGAATATTTGTGATATTCAATATTTATTTCGTAAACAAACCGGGGTTTGGACGGTCGTTCAGGGTTGTTTCTGATGCAATGGCTTTCCATCGCGGTGCAGCGTGGGAACGCTGCTAGTGTGATGGGATCCTTTGCTTCGGGAGCAGTCCGGGGGGGCCTTTTTTACTAATTTTTTGTGTGTGTTTATTGTTGTAGTTTTTAGTTTTCTTTTGTATGAATTTTTATTTTTATTTATTATTTTATTTTATTTGTAATATTTGGCTTTTCCTCCGACCGAATGCGGCAGAGCAGGTTATAGTTTTTTTTTTTCAATCTTAGGCAATGATTTCTCCTCGCATACAGTTCTACAAAAATAAACTCCCAACACCGATCACTTGCTAAAGCACAAACACTGGGGTTTCAAAATAGCAGACATTTAAAAATATCTCTCTATAAATTATACTAGGCAATTAATAAATAATCTACTCGATCTAATTACCAGGAACTACAACAAACTGTATAGCACGAACGAAAGTTCCCAGCGCTCTATAAATTTACTAGATTAGAAATTACAGTTCAAATAGAGCGGTGTTGGTCTAGTGGTAGATACCGCGACTTTCATTCCGAAGGTCGTGGTTTCGAATCCAGGCCGACCGCGCACCAATGTCTTTTTCTTTAAGAAAAATTTAAGTGCGCTATTAACATCGCTCTTACGGTGAAGGAAAACATCGTGAGGAAACCAACATGTCCTAGGATAAACCACGGTCCGAAGGCATGGGATATTCGCCAATGCGGGGTAGGCTCCCGTGGCGTCTTAAGCCCTCTAAGAAATCACGTACAATGGCCCAATTGTGAGGCTAAGTGCGGAAAAGGCTCAGCGAAACTAACTAACTACAGTTCAAATATACCAACAGGTAGTAATTCTACAAACGTAAGTAAGTATAAGTTCTTATATTTTGTTATTGTTTTAATAAAAACTAATTGGAAAGACTGTTAACACGAACTTTAGTTTAAAAGTCTCCATCTACAGCTCTGTGATACCTAATGATTAATTATAACCAAGGTTCTCAATTTTTGTTATACACCTAATAATGGGGGAAATAGACCTCAGTATTCAGAATAAATTTTAACTTGTTAGGTCGACCCGTTTCTGAGAAAATCTGTACCTAATGTCAAACAGATTTGTAGGTCAGACGGACAAGTGAGTGATCTTGTAACGCAGCGTACTACGTGGGCGATCAGATGCGAACGCGAAGCGGTGCTGTGCGGCGCGGAAACAAGGAACAGTCGAGAGTCGCGCCGCATCCCACTTTACGTGCATTTGGTCACGTAGGACACTTCAATAGCTATCGACTGTTCCTTGTTTCTGCGCCGCACCGCGCCGCTTTGCGTTCGCATCGCGTTCGCATCCGATCGCCCACGTAGGACGCTGCTTGCTTTTTTACATTTTGAGGTACGGAATCATAACTAAGAATAATTTAACGTAAGGTACAAAAAAAAAATCAGCGTTTGGTCTAGTAGTAGATTAAATTTAAATATCGGCCAACGCGCACCAATGTATTTTCTTTAGGAAAAAATTAGATCGCCGCAAAACATCACGAGGAAACCCACGCCAAAAGGCTCAGTTATAGGCTAGTTGCGGAAAAAAACACTGAGTATTTGTTTTTATGTACAATAATTTTATCGATACGTACTTAGGGGGCGTCCATAAATTACGTGAGGTGTTTTTTGAAACTTTCTGTCAAATTTTATGATTTTATGATTTTATGTTATTTAGCTAAGTTAGCTTGATATAAATTCAATTTCTTGACCTTGGGGCACGACGGGGTATATCCGATATTTTGAGTTTAATATTCTTTTTGCACATAGTGTCTCGATAATAAGTCGTATGACAAAAGTGTCTAAGAAAAGTGTTTAAAAGTCAAAAACTTTTACATTCTGTCCATACATGTTAATTCTGTAAGTCTTACAGGTAAAAAGTTACAATCAAAAGAACAAAAATGTTAAATGCGCCATATAAGACACCGTGTCGTACTACTAGCGCCATCTTGTAGGCGGCCACCACAAACAATTTGTTGTTGCTTATTATGGAAACGATTAAAAAATAATTGTCGTAGAAATCTATACTGATTTTATATAATGCTGTTTTTTCTTTTTTTGATTGTAACTTTTTACCTGTAAGACTTACAGAATTGACATGTATGGACAGAATGTAAGAGTTTTTGACTTCTACATACTGTTCTTAGACACTTTTGTCATATCACTTACTATCGAGGCACTATGTGCAAAAAACGAAAAATTAGCAAAATATCGGACATACCCCGTCGTGCCCTAAGGTCAAGAAATTGAATTTATGTCAAGCTAACTTAGCTAAATAACATAAAATCATAAAATTGGTTACACCACCTTTTGCAAGGCTACGTAAGAGGTGATTTCCCTGCAGCTTGGCCTATTATGGATGGTTTGCCGATTACTCTATACCTACTGCCAATTGTTGATTGATTATTTGTTTGAAATTAAAGACATTTTTCGGTTTCAATCTTGTGGTGATTCTTTATTTGTTAGAAATGTCGGTCTCTTCACTTCAGACTTCAGATGAAGGATTTTTAATTTTTCCATATTTGGAAAACCATTTTTAGGAAACACATGCGATTCTCTGGTTGTGTCTGCCTTGCCCCTTAGTTGACTTGTGTAAGAATTAATACGTAGGTACATACTTAATAATCAAAATGTATCATTATTTGAACCTAATTGACTGGAATTAATCGAATTTGCATGTAATTGGTTTATTACAATGTTGTAAACACAACAACTTTATAGTGTAGTTAGTTAAAAACAACTATAACAACCGGGCAAGTGCGAGTCGGATTCGCGCTCGAACGGTTCCGTATCAGCATCACAATTGGGTACGGAACCCTAAAATGATCACTGGACCAACTAATCCTCGAACGCAATGCGAACGCTTGATGTCATAAAAATACATCGCGGAATCGTTTTTATGTACCTAAATCATGTTTGTAGTATGGGAGCCCCTCTTAAATATTTTTTTATTTTGTTTATAGTATTTGTTGTTGAAATGCATTTTCTGTGAAAATTTCAACCGTCTAGCTACAAGTTCACAAAATACAGACAGCCAGACGGACAGACAGCGAAGTCTCAGTAACAGGGTCCCGTTTTTACCCTTTGAGTATGGAACCCTAAAAACAAAAACTTGGAGGTCGCAGAATATCATTTTGATTGAGTTGGAGGAATATAAATAAGGTTTGTTAATTCTAGGTTAGACCTTTAACCCTTACCATAAAAAGTTAAGGCTTACGCCCATTAGTAAACCCATAAATTGTATTTATCCTAGGTGGCTAATGTAATTATTTCTTTGCTATTCCTTTTTTTAGGGTTTTGTAGTCAACAAGAAACCCTTATAGTTTCGTCATGTCGGTCTGTTTGTCTGTCTGTCCGCGGCTTAGCTTAGAGCAGGTATAACTTTGCTTTATAACTTTACACAATTAATTATTAAAAAAAATGACAAGTAGCCTAAAATATGTTCGTAGATAAAGATCAATAACACAATTAAAAGTATATTTTAAGAGGAAAATCTCAAATTTAATAAAATGTAATAACAACTCATTTTATTTGATTTATGGTGTGCCTAAACAATTTGTACCTTTGTTAAACTAATCTTAATTCTTAACAGAATTTATAAATCAAATTTAAAGTTCTCAGTGACTTCGAATACCCTTTCAGATAGGTAGGGACAGTATAAATTGGTATTTGAATATAATCGATTATGATTTAGGCTTGCTATCGTTACCTTTTTATTGGCTTATTAAAATCTTTATGTTCAGAACTTATTCACATAATTCCTTTATAACTACTAACTAGTACCTATTATATTAAGCCGGGTAAGTAAATTCTCACCACACTAGTGTCTACGGCTATGAAAAAATGTGTCCACCTGCTTAACATTGTCGATACGGTAGGGTGAGATTCGACATAAAAAAAACGTGTGGCACTCGGTAAAGCTATTGCATAGCATTTTTTATCCACTTATGCAATTATAATTATATTTTTATTTTGTACCACGTTGCCATGGTTACCATGAAGATCGGCCGAGCTACATGGTAACCACGGCAACATGGTAGGCGGAGTGGGGGGTGTTAGGTTTTTTCGTTACGATTTTTTTTTCATTCAAAGCTCAAAGCCCGCGATAAAAGCTATGCAATAGCTTAATAATAGATTTTTATAATCATTAACCCCATCATTAATAATCATCATTTTTATTATTATAAATAATGACTAAGTTTGTGTATCGTTTGTCTTTACTGTGACATAGAGTTTAAAAGTTAAAGTTTTTTTAAAAACGGAACGTTAGTAGCTGACGGTCATCTGACGGAAAGAGGTAGGTTCGTCGTCGCTATATAATTTTATGCGATTAAAAATATTTATTACGAACAGATCACAACATACTAATTCTAATAGGCCCAGAATTGAAAAATTAACTTTTAATTGATACACAAAATTTATGTCTGTCATAAAATTGTGTAATTAAGTTATTGTGTATGTTAATATTAATTATTTTGCTAGTTAGTTCTACAATGATAGGTAGGTACATCTATATTTTATAGCAGAACATCCAATGAGTTAAAAGCTCCTTTTTTGCAACTCCGTCATAGTAATAAAGAAACTACGTCAGTAATAAATAAGACTGACGGAAATTAACTCTCAAACTAAAACAAAGAACACACTGCTGCCGAACTTTGAAACTAGACAACAATTGCTAGGCTACCGCAATAAGGTGCAAAAGGCACGGATATATCCGTTGGCTCGTTAGTCCTCGCTGGATAAATCAGTGTATGTTTGCTCGGCTTTTGAGCAAAAGCTACGACTCGGTCTAAACTAACATGCCGGCTTTCCACTGCGAGCGGAGCGGAGCCATTAATGTGTCAGTTTAACAACCAACGATCGTTCTCTTTGTGCGATCGAGTCCGAAAGCGCCGTAGGTCTATGAAAACAACCGTTGTATGTTGAAATGACACATTAATGACTCCGCTCCGCTCGCAGTGGAAGGCCGGCATCATGCCGACTCCGGAGCGGAATTAAAAATGTGTCAGTTTAACATCCAACAATGGTTTCTATATCGCGAAAGAGTTGCATGACTATAACAACAACCGTCGTATGTTGAACTGACACATTAATGACTCCGCTCCGACTTCCGCAGTGGAAAGCCGGCATCAAGGCTGTCTTTTTAATTTCGACCAAAGTAAAAATGGTTGTTGTGGTTTATTTGTTTTGAAATCCCTATGCAGAATAAACAATGGAAGTTAAGAGACTAATTGGAACAATAGTCTAAATAGACTTCCAAAATCGTAAAAGAAGGTTCTCTTTCATCAGTATGTTATATGTGTATGTTACGAAAATATGATTTACCGAAAAAATGGAATAGTCCTCCGGAAAAGGATAAGAAAGACCCTGTCATTCAATTCAATAAACTTAAACAATGAACTTCAGATATAATGTTACTGATGTACGGCAGTCTTAACTCATTTTTCTTCTAAATAGGTATATCTAATAATCATGGAATAGATTTACTAATAAAACCACAATTATAAACTATACCACAGATCATTATTATTAGACACGGGTCTAGATCGCGTTATAGATAATCATTGTTATTAATTACCTCGACGTTTCGGCAAACGGGTTATACCGTCTGTGGTCCCGAGAAGACTCAAAAAAGGTGTAGGTATATCACAGATGACATGAAAAAGACAATTTCCAAGGAAATGTCAACTTTTTTAACCGCTTCATCTACAGAAATTGTGACTAATTTTGTTAGATAAAAGCGCGATCTATATAATGTGCAAAAACTGCAAAACAATTATAATATATAACAGTGTTATCAATATACTTGCAAATATTCAGGTAAGATCTAAATATAAAAATTCTCTGGTTGGAAATTAACTGTATATATTAAAATGAAGTGGGTTAACAAGTAAAAATATGTAATTTAAATTGCGGATAGAAAGGAACACGGATACGAAATCCAATATTTATTTAACCTTTTGTTACGTTCCACATCGATAAAAAGATATAGGTATTCGTATTTCACGCCAATGAAAATAAAAAAGAAACATCTTGAATTATAAATATCGCATTTTAGTAGTTTAATATAAATAGATGATCAAAATTCACACCCTTAGGTCATTATCTAAAGTATTTACGTGTAAAATCTACAAAAAACGTTCATCAATAAGAAACTGCTAGAATGATAAATATCGCATTTTAGTAGTTTAATATAAATAGATGATCGAAATGCACACCCCTAGGTCATTATCTAAATTATTTACGTGTAAAATCTACAAAAAAAGTTCATCTGTTTTATGTTTTCTCACAACAGTTAGGTAGTACACCTAGTATAAATTATTAGTGCCAATATATTTGAGTTTTAATATTATTGACCTACAGTTTAAGAGGACAGTCTACCTACTCTTTCCCCATACAAACGTAGTCAACAGTTTCCTCCCGGGATAAAGACATTAGAGCAAATATTTTTATGCCATTAAACCCATATCTGCCATGACCATCCCCCTACGTTTTGAATTTTTTTCATTTTCTGATGCGAATAGAAATACAAATTTAGAAAAATTAGAAAATGAAAAAAAAGAAAACGTAGGGGCATGGTCATGGCTGATATCGACGAAGGAAAACGATAACGTAGTAACCGACACCCTTGGCTAAAATGCTTTTTTAATGTCATGAAAATCAGCGATTTTTTGTGCGTCGAATGGTGTAGGTCCCATAGCTCTACGATGAATATTAACGATTTTAGGATTTTCACAAGTAACGTTGAGTGTCATTTTTTATGACTACAAAATGCTGTAACTAACAAAAAAATCGGTGATTTTTTGTTGTTTTTAAATAAGTCAAATGTGTTCTAGTAAAAATCATTACATGTGGAGTTACGTCGCTTATGTAAACATCCTTATTGCGGGTTACGACGTTCTTACTGCCCGTGATTTTGTCAGCACACTGTTTTTCGTCTGTTATTATTTATTGCCTGACAATTGCATCGCAATCGATGTATAGGGAAATAATAAACAAATCAATTACAATTAACTGTTTTAATGATGGTAAAGTAGTCTTAAACTTGTTAATAACATTTACACTGGTGTCATCATTTCAGCTGTAAGAAGTCCACTGCTGGACATAAGCCTCCCTCATAGATTTCCAGATGCTTCGGTCATAAGTGGCCTGCATCCATCGTGAACCCGCGGCCTTAACTAAGTCGTCCGTCCATCTTGTTGGTGGACGTCCAACGCTGCGCTTTCCGATCCGCGGTCTCCATTCGAGAACTTTTCGGCCCCAACGACCATCTGTTCTCCGTGCTATATGTCCTGCCCACTGCCACTTCAAAGAGCTAATCCGTTTGGCTATGTCGGTGACCCTCGTTCTTCTACGTATCTCCTCATTTCTGATTCGATCCCGTAGAGAAACCCCGAGCATAGCTCACTGGTGTAGGAAGAAGTGAAATCAGTTACATCATTTTTACATTCTTGATCAATGGTAGTCATACATTTTGGACTGTAGTTACAACATTTCTTCTGCTTGTAAAAAATATATCAAATGCTGTAACTAATAAAAAGTACATTTTAAAATAACTTTAAATAAAATTGATGCACAGTAACAGATTCTCCTATTTAATCTGGAGATACTGTCCCAATATGATTATTCTAGGATCTACAAATACCGAAATATGATTTATTTTTCAAAATCCGAAAAGTGTTTTGGCTCTGGTGAACAATTACATTATTGTCGGTTACTACGTTATCGTTTTCTTGCGTCGATATAGGACTTATGGCATAAACATATTTTCTCTAATGTATTTATCCTGGGAGGAAACAGTCGACTACTTTTGTAAAGTTTGTATGGAGAAAAGAGTAGATAAACTGTCCCCTTAAATACGTTGTGTGCTTATTTCCAGAACTGAACACTCTATTCTGGGGTCGGTGCAAGTGCCGGTTATAGATTCATTTTGTCAGTTTTTAACTTATTTAGTTTTGGCTAACTTTTCTTTGCCATTCTCATATTTTTTGTAACTTATGATTTATTACATTGTCATTCACACAGAACTTTAGGAAAACTGCAAGTGACACTTAAGATTATTCTCAATCTTTGAAGAATATAATTTTTAAACTATGTGACTATGAAATTATTCCTCAATAGGATTATACTGTAGCTTAAAGATGAATTAACATCAATAACTTTTTAACTTGTCTTTTTGTTATATTCGTGATCAACAAGTATTTTCTAAGTAAGCGCGCCCTTTGAAAATCAGCATTCTTTTTACGTGATATATTTATGACTCAGTTTGTTGTCACTTACCGTGTGGTAAGACACTGTGTATCATAGGCAGTATTAGTTAAAAAATAATAAGAAAGATACTAAACAATTTTTAAATTCTTAGAAGAAAAAAATATGTCAGCTGTAGCATAGGTATATTATTTAAAATGTAGGAACCTTTTAAAATCCATACGCATATACTAAATAGACCTGATCTTACTACTCATCCGTAAATCGATAAAAATGGAACCCTTTTAAGGGTGCCCTAAGAAACATTGTCTGTCTCTCTGTAAGCAGGCTGTAAGATAGCTAGACAGTTGAAATTTTCACACACGATGTATTTCTGTTACCGCTACCCATAACAACGAATACTAAACAGTATATTTTGTTTAAGTTTTTGATATCTTATCGTAAATCATGTCAAAGGTGCTATAAAAAATCTATACGCTTACCTTTTCTCTTGAAACACGCAACTTAGCATTCAAACAAAAGTAAATGAACCGGATCGTAGTTACATTGTTTCTTTTTCAAATATTGCTAGGTAACAAAACACTGCACTATTAAAAAATTCAATCAAAAACATCGAGAACTTTTATAAATATGCTTTTAAACTTGTATTCAAAAACCTGTTCCACACATGTGTATTCATTTGAGTATAGAGTAGCACTAAATAATTCCCTCATCCAAGGTTGATTTTTACGATGCGGTTTAAAATTTATTGGTAAAAAGTCAGAATATGTACTCACTCGGCGGCGTAAGTAGATATTTTAATTAAAATCGGCCGATGACCTTTATGTTGACTTCCTCGATTAATCATTTTAATGCTTTCTTAATAAACATTAATATGTCTAAATTGGACTAATACGTAAACGTTTACGTATTTAAGAAGCCCGCCAAGCCAGCAATGTAAAATTGATAATTATATTTTGAATATTCAACCATTCTTATAGGCCCTGGCAAGACTGAAACACGATTGAAATCAATTAATTTCATAGTTATAATTGTAAAATTCATGTTTTTTATACATTTTTGTTGATTTGTCAAAAACGTATACTACGGTCACATAATATCTCAAAGAAAAGTTGGAGAAATAAAAAATTGTTAATTTTCTATAAAATTACAATATACCTAGGTAGATTTTTCCCCAAAATATAATTCCTTTAATAAAGGAAAAATAGTTTTGGATTTACAGCCTTTAGTTCTATGGTTAACGGAATATGCGATAAAGAACCCTATTTCCTCGCGCAAAGTATGCCGGTGATGCCTGATAAAAACCGGATGCGTTAACAAATTGCCTCCTCTTAATAACAAAATAAATTCTGTAGGTAGGTACTAAAATACTAAATAGGACGATCGTAACTACTTGATGATTAAGGTTATGAACCCAAAGGGATCCTCTTACGAAGACTCCACTGTTACTCTCTCTGTCTGTCATTTTGAAGCTGTATCTCATAGAAATACACAAAGACAGAGCTAGCTTTACTTCAACAAGATGCAGTACAACCTATACGAATTTGTCACCTTCACAAATCGATTTTGTCGTTAATTCTCAATATTATTATTTGTTATTTATGCTAAAAACTTGTTTTAAATTAAATAATTTATATATTGGACACTTAGCTATAGTGTAATGTCTACCAATATAATTATGTAGCTACGATTGGAGATGCCAAGAATTTGGTTGTAGACGAATGTATGAATTTTATGATAATTATATTCTTTGATAAATCAATAATAAATAGGAGAAACAAAGCAAATGGGTACACAAAATGTTTGCTTTACACTTCGTTGCTCAGCTTGGGCGCCGCCTCAGAGAGAGGGGCTATGGCCCTCTGTCTGGGGAATATTTGGCGCAGAATGTGTCTTTGGCCATTCAGTGGGGGAATGCCGCCAGCATATTGGGCACTTTTGGCCGTAGTTAATGAGCCAGGTATTTGATTGTTTTATTTGTTGTGTGATTTTAAGTAGTATTGTAATTGTACCCTTACACTTCTTAAACTTACACGTTTCCGTTCTTCGTCACTTATTATCCGTCTTTTCGCGACCACGGCCGCCGCGCCGGTGTGACCTGTTTGCCGAAAAGTTAAGGTAATAAATAACAATTATTATTTACACCGCGATCTAGACCCGTGTTTTTAATAATAATGATAATATGCCCGCAGGGCACCTTTAGGTGAGGTGTCGGGGAGTAGCGACCCCGCGGCTTCTCGAGTGCTCCAAGGGGTAATCACTCACTAGGGGTAGTTTCTCACCTCTGGCTTGTCTTAGTTGGCTGGTCGGAGTGAAAAATGACGATGAAGCGGTCCCCCGCCTCTGGCTTGCTTTCACCGGCCGGTCAGAGTGGAGTCGCGAGCGCGATAATGCTGAAATGAAATGAAAAGGATAGACACCTCACATCAGTGATAAGTTGGCCCGCTCCACAGGTTTACCAAAGGATGGTTTAAAATGCAGTGAGGTTGCTCCATCCTTCAACCTCTCCACTACCATCCCACTACTCTTCACCCGTAGTTAACACAAAAGTTCTATCCAACCGGGGTTGTCCTTGGCTGAATTTTATAGTGTAGATATAGGGATAACCGCCGGTTTGGTGTCCATCACAAATTTTGAAATTAAAACGTCTTTACGTGTTGGGTTCGGCCCACGCACTTCCAAAGGTCCGGGTGCTCCATAGCCCTGAGTATCAGTAATAGTAACAACAAGTAATGATTACAATTCCTTTTTTGATTTATTTGAAGAAATGTTTTGAATCTGCAATCTCGACATTCCGTGTCGCGCGTTTACCAATTGCGCTACAGGTGCCTGTAGCGTCTCAATGTTGTCACATCTCAATGTTGTGTTTATTTCCATGTAAATGGGAAAACGCAAGCCGGTAAACTGCAAAGTGACCGGTAGATGTCGCTACGTGCCTTAGTCGTAAGAAAAACGAAGAGATGTGGTTCATAATTTCATCACGACAGAACAGGCACCTGTAGCGCAATTGGTAAACGCGCGACACGGAATGTCGAGATTGCAGGTTCAAGTCCTGTCGGGTGCAATTTTTGAAAAACATTTCTTCAAATAAATCAATTATCCAAGTGTAGGAAACACTTTTAAAAAAAATCAATTCCTTTTTTCTCAAGAAACAACATCAGCTTGGCAAATGCCTAAATAATTTCTTTACGCAAGTCCTAAACTCCAGCTCTACTCTAACTGAGAGATGAGCCTATTCAGCGCAGTTATGTATTTGTTGGAAACTCATGTGTTTATTACAATCCTCAAAATACTGCGCTCCATTGTTTACATTGCATAAGCGATACAGAAAATATTTAAGACATTATAATGCTAATTTGTATTGATGAGTGATGCTTTTTGTATTGTATATCGTAAAAAAAAAACCGGCCAAGTACGAGTTGGACTTTGTACCACTATCACAAATGGGCAATTCAACCAATCCGTGAACGCAATGCAAACGTTAAAATTTTACCACTGTCGCCAGTCTATCACCAATCACTAGATGGTGTTAGTGGTATACAAACATCGTAGTATCGTTGCGTTTTTATGTAAATCACGTTTGTTGTATGGGAGCCCCCCCAGATAGACAGACAGACAGGGAAGTCTCAGTAATAGAGTCCCGTTTTTACCCTTTGGGTACGGAACCCCTAAAAGGGCTTTGTTCGCATGTATCGCGTTTTTAATATTTAATAAAAATGCACATACTTCTTAATACTACCTCGAGTAACATTTGTATATAATAAATAAGTCAATTTAACTTGCATTATATGTTATTGAGTCGACAATATTTACCCGCTTTTATTGCATTGAAATGCAAACTCAATACAATGCCATTCGTTTTGCATTCCTAGGTGTAGTTTTGCTGCGTTTATATGCAGATCCTGTCGCGTTGTCCGCATATATTATTCAAAATGGTTGAAATAAAGTAATCATGAGAAGAATGTCGGTTTATTAAACGCTTTATAATACCGAATATTTTCATTTGTAGGATTCAGCAGAGGCTTATCACGAATCCCACCGAAGGCTACGAGGACAAAGATTTCAAGTCGGAATCTTCTTATATTTTATTGTGTTCCGAGGAGGGGGCGAAAGGGGTCCTAGACATCTAGGCGAACAACTTTTGTTTTACGACCTTTGGAAAAAGTACTTGTTTTTTTGAAAATTTTGAAGTTTTTTCAATGAAAAAAAAAACAGCTGTTTTTGAAAATAAAAGCAATTAAATTGTTTAGCTTGTAGTGGTCCAAACGAAATTAAAGGACACCTTAAGGCCAATCACCTCAAACTTTTAGGAAACAGCTGATTCTCACGTAAATTTAAAACTCAAAATTTTCGCATTCCCAAAAGGTATAGAACAAAAATTGTTCTCCAAGACCTCCTCGGAACACCCGGTATATAAAAGGAAGTAGTGTTAGTTTCACTATTTATAATTTTTTTTAAAGTATTATTAGGGTAAGGTAGCAGGATAGCGTAGGGTTTTTTTATTAATTGAGCAGGACAACTTTGGTCGGGTCAGCTAGTTTATTAATGAAAATTAGGTAACCGACAACCTTAACGACAAATTGATAAAACATTAAAACGATATTTCATCGTGATAAAAGGTAATGGGTATAGTTTTATGTTGCGGTCATGCTGGACATAATTAGGTACTTACCTCACTATATAGAGCCAGAAAATAGAGACGTTTTTTTGGCTTATTCCAATTTAGCCCAATTTTTTTTCCAAATCTACGTATATTAATGTAATTTTCATAATAATACTTACTACGTATACCTAGTTAAAAATAGGTACCTATATCCAAAGTTCATACAATATTTATTTCTCATTGTTTAATTAAACTTTAAACTCTTTTCACCTTCGTAATACCTTCAACATACGATAATAAAAAAACCCTAAAAACAAGTCAATCATTGACTTTATAGAATACTTGTCTTGCTAACAGTACTAGAACTACCGTGGGACAAATTGGAAACGATGTATGAAACTATTTCTACATTTAATTTTTATAACTAAATATTTCCTGGGCCGGTTAGGAATACTTGTATGAAAGTCAAAAGTTTAGAGAACAATAGATTTGTAGGTATTTTGGGCTTTTTCGGAATAAGCCGTTTTTTTCAGTAAATCCACTTTTTCAAAATACATGGTTAGCTCCAACCTTTTGTTAAATTTTAATAAAAAGGAACACAAAGGTGAAATAGTACCTATCTACCGAAAATAATAAACAAACTGAATGAACCAAGAAGCTAATGAAAAATGAAAACTTAATTAAACGGTATTTGTTTGAGTTACATTGTAACCAGTTTAACAAAAAGCTAATTTAATTTCTTAAATGTATTGTCGTGGAATATCATCATCATCATCATCGGCATGAATGATTGATTTTTGATTCAAACCATGCTTCACCTCCTAGTATGCCCCACCAGTCCTAATAACGTTAGTAGACCTGAAGCCGTATTATCTATTTCGATAACTCAGCTTCATAGGCACTAAGCATCATAGTACATTGCTCAGGTAATTACTGGTGATTACAACGTTACGTCAAGGCAGCATACTGCATAGTGTCTATGACACCGAGCTATCTTATCATCATCATCATCCGAGCGATGTTCCCGGATGCATCCCTCTCGGGAGCCCGGGGTCCGCTTTCCTATTTTTCGTCTACGTCTCCACTTCACACGATCTTCGGCATCCCGTGTAGTGAGCCCATTTGCACGCGTATCTTACGACGTCAAACGAGCACTTTTTGGGTCTTCCCAAACTGCCGCGGCCAGGCGAAGGCGCAATAGCAAGACTTTTGTTCTCCACGTAACTAGCCGGTTTTCGTAAAACGCGACCGTACCAACACTGAGTTATCTACTAGATAGATAATACGGGTGTTGATGTCAGCCAATGAAAATGCCAAAGAATTGGTATTACCTTGATTACCTGATACCTGAGAATTGGCCGTCTCAGCAAGCTAGCAAGTAGGCATGCGATCTTTGTACATACTAACACTACATCGTCCAAATTTCGTTCGTCAGACAATACGTGACGTTAGGTGGCCCTGGGATCTTGGGCTACGAGACTGACAGATTCGGCTACGTTTTTGGTGTTAGTGTGAAAATGGGATTTTTTGAAATAAAAATCTTTCTAAAAAATACTACAGCTCATATAATCGAAGTTACACTTTCATATCATCAACAATAATCACAAAAGTTTCATTATCTTTTGTTAACGCACCGCATAGAACATACCGTTGGCATACAACTCAAAGTTTGACTTATACAATTGAACTTTTTTTAATTTAAAAATAATTTACTGGAACAGTACTCTTAACTTATTTACACTAAATTTCGCAAATACAACTTGTATTTACATTTTAGTTTACATTGTATGAGTATTTTTTTTTATTTACATACCTAATTATAATTATTTAGTCAATCTTAAACGATTTTTTTGGTCAATTCTTATAATAAATAATGTAATTAAAAAATTTAGCTAAGTAATTATTATGTTGTACATTTTTGTGCAAAAGTGTCTTGTATAATATATTATACTATAGTTGTTTATATTAAAATTTAAAAATGCGAGTATACTTACTAAAAGAGCAATTTTTCGCTAGTATAAATGCCGAGAGAAAAAACGTACAAATTGTACACTTCTGCACAAAAATGTATTAAAAAACTATAAAGCAATTTAGTGACTAGATTTTTGAAAATTCAATGGGGGCACGATATTTAGGCTATAATAATAATTAATAATATGTTAATGAATTCAATAATTAATATACTTTTATAAGTAGGTATTATAAATTGCCACTTTAAATAAATACATTTATTGTGCGTTGAATTAAGTTTTATTTATCAAAATATGAATTTGAAACTAATAAAGATCAATTTGCACCACAACGCTTCATAAGAATAAAAAAACGATTTATTAGCAATACAAGGCTGCTAACAAATAGCTTTTATTAAATTCTTTAGGTTGTCTAATAAAGCTAATCAAATAACGTTTTTCTACTTCACATGGTAAAAGCAGTTGGTTTTTTAAAAAAAATGTATTCAATTATTTTCGCCTCTGTGACAACGTGTTTAAGATTCTACGGTCAGTATAATTTCGAATTCGAATTCCACGGTCACTATAATTTTAAAAGTGGTCACATTATATGACTCACATAATGATAGTAAGATTTTCATTTTTTATACAATTTTTAAGAAATGGCAGCTAGCAGAATCAGATAATGATGACAAAAATATTTGTAAATTCGAGGTAGTGACAAACTCTAGGGATAGTAGAATAAAATGAGTATGTATAGGTTTTAGAGACTCTGGCCACCCTCAAGCAATAAGGCTAAACGCTGATTAGACTAAATCAGTGGATGCTATACTTCTTATGTAGGTTCTTAATAAAATGAAGCATACTCAATCATAAACGCTGATTAGACTAAATCAGTAGATGCTACTTTTAATGTAGGTACTGAATTAAGTGACGCATACTCACTCAGTGTCATGCATGAGGCTTTTTGTTGCTTGATTGTTACCAGAGCTATCAAAGAGAGACCAAGAGGAAGGATATTTAAGAGATTTATAGATAAGATAGATTTACAGTTCGAATTATAATGTAATAAGTATCTATAATACTCTAAAATATGTAAATCTAGTTGGTGTTTCGTGTAAATTACTAAATTACTTTTAATAGGATGTATGTATATTATCTAATCTATTCTAAATCAAATATCTATTAAGAGATAATAAATCTACCCTCTGGCTAAATGGAACGGAAATCTAAAGTCTACACGAGTGCAGATTACAGAATACAAATAATAAAAGCAAACAAGTCAATATTTTAAATAAAAAATATTACTAAGGCCAATTAGTGAAATATATATTATCTCTGTTACAAATTTTATTTTAGACAAACAACAAAACACAAGCTCATATAGATAGTAGGTACGTAAATAGAAGAATCATGAAAGAAATTTGATCCCATCGATATACGCATACAGCTAAAATTCAGATAAATATACTCAATATAATATTCTCATATTTAAGTTCAACTATTTACATATAAAGTTACATTAGACAATAAAACTGAATTTTCGAAATTTCGTAGTGTTTTAGGCACTATTTAGACAGCCATCAATCTTATTTCTTATAAAAAGCTTTTCTTACTAATCTTAGGTTGTTTACAATCTACGTGTCAATAGGCAGGTAGTAACAATTTTATTTACTTATTTATTTATTTTTATATAAATAAAACAAGTTCAGAAACTGTAATAAATGTTTTAACAGTTTCTTTTTAATAAATTAAATAATTAGTTATTGATATTTGTTAACTAAACTATTAGTTCAAAATTTGATTAATTATTATATTTTATGATGCCTAATTGATTAGATCACTTTAGGTGCATTCATTCGGTTTTAAATAATTCAATATTTCTATCATCTTCTATACTATTATTTTATAAGCAGGAACTCAATCCATTTCTAATGCTAGTCTCTAGGTAATTTATTTATGGTATTAAAAGCAAGTATCAAGACTGATTCGTTGGTGGTATTCTAGTCACCGTCTATTTCAACTATATATCTATTACAAATAATGCAAAATGCTGATCAAGATAGTAATTTACGTCATACTCGTAGTTAACAATTGTCACATAAAACAAATTTTAAAAAATATGTTCAAAACGCACTCAGTTTTACAAAACAGTGTTTGGTTCATCAAACAGATAAAACGTGAACAGACGTGGTAGCTATACCTACTATTTAATTTGATATCTAATGTATTCAAAATATCATCTAATTTATTAGCTAAAGCGTCTTTAGATAAAGCATTTTATATAATCACAACAGCGAATCCGCGTCAATTTATTTCACTATCTAAACAATATCACTAAATAACAGTCTGGCACTTCCGAAACTTTTGAAACAGCGAGGAAAACTACGGCTGGCCTGGTCTCGCACCATGGTCGATGGTAACTCGGAAAAATCATTTTACATCATCTCCATCTAATTTAATTATCATACCTAGAAAAGATAATGGTAACACCAAAAACTGCAATAGTTTACATAACACTGTTTCAATATTACAGATTTTAAATCAGTTTGTAATCAGATTTTAGTGTTAGGCAAACCTCATATTGCGTTTAAGGTATTAGCCATGTTAGAGAAAGATAAAGATATGAAATATTATTAGAAAATGTTGACAATTTTAGTAACAGTGACGACAAAGTTAAGAAGCAGAATATGAAGTGTAGGATTATGTTTTAATAGGAGAAAGGATTTGAAAGTGATTCTATTTTACAATTTGATATTCCTTATCTTAATTATTTATCTTTGTTGTATTCAACTATTTAGATCAACTATTTAAAATTGGTTCTTTAAACTTTGAAGGACAAGAATGAATTTTCTTCTACGTGATTAGAGATTTTAATTAGAAGTCTATTGGATATTAATAATGGCAGAATGTTGCTTAACAAAACCATTTCTCTGTGTGTATTTTTAGTTTTGTCAATATTTTTCAGTCTCTTTTGCATATTAATTTCTATAAATGGAATCTATTTCTATGTGTGATATTACGTGTACAATGATGCAAAAATATTTGAAAATAGGGCTCGTATACATTTACATAGATCGTTACTCAGTTAAAATGTTGAGCGTTCTTTGAAATTTTTTAAGTACCATAAAGGGTAAATCCCATATTTTTTAAAGGCCGTCGGAAAAAGAGCAGCTATTAATTTTGAAGGAAACGGCCTATTAATAATATAGTGTAAAGAAGAGATCTGTAAAGAACTGAGTTACAAACATTATTTACGAGTCATTATTATTTTAGTTTATACGATAACTATTTATCTTGAGCCCTATGTGACAGTTTGTTTCTGAAAGATAGTTAGGTGGTTATAATCATCACTTAAAACCACATGAGATTCTCAATTATCTTAAAAATAGGGAAAATAAAAATCATTATTTTTAGTTTACACCGAAATCAATTGCGATTAAAAGAAAAACAGACATCGAATACAAGGTAAAATGATTTTCCGAAAACCAAATTGGGATAAAAAAGGGGGTCAGAGGACGGGCGCCGTGTTTCGTCGAGTTCAGCAGAGGAGTTCGGAGTTGGAAGGCGGTACTCAGCTGGGCAGGCGATGTGGCGCTGGACTGTAAAATAAATAACATACAAGAATTTAGCTATTTATAAGACCATTTTGATGATTTAATATCGTATTTGAAAAACGAGTCGATCTATTTCGATACGAACAGTAGGTGTGGTAAGTATTAACTTTAAAACGAAACTTAAAAACTGGTTGCCAAAACCCAAAAGTCGTTGTAAATTTTACAAAAGTTAAAGGATTTTTTTTACAATACCGATTTTTTTTCACAACAATGGTTTAGAACAATTTTAAGATTCATCTTGTATATCTTGTAAAATACTATATCCTATCTTGTGTCTGTAACTAACACGAATATTAATCAATTTTTTACTATAGAATTAAAGTCTACAAAACAATCCGACAAGCCGCTATGCAGCTTAGCAGAAAATCTTGTCAGGTATTGTTTTTAAGTGTTTGTAATAAATAAATAAAACATCTACAAAAAAGAAGAATTAAATAAAACCTTTTACAAATACACAACCCCTGAAACAACGAATCTACATATTATATACGTTACAGAGTCCCTATATACTATAGCCAATATTTAGCCGTGCAGAAGGGGTTCGATGTACCGTCAAGCCACTTCTCTAAGAAAAACTGCCTCTTGCCATAGTAACAATACCTGTTATCCAGAAAGATACCGGAGCGGATCGGAGCAAAGCTGCTCACCACTCCCACCTTAGAAAACGTGCTAACGACAACCTCGCTAAGGCCGGAAAAGAAGCCACCTTCCATATCTCCAGTGTAGTACCGAAGCTGTTTTGGTGCGCTCACTTCCCGGCATACATCCATATGCCTACCGAGTGACCTATAAATTCTTGTAGTTCTAGTTTCACCTACCTGGTTGGCTGAGGTTGTGGAGTCGGTGTGTGTGGTGCGGTGCTTTCTGGGGTAGAGTGGGTCCGCCCTGCCGCAAGGATGGGACTTGGCGGCCATGGGTGTGACCCCGAAGCTACAGTCCTAGAAAACGAGTTAACACTCGACTTTTGCTATTGCGTTCTGGTTACTAGCTAAGGTTTTAGGATAAAATGTCTACTCCAAAGAACATTACTAAAAACAATACATATCTAATCTTTGTTGTGTTGATGTTGACAAATATCAAAGGGTGTTAACGTACGAACCTCTACATACAAAATCTACAAAATGATATGAATTCAATTTAGTCAAACTTGATCACTTTGTTAATACTTACCTTGCGTAAGACGTTATAGTTGAGGGTGGTGTAGGCACAGCGGCAGTGTCAGGATGGAGGAAGTTTTTACGTTGCTCGGTTCTTTCCCAACACTGTTGGAGACATCGAGCTACCACATCTGGGAGGTTGTTCACTTGTTCCTGACAAATCATTTATTTCCATTATTTTACAATTACTAACAAATACAAATAAGTTTATTCATTGAAGATGGATACAAACAAAAAATAAACATAATAAATATACATAATAATAAACATAATAAACAGTTTAACATGCACAATTTGTAACTTGGAAAGCGTTTTGTTTTTCTTATTTAGATTTTTCTTCTGTTTTCGCGATGGTGTATTGAAATTAGACATTTTTTTTTCGGTTTTAATTGCTTAGTATTTATTGCTTTTAACATTGTTACAACTCTCAACGTTTCGAGACTTTCACTTCTTCAGGATTGATTCAGTCAATTTCTTTAATTTTGCTAGCTAAAAGCTTTATGTACAACATTAAAATGTTGTGCGATACATAATATAATTTTACCTGTAAAGATGTTAGTTTTTCTTCTAAACTAGTCAGCCTCTCTTCTATTGTATCTTGTCTTGTACTCATGTCTGATACAATCTCGTAAACTGTGTTCTGGGTCTGTAATAAAAAGGGGTCCTACTATCAATCGCTTTGTCGTTCATTTACAACTGCACTGTGTATTAACAAGTGTCTGTTTGTCTGAATTGAGTTCTATGGTTGACTAAATTAAGTACTCGAATAAATATAGTATTAATCTAATATTTAGAATATTAAGAGTTTGTGTTGTCATGTTTTGGATATTATGTTTAAGTATCGGTATGACGTTATACGTTTTCATCTAAATCTAATCACTAATTTCTAATCTACCATGCTTTATGAACCATTCACATCATACAGATTTCCAAGTAATTCCACTATAAGATAGTAATGTCTCTATATCTACCTTCCATTTATTGTATATTACGGTCTCTTCTTCTTTAGGTGCCATCTCCTACCGGAGGTCGGCTACCATTAGGGCAATTCTAACTCGCGACACAGCTGCGCGGAACAGGGATCTGGTACTCAAGTTGAACCACTTCAGAGATTTTTGAGCCATGAGGTGCGCATTCTAGGTTTAGGTCTAGGACTATTGTGGACCAAATGATTGGTACATTGTCCATTATGTAAAAGAATAAAAATCGTCCCACCATCGCCATCTTGGTCTGCCATGTAGTCTTGTCCCAGTGAGGGACCAATCAGTTGATGTTATCTTTGCCCCAGCTCTCATATTACGTAATATGTGCTAAACATGTCCAGGCCATACTTAGGGTTTACAGCTTCCAGTAAGCCAGTTAAAATATCATCGAAGGACGATTCTTTTTCCTGGCTTACTGGTTTTTCAGATGTGCAGTCATTTTACATTTTTATACTTAGTAGAATGTCTTGAAAATCGCCACCGTGTAAATGATTCATAATGTTCTATTAGGAACATGCGCCAAGCAGATGATAATGGAAGATCTAATTATAAGGTATTACTCTTTGTTATTACGAATTTTGAGAAGGGCTCTACT
Source organism: Idaea biselata (assembly GCA_958496205.1). Taxonomy (NCBI): domain Eukaryota; kingdom Metazoa; phylum Arthropoda; class Insecta; order Lepidoptera; family Geometridae; genus Idaea; species Idaea biselata. Next base: position 7,153,828 of record OY292403.1, on the reverse strand, counting down.
AGCACTTAAATATTGAGAAGGTTATTTAAAGGATTGAGCTAGGATCCCAAGTGCTTATTCTCTACAAAATAAATGAGTGTCTTGATAATGAGTGTAGCAATAGCAATATTTGCCTTTGTCTTTAGACGTACCTTTGCCATATCTGTTATTGTGTTGGCATTATCCATTAACTTCCTTTGATCCATCTTAACTTTTCGTAAACTAAAACAGTCAAAAGTGTTTTTTGAGTTTAGCTAATGATTTATAATAAAGCCCCGGCTACGATCAATAAATAAACACTCGCGTATGCTTACAGTGTGCATGAGATATTTTAACCTGTTTTAAGTGCATATTTTATGCAGCTCCTTCGTTTGATCGTCGTCGAAGCATTTAAAATTTTAGTTATAATCACTAAATTAAAGTTTGGAAATAAATGTAGGTACTTACGCATAAATTGCTAATAAAAATTTCCTCTGATGAGTTCTAACCCGCCCCGGATGGACCCTTTTCACGAGCCTTGTGTGTTTGTATATTAACCACGTTTCTCGAAGCACGTTTGCTGCTGCATTTTTCAGCTGAAATAGTCCAAATTTCGATGTCATCTTCAAAATTACTAATAATCTACTTTACCTTGTGAAAGTGCCTTGCTCTAGCTTGTAAACAAAATATTAATAAAGATACTTAGTTAGTTTTCTAGTTAGTATGTGTAAATATTAACGTCAACATAAGTCATCGCATTCATTTTATTAATTTCTTATTTATTTTGTGTTCCTACGGTGTTAGTGTAATTAGCGAAGATTAGGAAAATATTTGTTTAGCAAAATAGGTTAGATTCAGCACCTAACTTATTTCTTACCTTTAGTTTCTTCACTGTTACGAAAAGTGTAACAGTCATCTTACCTTTTTCGTCAATTGTGTTTCCATCATGAAGTTATGGACATGCTTCTCCGCTCTAGTTAACTCTAATTTTCTTGAAGCAACAGTCACTAATAATGCCGTACATCCCGCCCCCTGTTAATTAGATGAACAATAATTGTGATCAACGTATATTACATAAATACTTACTCTTTTAGTAAGTTGTGTGTCCATCATGAAGTTATGTACGTGCTTCTCGGCTCTAGTTAATTCTAATTTTCTTGAAACAACCGCGACTAATAACGCTGTGCATCCAGCTCCCTGTTAAGTGAATATCTTAATGTAAAATGCAAGCGAACGTGTAGAAGCAAGAGTTCCCATTCCAATTAGGCAATTTTGAAGGCTAAAAATCAAAATTAATTTATTTTTCAGCTAAGTGCTATTCTTTAGAAATGATAACTTTTAATATTTTAACTATTTATTTTATTAAAATGAAGAGGATAATAGACACAATATGTTTTAGTATTTCTTATGAAAAATAACATTGTTTTTGAGCTATTATTTGCCTCGATTAACCTCTGACTTTAGTTTTCTAATTAGTTCAAGTTCTTTATTAGTAATTTATGTTCATTTGATTATATTTTAATTCAAGTGCTAAAATACATATTCTAAGTAGAGCCAATAAAAGCATGAGAGCGTATGAGAAGTAAAAATAAACTTGATTTGTTACTTAAAATTGATTTAGGATTCGTTGTCACTTTTATTAGCTCATTGACAGAAAACAACATTATTTATTTTAAAGAAGGTGGAATATTGACAATCAAGTGCATTCATCTAAAAGTGCACAAAGAATTGATCCATAGAATAGATACTAATTGAATTATTTTAATATTTTAATTCTAACATTTCATTGTAATAATCAGTAACAAACACTATTTATTTGGTGCAAATAATTTATTGTACACTTCAGTTTATAAAAATAACTTTAGGAAAAGTGAGCCATTTTAAAATAAACTTATTTGTGCAATTTAGTGAAATATTTTAAGTGAAAAGAGTACTAGAAATAGTAAGAAGAAACGAAGCATTCCGTTCTACAAAATATATAAATTCTAATAGCTGGCTTTAACAGGGAAATGGACGTAAATTTAATAAAATATCAATAATAACCGTACTTGAAGAACTCAAAGAGGTTTTCCAAAATATATTCTTGCCTGCTGTAACTACGAACAGTAACAAACGTTTCAAACCTACAATCATTAATTGTGTACATTAAACGTGATTTATTGATTATACAAATTGTGACATAATAATCAAAGTGTGTGTACATTTATCGAATGCATTCATTATAATAACATTTAAAACGGCTGGTTTTACAAATGCGAACATTGATTTGAACATCGATAACACCGAACTGTGAATTGAGAATGTTGATAAAGTGTTAAGCATAGTGTAGTGTGTGTATACTGTTTGTTACATTTATGAGTGTTGACTGACTGTATAGCAGAAGTTAATTTAGAAATATTACTCGAAAAGTGTTCACATTAATGGGGCGAAAGCATTCCAACTTTGAACTCTCCAGCTACGATAAAGCAAGCATCAAGCCCTAATGACGACGCAGCGTTATTGGCTCTTCTTAAGACCAACAAAAAAAAACTTCTCACACACGTACAGGAATACAATTGAGGTTGGTTTCAGTTTGATCATAGCTGGAGTGCTAGTTGGCGTGATTTTGCTCATGTATTTTTTAGAATCAAGTTAAGAATTGAAAGTGCTAAGATTAAACTCGTGTCAGTCAACACAAACATTAATAAAGTTTGTTTGTTAGAACTTACCATAATGCCGGTGCTAACGGCGATACCTCTGCCGCAATATGTGTTTGGCACTATGTCACCAAAACCGACGGAGAGAAACGTAATCGCAATAAGCCACATCGCATTGAGAAGGTTAGCGTGTTCTTCGTCGTGAAACCTGAATTGTCAATAAATTCCAACGATTTACTCATTGATCTACCCTTAAATTTGTGGCCTACTATGAGTGTTCATTCAAAAACCCGTTATGATTATAGCACGCAAGCTGTTCTTACATGTCGTATGGATATCGAAAGAAAAATTAACAAAAAAAATAAGAAAATATCGCGTTAAAAAGAGTTTGACTTTGATATAAATTGAAATTACATCGAAGATAAACATGTGAAAACCTAAACAACACATAAAATGGCTCACCTTTACCGACTTAAGAATGACTAGACAAAGCAAGTGCCGTAATTCTTGCTGTGCCTAGAAACCTCATCATCCTATCGATACAGAGTTTCAGAGGAGTTAAGACTATAAGCCAACCCGTAGGAACCTAGTCTTTTATACATACCACCATACCGCACGTGAGAGTAATGCCCCGGCCGCAGTAAGTGTTGGGGACTATATCGCCGTAGCCGACACAGAGGAAGGTTATAGCAGTCAGCCACATTGAGTTTAGCAAATTGGCATGATCTTCGTCGTGAAACCTGGGAGCCAAAACGCCCGACAAGAACCACTGATAATAACCGATAATTACTTCAACACGTTCAATAATATTTCATAAAAAATGCAAAATTGTTTGTGGCCATAAAAAGTTCAATCTTCCAATGAAAAGAACTCGTATCAAAACAATAAAATAAAATGTTTACCACATATTACAATTTGCATGCCTAAGAACGTCGAGAAACAAACTGTTTTACTAAACAGATACGTAACGCACTAATACCGAATAAAATTTTGTAAATACAACGTGCATTCTAAACATTAAATTGGACCAAATACTTGTAGCCATGCGTGAATTGAAATCAATAAACCTCGATGATCAAGGTCATGATAACATAGATAAAACATTTAGTGGAGATTCTGGCAAGAAGAAAGAGGAAGAACATTTGACTGAGACAGAATCACAAGCAAGTCGCTCAAACGAGAGGAAGAGGTCACTTGTTTTGATGCATGAGATGGCAAGTGCAATGTTCTTGTGCATATATTTAATATTTATACTGAAAGCTGACTAAGTGTTGTTGTCTCCTAGAGCCATTTTGTGCGTATTATTGCATTTATTTCAGTTTGTATTGTGTTCATTATGTAAATTGATTCATTGTGAAGTGCTCAGGTTAACGCTCTATAACACACTGCATTTTTATACAGCTGTGAACATATTTACATATTAAATATTTTATTCACAACATATCTACAATCATAACAAGCACCCTCTTTTGTAACATCGACAATATCTTCTACATGATTCATAAAACTAACATTTATATTTGTGTTAAATTAATATTATAAACTACTTTTTGCAAAAATATTCAAAGTCAAACTCTTGTATTTCATAATGGTTATGAACCTAGCGTTGCTACTGAAGTTTTTCGTATATTTAAACATTGATTTTAAAAAATACACAGTGAATTTAAACGAAGCGAATAATATACAACGCCACAAAACAAAAGCATAGCATGCCCCGTTTAGGCAGTAGGTACGTTGGTGATTATAAAATAAAATAGTGTAAAACAAATAGACATCAACTAAATGGAAGCAAAAATACAGAGCCAGGGATAGTATGGGGACGAAACTTAACAACAAATTAAATATCGATGATTAACTTGCCATGTAAAGGTAATTTAGCTCAGAGGGGGTTTTTTTTCAGAACAATTAACTTATAAATGCAAAATTAAAAGTACACCATTTACAACATGTAGATAATTGCAGTACTGACCTCTCACACTGACGCAGCGTCCAACTTGCGATTATCCAAAGGGATACCATAAAAACAAGTAATACGGTGCCAGGACAAATTGTCATAAGTGTCTTCAAGACAAACCTGTAATCAACATTAGAAACTATTTTACTAGAGAAAGAACCTATGATAAGTTTTTCTAGTATATTTTTAGGCAATGAACTAATGTGTTCCTAAAATACATTTGTTTTGATTATATTTAGTGTTTTGTGCAGAGAGTGATCATGTAGGTTGAAAAACACCTGGCTGGTCATTCCCTGTACGGTAGCTACCTATCATAATTTATGTGTACGTTCCCTAACTAACTAACTAATGTATTTCAATTGTGTTTTACTAACAAATTATGGATATTTTAATTTAGTTTCTGTCTTTATAATTGAACTTTGTTTAACTACACATTTACCTAGTATTAAAATTAATTCTGTTTAAAGCTCCTATACTTCGTGACGAGGCATCCGTGAACAGTTTACTGTGTAGTAACATGACCCTGCATATTAGATAGAGCCGAAAGAACATCGGCAAAGACAGCGTGACATCGTAGGGTACCTGAAATTAAAACGAAAACATACATTTATACAATTTTAAATCGGAATACCAACAAACTTTTCATACACCAACTGAGCGTCAATGAGCTTTTTCATTAGTTCTATAAATGGTTGCACCATCAAGGGGCCAGTATAATAGAAAAGGTTCCTCAAATTTAAATCTAAATCAAAAAATAAAATTGTCTTTGCCTTTTTTTATATTGTTCGTAATTATCTCTGACTTAAATCCCAACACGATCTATCGAGCGATAATAGAGGCAAATAAAAAAGCTCATTTTTCGCGTAACGTTGAAAAGTCGAAGTGCAATAGGAGCATTTATTTTATCAGTATACGTGCCCCAATTTTGTACCTTATTTTAAAAGTGTCAGTGCGAGTCTTTGCGACAAAATCAAAACAAACGCATCTATAACCCTTTAGGCACGCTAGAATTTTGCAAATTTCATTGAACACTTTTCAAGTGATGTCAGTTCAACATAAAATTATTATTATTTGAAACGAGTATTATTGAAATCGTGCTCGGTGCAATAGTGTCTGACCAATTTGTAATTAAAGAGTATTAATTTAAATCACAGATGGTAGGTTACATAACATGCATTGGTTTAAAGCGCTTTGCATACGTGGTCTGTTTATTTTTATTGAAACAATTATATTTGGTTTCAAATGGATAGTTATATTTTTTTATAAGTACACATAGCGCCTAAAATAGTTGGTAGGTAATTGAATTAACCAGGAAGCTAAATTTTGAATACCTTATTGCACCAGTTTTATAAAACTACACGTATTAATCACACAATTATTGAAACAATCACGTACACAAGGTGGGTTCAAACAGTTTCAATAAGAGAGACATGCTCAAGACGAGGACTCTAACATCACTTAAAACTTTGAATTTAGAATACAGACCTGGATTTGCTTATACATCGTGCCCTAAAGAGAAAAATTTAGATAAATATCAGTTTGAAGTAGGTAAGCATTTTATGACAGTAAGAATACTCAATGAACCAGAGTCTAATTAAGAGATCAGAGATAAATAAGAAAAAGAAATGTATGAAACTTTACACAGTGGTTTTATATTTCCGATGTTGAGAAGAATAACTTTATAAGCAAAAAGAAAACATGCAAAAACCAAGATATCGCTCTTATTACCCAAATGACACGACAAGCATCATTAATTTAGGTATATTATATTAACAAATGAATAGTAAAATTAAGTATTTAGAAAGAGATGCGATCGTCGGGAACCCATTTAACCCGGCGTCATTGACGCTGGGTCATATTGACCCAAGGCAGTTTTAAACGTTCATATTTTTTTTTCGCGTCCATTTCATGATTCGAGCGTTAGTGTAGCTGGAGATACAGCCCCCCTTTACCCGCCTCGCTGACCCGCTCAGTGCGACGCCGCCTGCGCAGCGAGATTTCATACCATTTGATTTCATACTGCAATAATTGCAGCAGTTCCATGACTGTGAGTTGTGAAGTAGAAGACTGATCTTATTGTATTTACATGATAAGAAGTTGATTTGATCTCTTTTTTACTAGATAAGATAAATAATTCCTATTATTACTAAGAAATTTTTTCCAAAAATTAAAAATATAGACACGTTGTGTTTTTATAGATGATTTTGCATGTGTTGTTAAACAATTAATAAAGATTTGATTTATGTAATATAACATAATAATATAATATAATAATATATAATTTTTGTTTTATTAGCTTGGTAAATAATCCTTTATACATACACAATAATTAAAATTAAGCTGACTTGTTAAATTTCCTGAAAATCGATCGATGAAATTTGGGTCATTATGACCCATGGTCATTGTCTTTGAAATTATTTTCACGTCATTGGCGCCGGGTTAATACCAGAATGAGACTATTAGTGAGGAAATAAGCTAAACATCATGGTTAAATAATTCGATCAGACGAGAATCAGCGGTTTCCTCACTATAAAAGTGTTCTGATAATATACATATCCGACAGTCGCATTCTGGTCTAATACCTAATTGTATTATTTTGTACAAAAAATAATTGTTACTCAAAGTGGTTGTGGGAATCACACGACTATTTTGGCTTTTTTGTACCGATATTTATGATTATACGTATTAACCGGGTTATTAACCGGCACAGGAATCATAATACAGTCAAACGTAACTCGTGTTTTAGGCCATGTGCGGAGAGGTCAAACTGAATATGTGAAGAAGTGATTTGAATGTTTCAGGGTTGTGAGGCAGTTAAATTTCTAAAAACACGGGTTTCCAGACTTAACTGAAGGTATAACTGTTCGTATTTATCGGCTCTAAAATATTGTTTTCTAAATATCATTGAATTCATTTACCCCTTTTTACTTTGTTATATTTTCGAACATACTTACAACTTCAACTCCTATAACACCACCCTTGTTCGCCAGTTTCGTCGTCCAAGTGAAAGTGTACTGGCCAGGGATTGGATGGACGGCGCAAATGGCTAGTTCTAGCCCAATTTGGGCTATCCTCTGCCAAGTCATCGCTATCCGCCAATCGTCGGCGCAGTTGTCTATCATAAATAACTGGAATTTGAATAAAATATATGTTTTAGACAAACCTATTTTAGAAATTTTTTTAACATAAGATATTCCTTCCTCTCTGCACATTTAACAGTTGGCGACACGAGCCACAAACCACCGCCTTGTCACTTTAAAAAGCTTGGCGCAAACTGGCTACCGACCACAGTCACTGGTGGTCAGCGAGTTACCATACTTTTTCACTGCTGTAGCGAGTAGCCGCCATCGAGTACACGTGTGCGGCGCGTCTATACAAAATATATAATATATGAAAAATTATGGTATAAGTCGGGATTATTCTCAAAAAGACAGATTATCAAAGAACAGATCCTTAAAGTACAGAATCGCTGGCCACCAGTGGCTGTGGTCGGTGGCCCGTTTGCGCAAAGCCAAAGTCATACGTCACGCTAGTATTTGTTTCTAGCTTTTAGCTTCAGGTGGCGGTGTTTTGTGTGCGTCGACAAAGATATCTAGATAGACACCAGCGCCACTTTTACCTCAAAGGGAATGGAAACTGTCAGGGACATTACACTCATTTTTATTAGTGTTTACTACGTATTTGCGAAAACAATTCACTGAACCGATTTGTTCGATTAAACTTGATCGGTGCATCATTTATTCGTTACAATCGGAAGCAAAGTGGGGTTCAACAATTTAAACAAATTACTAGGAAATATAACTCTACCAAGCTAAGTTTCCACCTTATGGTGCGGCGCCGCCGCCCGCCGGGGCGGTTACGTCACATTGACTCTTCAGTACGGCTTGCAAAAAGGATTTGCTATGACTTTAAAAGAGTAAACAAATTGTTTGTTAAATTTTAATTTGAATTTATTGTTTTTAACAATATCTATATTAGTATACATAGAAACAATAAATTGCGCCGTATTCCAGCGAGGTGCAAACTTAGCTCGATGGAGTTTAAAATTAGGCACGCAAGCACTTGCGGCGTCTACTTCGATGTGTTATATGTGTATCATCGACACTGGCAGCTTGCATACGACTAATGAGGAGGAACACTAACTTTTTATCCCGACAGAGCGCGCGAGTCGATTAATCTTAGGTTTGAATTAAGAACTGTCAAACAGGTGCTTTTTACAACTCTCGGCGCCAAATTGGCCATATCGGTCTCAGACCGTAAGAGAAAAAAAACTCGGCGTTTTCATTTGTGGGGGACCATCATCAAAAAAAAAAAAGATCATCCGACGCCAGCGCCATCTGCTTACAGCTTTGCGTGTGGCACCCCATTAGGCTGGCTTGCATAACGATTTCTATAGATGTTTATGCTCGTGACTTTACTTTAAATTTATTAAATAAATTATATTTTTAAATGGTATTTTGTAAGTCGCCCATAAAAATATATTTAGCTAATTCAATTTGTAAATAATTTTCTTAAAATCTAACATAGGACTCTATTTTCTCTACACATTTTGACAGTTTTTGATATTTTGACAGTTCATTTAAACATGTTTATCATTATGCAAGCCGGTCCAAAAATTAAATATTTTTAATGTGTCTTAGAATTAACTTAATAATATTTTAATATTAAAATTGACGACCACGAAGCTTTTCCACGGAAAATTTAGTATAACCCTTTGAGAGAATTATCTATCAACCCTATAGTCTCTCATCTACAAACTAAGATGCCTTGCAAGGCCTTAACCTCCTTTCTTCTTTTAATTTTTTTAACTTAACACGTTAACAGCCCAGTGACTCATCTATGGGTCACGATGAACTAGCTCCACAAATCCGTGCCCCATATCCCGTTTATGGGGCACGGATTTGTGGAGCTAGTTCACTAAAACAACCAGTACGGCAACCTTTAAGGGTACTTACCTAAGACTAAAGAAAATTTATTTTAATTTGCTGAGTCTTTAGTAGGTGTAAAAATTCAGTTTTTTTTTCATGGCAATAGAGATTATGATTTAAATCCCTATAATATTCATAGGTAATTTTGAAGATAGCATTTCGTTATTATCTATTAAGTTAAGCTCCACATATATTCAAATATTCATTAGTTAGTGTATAGATTGAATAATATTATTATGCGAGCCTTACGAGGAAATCATCATAAGTCATACATTAAAAAAAAAAGTATGGGGACTGTGAACGTGTTGACGACCTCTGTGGCGCGCGTCGTGCGAAAGCGCGACTGCAATGCAGAAGGTTGCGGGTTCGATTCCCGCCGGGTGCAAATATTTATGCTTAAAAAATAAATATTTGTATCTGGTCTGGGTGTCCTCTATGTATATTATGTATGTATTTACAAAAGAAAAATAAATATAAGTATTATATCCATTGTCTAGTCACCGTAACACAAGCTTAGTTGCTTACCACGGGGCTAGATGGTGCTGTGTGTTGTTGACACAATTTATTTATTTATTTAACTTGAAACCACCAAAAAACTGTAACAATTACCTGTACTTCTAAAGCGTGATACGCGACGATTAGGCCAAGTAAAATCACAGTTGACATTGATATAAGCGTCTTCAACGCCTGTGAGTATATTGACGCCTGTAAAAGAAATATAAACAGTTTAAAGTTCAAAAGTTCAGCTTACAGTTTACATCGGCAACTTTTTAATTGGCGTTGTTAAGGGCCCTATTCTGAAAAACTGAAAATCCATGTCGGGCGCATCGAAAATTGTTGATTATTTCATGACGGAATGTCGTAGAACTTTTTTTTGTGTACAGATTGTAGGCGACTTTGCTTCCGATATTTCAGTGCAGTTTCCATACAAATATGTCGAAACGTATTGAAGCCTATCGACATTTTAGCCAAATCAGACATTTTTTGTCTAAAATTTGGATAGGCTTTGCACCAATAGGAGGTTCTTGTCTTAAAACTAAAATGTAGGAAACAATGTCACCTACAATCTGTGCACAAAAAAACGTTCTACGACATTCCGTCATGAAATAATCAACAATTTTCGATGAGCCCGACAGGGATTTTCAGTTTCAAGGTCGTTGGCGTATATACTCCTCTTAACTAGAGTCTGGTAAAACGTGAACTGTGTTCGAGTATGCTCTGCTAGTTGAATCAGAATAAATTGGAGAAGAATTTAAATGCTCTTCAATATTATTGATGTGAGTCATAAATCATGGGTAAAGAAATGGAACGTAGAATTATGGGTTATATCTTCAGTTATAAGTAAGTTCCGATCCCGCGGGATTTTTCAAAAACCCTTTCTTAGTGGATCCCTACACACCACAAAGAACACACTCTCCAAATTTCATGTCTCTAGGACCAGCGTTTTGAGCTCTGCGTTGATAAATAGATCAGTAAGGACTTTGAATTTTTATATAGGTATATAGATAAAGGCGTTTGTCAATTGAAAATCGAAGCTACCGAGTAGTAATAAAGATAGCCTTGGCTGCATTTTATAGTACATACAGAGATAATCCCCGCGCCGACTCGGTGTCCACTTTATAGTTTGCGACTAAAATTGTTATTGAAAAGGGCCTCTACGTGTTGGCTTTGGCCCAACGCACGCCTTCCAAAGGTCCGGCTTAAACTAAACTAAACATGAGAAATATTTATGTAAACATACCTTATTATATACTCCAGCACTTGAAAGTTCGTTTTCTATAACCATAATTATAATACCAAACATCCCCATAACTAAAGCGTAGTCACTTATTCGTTTTCTTTTTTCAAATAACGCCTTTCTTCTACCTAACCTGAAAATATAATAAATCTTGCGTTTATATAAGTTAGGTAGGTACACACAAACTATTCTTTTTTAAATGTAATAAATAAGTTAAATGTGTATAAAATGAGTTTTAAGTTGGTCAAGTTATGGAGATAAGTAAATTGTAGATGACATTTACAATTATTATTTAATTATAATGTTACAAAGCAATTACTGGCAAAATATCAAGCCCCGTAATAAAGAAATAAAAAAAACATGGAATATAATCCAGTTTATTTTGAAGATTCGTAGTGAAAACAACAATGATTCTATTTATATATTTTTTGTTAATTAAAAATTATAAAAGTGGTTGCCACTGTTACAAAATTAAGCAAACAAAACCTTTTTACTTAGAAACGTTTTAATAATGCTTGTAAAGCCTTGAACGAACTAAAATAACTTGCATCAGGGTCACATCGATTTTCATCGTCTTCACAATCGTTCGTTATTGGATGCATTTAGAATTATATAAATCTTAGGTTTCAATATTGTTTATCAGGATATTGAGTTAAAAGGGCAAATGTTATTTATTTAATACAGTTATTTTATCAGAGAAATGTTTGAAAGTGTACCCAATTACAATGAAACAATATACCTACTACCTATAACGATAGTTTTCATAGCTATATATATGACTCTTGCGCTCTGTTAAAAAGATCTTTATATACGTTTAGATACTCATTTTTCATTCCACTTTTGTAGTCGTAATACAGCTTTAGATATTATTATGTATGTGAACTCCAAAAATGCAAAGAAAATGTCTTTGAAAATATTTAGAATCGATTTTGAACGAAAAAAATTACAAAAATAACCATGGTGTAGGTACCTACGCTGGTTATTTTATATACCGACGAACTTATATACTAGATGGAAACTGACGAGAGTTAAACAGAAGAGCGTAGTTACCAAGTAGACTTACTGACAAAGTACAAAAAGAACTTTGACCAAAATTACATTACAATTCCAGTGTCCCAATTGAACAAGGTAACTGAATGGCCGTTATCCTGGAAAATAGGTCGAACCCATAATGTCGACTCAATCACAGCCTTCATTTAGATTATATGCATATTCCTTTGTAACATAAAAAGGGCGCCATAAATAGGAAGCAATAGTTGTTACCATGATAGGACTAGGCCTAAACCCATAAAATTCACAAATAATGTCCCAGGTAGGCTTTCAGGTGTCGCCCTTAAATAACTAAACAAGGATTTTTGAAACTACAATCTCGTTAGCTCATCTATTTGGGGTTATATCTTCCCATTACAAAGATGAACAAAGAAGGACATAAAACATTTAGACGGTTTACTACCCACATTCGATGAAAGAAAGGCTATAGTTCCATTGTGTTCCATGAATACAAGTTGAAGCATTAGGTACACTTGCGTTGTTTGCACTACATGTTCATGTCACACAGTGACCGGATGTAATTATCATGCACCTTTTAGTGACAAGCAATAATGGAACGGCGGCGATGTGCGATGATTATATCGACACCTCTGGGCTCAAAGGTCGTAAGAGACATTTGGGCGTAAAGGACTTGATGACACTATCTTACTTAGTTTTTAATTCTCTATCGATCTGTATATTCGGAGTAGCGAAATTCGCAAAAAAATGGTCTTTACGACCCACCTCTTTTGGCACGCTAAACAAACTTTTCCATAAAAATGGGTATGTAAATAACACTTAGTTACAAAAATGTGCTTACTGTGGTAGTAAAGCATATCAAAGTAAAGCAAAGTTTTATACGACCTAGAGTGTTTAATATAAGTCACCTCAAAAATAGGTTGTAAAGGACATCGTCTTTGCAAAGTGTCCTTTACACCCTTACATTTCGAAATAAAACATACACGTGTGTCCCTTACAGCCTTACATTTCTAAATAAAACATGACACGTGTGTCCTGTACTACCTAGTTTTATTTTAATTATGTTCATCAACTAAGGCCAAAAATCAATGTAACTGAGCAATTGTCCCATATTTGTTGGAAGGGGATAGTTTCTAACTGTTCAACAAGCCCTGCTTAAAATATGGCAACCGACACCTCTTCTGAAGATGTCGAAACGTACAGGACCACCAAAGTTTCACAAAAAGAACAGTAGCCAGAGCCAGAAAGAAGTTACAGTCACTGTATGATAAGTTAAATAAATGAATATTGCACGACGTTACACACAGCGCAATTTAGCTCCAAACTAAGCACTAAGCTTGTACTATGGGACTAGACAACGGATATACTACATAATATACTTTTTTTTTTATAAATACATACATATTCGACACCTCTGGGCACAAAGGTCGTAAAGGACATTAGGGCGTAAAGGACTTAGCAACACTGTCTTACTCAGTTTTTGATTTTCTATCGATCTGTATACTCGGCGTAGCGAAATTCGCAAAAAAATGGTCTTTACGACCCACCTCTTTTGGCACGCTAAACAAACTTTTCCATAAAAATGGGTATGTAAATAACACTTAGTTACAAAAATGTGCTTACTGTGGTAGTAAAGTATATCAAAGTAAAGCAAAGTCTTATACGACCTAGAGTGTTTAATATAAGTCACCTCAAAAATAGGTTGTAAAGGACATCGTCTTTGCAAGATGTCCTTTACACCCTTACATTTTGAAATAAAACATACACGTGTGTCCCTTACAGCCTTACATTTCTAAATAAAACATGACACGTGTGTCCTATACTACCTAGTTTTATTTTAATTATGTTCATCAACTAAGGCCAAAAATCAATGTAACTGAGCAATTGTCCCATATTTGTTGGAAGGGGATAGTTTCTAACTGTTCAACAAGCCCTGTTTAAAATATGGCAACCGAGCACCTCTTCTGAAGATGTCGAAACGTACAGGACCACCAAAGTTTCACAAAAAGAGCAGTAGCCAGAGCCAGAAAGAAGTTACAGTCACTGTATGATAAGTTAAATAAATGAATATTGCACGACGTTACACACAGTGCAATCTAGCTCCAAACTAAGCACTAAGCTTGTACTATGGGACTAGACAACGGATATACTACATAATATACTTTTTTTTTGTGAATACATACATATGATACATAGAAAACACCCAGACCAGATACAAATATTTATTTTAAGCATAAATACTTTTACCCGGCGGAAATCGAACCTGCAACCCCCTGCATCGCAGTCGGGCCTTCCCCCGACGCGCCACTGAGGTCGTCGTGAGTTGGAAAGGCAGAAGTTTATTTATTAAATACCTTGTTTGAGGATCAAAGCGACGCAACATAGAATCCAAGACGTGCCGATGAGGCTATGCGAGGACCTCATTGTGAAGGAAAAATGGAAATCTTATTCTGCCAAGTTGTTTTATCAGCAGAAAAACAACTACATCCATCAAAACTTCACAGCATAAAGAATCGGAAAGCTGTTGCAGCCGATAGAGTTCTTATTAACACAAGGACGGCGATGGGTTCTCGTTGTGTGAGCATCTTAACCAACATTTTAACCCCATTTTAATCCGCGAGACCGACGACATCCATGCGCAACGGAGACTGAGTGTTATTACACCAGTACACACAGGGCAAAAATTAGGTGCATGAGTATGGAAGTTATCGAGGTATAAAGGTAATACTCCACACCATGAAGCTATAGTGTGTAGATAATTGAGTGGTTAATCGACTCTCGGATCCGACAGAAGTGTACTGTCTCGAAGGGCGAGTATGGTTTCCGCCCAGATCATAGGTCTATATCCTGTTTTGTTTTTAATCTTTATGGAGAACGCCTTAGATGTCTTCAATACGAACTGATGTTGGTGACACTAATTATCCCTTCCCTCACAGTCAGAGTTTACCTGAGATTCGTCTTAAGCCCGTTCCTGTTAAGAGCAATACCAGATGAACTGACTTCGGCCCCCATAGCTGCTCGCTCATGTAGGTATGCTGATAATATTGAGCTGTCATTAGATTAGGAACGGCTACGGAGACGCGTAAATACGTGGAAGGGGTTGGTCGCAAACATCTGTTTGCAACTAAATTTTAGAAGACTGACAGACACTTGGAATACCACGAAATCCACATCTGTCTGCATAGACAGTCATGTTCAGATATGAGCAGATATACCCGTTTAAGTATTTGGTAAACCGGTTAAAGTGAAAGAACATGTCTATAAAACCATCATTAGATCTGTCCTTTTGTTCGATAGTGAGAAGTGGCCAGTGATTTAGTGACATAAACAGCAGTTGCGTATCACGGAGATGAAGATGGTGCGCTGGATGTGTGGAGTGATGTGAACAGATCGCGTTACGAATTTCCGCAACTGAAGCAGCCCTCATGTTCGAGACATTACCTATTAATTGCTTGACGGCTGGTACGATAAGTCTTGCGTAATGCAACTAGTTAGGTGGAAAATAAATATTAGGCTATTCGCCCGGCCGTGGCAGATTGGGAAGTCACAAGAAATACTGGATTGACGCCGTAAATGACGAAAGCGTGCAAATGGCTTACCTGCACGCGCTTCCGAGAGGGATGCAACAGGGAAAATCACTCAGTTAATGATGATTAAACTTAAATTAATAATTTCTCTATACAACGGGTGATCCTTAAGACCCAAAAAAATGTTACACTTGTCGATTAATTCCTTATTTTGTTCAGTTTCGTGCAGTAAGGTGGATTTACGCACTTAAGTACTAACATAGGGTACAAATTTGTGGGGTGTAAAGGACACTTATTTTGAAATTTTTGGTCGTAAAGGAAATTTATTTCGGTAAATACGGCACTAGGGTAATTGTTCAACACTGTCTTAGAAAATACTATAAATTCTAAGCACTTTCTTCCTAGGTTTCATTTAAATAGCTCAAGAAACGAAGATGGTACAGCAAAAATAATTTTATTTTTTTAGTTTTTTGCTTCTCCTGAAAAGTCGCATTTTGTCCCTTACGACCTTTGAGCCCAGAGGTGTCGATATACGCCTATCTATATTATTTATATCTATCTATACTAATATTATACAGAGGAAATATTTGTATTTTTGTGTGTGTGTGAATGTTTGTAATGAATAAACTCAAAAACTACTGGACCGATTTCAAAAATTCTTTCACCATTAGAAAGCTACATTCACCCTGAGTAATAAAGGCCACGATAGGATAGGATAACAGGGAAGTTTGATCCTGATATTCTCACGGGATCGGGACTTACGCGGGTAAACCAGCGGGACGGAGCTAGTAAATTATTTGAAATTTACGAATGAAATTATTAAAGCTTTTTAAGTCAAATATTAAGTATCATACTTCAGTCTTTAAGAATGTTCAAAGTGAAATACCTAAGTAGTCTTAGATATTTCAATTAAATTTTTAAATAAGTGAGCATGTCTGACATATTTTGCGGTGGATGTAGGTACGTGTATGAAAAAGTGGTGTAACTATGCGGAATTAAGCTAAATTGAATGAGTTTAGTACGCGATGGACGATGGCTTAAGACTTTATGATTTAAAAAACATAGTCCGTAAATCAGGTTTAGTGGCGGTGCATTTAATATAACATTTAACATTATAAATTAAAAAATATGTGGCAAAATGAATAACATCCAAAATTTATACGTTTTTAATTTAATGAAAAATAATCCGACACGATTAAATAACTCTGCGTTTCTGGGAAGTTGGGTAGAAAAAGGTCTGAAAAAACGTCTAGAAAACATCGTCCATCAAACGACTGGGGTCATCAGTCAAGATTGTATTTGGTGCGATTGTATGAAGCACTTCTCTATGGGATGATACATCGTTTATGTATTCAGATCTCGAGAGAGTTCCCTCGCTTTCAGCGAAGGATTGACCCCAACTTTATTAGGCGGGTTATTGGTTTCGGAGCCCAGGAGACTAAATGAAAATAGAAGTATTATTGAGAACAATGTTTCAAATAGGTATAGGCTTTGAAACATTATTTTAAGATTTTACGTGACAAGACAATCCTAAAATTAAAGACATATTTCGGTTTAATCGCGTAGTGTTAATAACTTTTTGCATTATTTCTACGTTCAACGTTTCGAGACATTAACAGGTCCTTTCTTCAGGGATGACTCTAGAAGAGACCTGTAAAGGTCTTGATACGTTGAGCGTTGAAGGAAGCTAAAAGTAATAAACACCACGCGATTAAAACCGAAAAATGTCTTTAATTTCAATACAACATCGCGAAATCAGTAAAAAAATCTAAGACAATCATATTTAAAGAATAAGGTGACTCTTAATATTTTGGTGGTTATGAAACTGCAGCACTCTTAGCAAAACGTATACAGGTTTTTTCATAAATAAGTGCAGGTAATTATAAATAATCATTGGATACCGAGCTTTTGCTTTTGAGTACGTTTATCTTCTTAATTACTTTTGATATTTTCAATATTCGTGGTAAACAAAGCTACGAGTAATAAAAGAGATATTTAATTATACTCATACATTGGTTGATTTTTAATGTTTAAAATAATAGGTGTACCTATTGTTCAGTTTCTTCTTTACGATCTTCCGTTAGCAATAAAGTACCCACTCTTACTCGTATTATATACATTTTTTTATATTTGTATGTATATACTCGTATTATAAGCGTGGTCTAGTGGTTGATACCGCGACTTTCATTCCGAAGGTCGTGGTTTCGAATCCTGGCCGACCGCGCACCAATGTCTTTTTCTTTACGAAAAATTAGGGTGCATTATTAACATCGCTCTTACGGTGAAGGAAAACATTGTGAGGAAACCTACGACTTAAAGTCACGCAAAAAAGCCCAGTTATAGGGCTGATGGCGGAGACACACAGTGAAAGTAAGTAAAAGAATGTACATTTTTGTATGAATTTTAAAATAACAATGGCGTAATATTGATGAGAGGCAGAGGGCGTTCTCCTTCGACATGGTGGACCAGCATGACAAACCTTATTAAAAAGGAGCAAATATCTGACCCGATACCCCTAGACAGACCATCTTGGCGCCGTGAGATAAGGAGAGCCGACCCTACCTTAAGTGGGATAAGGCACGGAAGAAGAAGTAGAAGAGATTTCTGTTTTCGCGATGTTTTCACTGTTTTTGCGCGTCCCTTCTTCAGGATTGAGTCAATAATGCAGAAGGGACCTGGAAAGGCCTCGAAACGTTGAGCGTTGTAACAATGCTAAAAGTAATAAAGACCAAGCGATTCAAACAGAAAAAAAAATTCTTTAATTTCAAGAAAAAGAATGCCTGAATATTGACCTCTATTCAAATAAAATGCAAACAAACTTCTACAACTTCCTCAAACACTGCATAAAACTCACATAAAAGCACACAACTCATTACACACTCGTTTTATAGTCCTAATGAAAAAACTTTAACACTGAAAGCTTAGTTTAATGACTTCTACTTAAAACTTTCAAAACTTTAATCCATAAACATTTGTTCTGTTCTGACCATTTGTTTTTGTATTTAAGAGGACCACAGACATACACATAGCTAGACCACGCGAATTCATGTCCTTCGCGTGTCAGAAAACGTGAAAAATCCTGACAAAACGTCACGGTAGTCAGCGCTAACTGGCAGTCCACGCGCGTCTATAGTTGCCGGACGTCCGTAAAAACTAATAAAATGCCTCGTTGCGTGATTAGTAACTGCAAAATCCCAAAAATTCGAGCACCGTCACGTCACAGTAGGTATCAAAAAGTCGGCACGCTCGGTTTCAATACCAATCGAGGTACCCACATGTATCCGTTTGCTGAAACGTCGAGCCCTGTGTCTAATAAAAATGATGGACGGAAGTCGTGTAAGTTTAAAAAGTGTGTACGTTTGTAAAAATTGTATGGAGAAAAGAGTAGGTAGACTGTCCCCTTAACAAACATTTCCAACGTCCAGTGTAAAGCGAATACCGAAAATTTCAAATTGAAATCAGGTTGAATTTACTGGTTCATAAATCCTTGCGGGTTTGTGGCATGAATGAAATCGTGTATGATCAGATAATATTCATTTGCTTTGTGAATACACACTCTATTTGCATTGTACGATACAAACTAGTCCAAGCTTCACCCACTGGCGGTGTAGCACTCAAATGTAAGCTTTATTACAATGGATTACAGTCTAAGGTACTCTTAGCAACTTTTACATTGGAAAATGTTTATCATTTTGCGCTTTTATAGTTGTTCAGTGCACATGCAAAGTAGAGCGGTTCCCTCGCTGTGCGCTAATGTTCACTGTATTATTTAAATTTTTTGTCATTACATTAGCATTACTATTATGATATTGTATTTTAATAATGCCTTAACAACACGATATTAATATACAATTCACCAATAATTTCTGTTCATAAAACCAAATTATGTATACCTAACAGTTTAAAGTTTCGGAATTTGTCATAGGTAAAAAGGGTTATTGAATAACATTATTGTATTTATTTATCTGGCTGCGTCTTATCTCAGAATCAACACGTATTATACGTGTAAGTATTAACTACATGTCATTGTGAAAGCCCTTTAATAAGGGTTCAGTAATAACAAACCTATTATCTTCTATTACTATTATAAAGCTAAAGAGTTTGTTTGTTTGTTTGAACTCGCTAATCTCAGAAACATTTGGTCCGATTTGAAAAAGTATTTCCTGTTAGATAGTACATTTATTGAGGAAGACTAAAAGCTATATTACATTTTAAAAAAAATCGGCGGACGAAGTTGCGGGCACTGCTATAATAAAATAAAAGCAGTAAAAACATTTTAAAAGTGTCTAGCTCCATATAGTGGGGATGACTGTTAACAGTATGTAAGCATTTTTTCTGTTCCTGAATATTATAAGCGTAGAAACGAGCATACATTCTCCTGTCTCGTGTAGAATTATACGTAAAAAACATACCCAATTTATTTAATCTTATATTAGTATGTATAACTGGTAAAGCTATAAAAACAGCACTTTATTTTAACTTAGCTCGTCACGTAACATCTAAGCGACCTGCAAAACGAGGCTAATCGTAATTCTGTTGAACTAACTGCATTTGAACTCGTTATTTGAGTTAACTGGACACCGTTAAAAACCAGACACAATTTCATACAAGCGCTCTAATTTACT
Organism: Idaea biselata; assembly: GCA_958496205.1. NCBI lineage: Eukaryota > Metazoa > Arthropoda > Insecta > Lepidoptera > Geometridae > Idaea > Idaea biselata. Next base: position 7,133,454 of record OY292403.1, on the reverse strand, counting down.
AGGTATTTGATTTGAAGAGTGAGTGAGAAAAGCACAACCTCCTTTCCACTCCTTAAAATTATCCGACTCCGGTGATTTTATTGTGTCATTACCTCATTGAAAAATATTACATTAAAAAAAAGGAAAAAATAGATAAACAGGGTAGACAGTTTGAGAGCCGGTATATTGACCGTACTCAGAACAAATTCCAGGGGGAACTTTATCTGGAATCCTTTGTTACATTTCTGGTGTGCCTAGGTTTTTTTTAAATATCTACGGCCAATTTCTTCAATGGCGAAGTAGCGTCCTTACTTTGAATTTGGTTCAAAACGTAACTTTGACTGTTGCCTGTTGAAAATCGTCAGACAATAATCACGTACAGATACTATATCAAAATCGTAATCGTAATTCAAAGATCGAATACTAACCTATATCCTATATTGGGTTTATGCTTCGCTGCCCCCCCTCCTTTGTACGTGCCGCCGCCCAAGGCTCGCTCTTCGCCGAACCGTGGATATTCACTATGGACCCCAACTAGCGCGACGCCGGCCTCTTCACCCGACGCGTCTCTCCCACCTCCGGAATACGCCTTCATAGCGCCCGGAATCGAGAGCGTCGATACCGGCTTCCGCAGCTGGAATGTATAATGATTTAATGTTAACAATTAATATATACGATATAGATAGATATAATTTAGATCAAACATCGCCCAACCGACAAGCTTAGAATCAGATGGGGTAGACCTATGTTTTGCAGTAGGATAACAGTTAATGCATTTATACATGGCCTTGGAACACACAAACTCTAAAATAGTGGGGGAAGTCGATGTCGTTTTAAGGTGGAAACATATTGACCTGACGTGAAGTGACGTGATGCGTCAGTAGCCTATCAGTTTCATATATTTTGTAGGTACGCTTAGAGACACATTTGTAGGTCGTGTCGTGATACAAATGTGTCTCAAAAATATATGCAACCGAAAGATGCATCACGACACACCACGTCAGGTAAATGTCTTACCTGACGTGGTAAATCAAAAATTGTAAATAAATCTTTAGACTTCTTTATCTGTTAGAATATCAGTCGTAGTTCATGGCGTAGTCGCCGTAACAGCGCGAATTGTGACTATCTCATATTCTGTGTTCATGTCAAACGAACGTGACGTAACGGCTACGCGTATGGTTTGTAAAAATCAGTAAAGAATAATTGAATATATAAGGCGACAAAGTGTAAATTTCAAAGCCTTTGTAGTGTGTCTTTAGTATTACAACGGGCGATGCCTGTTAGCTGGTGCTTCATTAAAATTTCATACGTTAATTATAATTTCAGTAGTGCAAGGGTAATGAGAGACCACATTAAACTGGCGGATTTAATAGATCGACGAAGTTTGATAGCTGCCTAATTAAAAGTTTGAATACCTACCTAATTTTTGTTTACTTTTGCAAGGTTTTTGCACCAATAACACTAAAGAAAAAATTAAAATTGATGTACGGGCCTTGACATACCTAATCGGCTGTAGACATAATATCTTGAGTTTTTTTTCGATCTCTTGTCAGGCGACGAAACCTATATATATGGACAGAGGAGACCTAAATAAACAGACAATTTTTCATCACACGATGTCCTAAAGTAAAACATCTCGGAGATATGGGCCAATGATGTTTTAAAAAGAAATTGCACGAAAGTTGTACAAAACGTCATGTCTCGTATGAATTCAAATTGGAATAAGAATACTATGCCTCTAACTAACTAAACCGTAACGCTACAAATTTATTCAAGGACTAAGATTTAAAACCGACTAAAGCCTTCCAAAATCACCATGTCAAATCAAGATGTCTGCGGCGGACTAGGTATGCCAAAGACTTAAAAATCTTTATTCCACTTTTTTTTAAACAATAGTTGACCGTTTGACCACTGTCTCATATGAAGGTAAGTGATAATAAGGCCTTAGATGTAGCATCTACAATATAGTAAGACGGCAGGGAAACAAGATCCGACCCGTCTTCCTTTATGGCTGCACCGGTGTACAAATTAGAACGCTACGACTTAGACCAATGGTAGGTAATAAGCCGCAGCTAAAGCCTTCCTCCAAGTAACCCCTTTCGGTTGAGATACCGTAGCAATATTCTATTAGACTCGGGCTACAAGCCACTGCACTGGTTCTACGAAACTGTTCTAGCCTTATCAAGCCTGTAAATCGTAGACCGAATACCACTTGACTTTTATTTCCTGATTTACATATAGGTATCAAAACGCCGTCGGGCAAATCTACGCATGTATGCTTATATCCTCAGATTGACTGCGATTAACTTCTCCTACAAGACTCGACTGTCAATCTACAACCATCAATAACACCTCTATCTCGAATCTCTAAACACGATCGACATTGATGTAGGTAACGACACAATATCAAGTGTTGATATTGATAACCTTTTAACGCAATATAATATGGGTTCCATCACACTTTAGATGCCTATTTTAGTGCACTGCCTTAAGTGGCTTTGTTTTAGGTCCTTTCAGATCTAAATAACTCGTGCAGTTCATTAGCAAAGTTGATTAGGTTCTGCATTTAAATTGTTTGACTTATTAAAGTCAATGGTTCTAATTTAAAAAAATCTTAGTGTTTGTTGTTGTTTAGTATGTTATTGTTTATTTCTTAATTGTTATAATTGATATAAAATAATATTCTAAGATTAAAAACTACACGAGATAGCTCTTGCATATTAGAGCTGAGTGTTGGGAATAATTATGAGCGCCTTAGTGCTCTGTCTTTTGCTTGATGCTTTTTCCGTCTGCTTACCGTTTTTCCCACATCATTTACTAGATTTGGAATGATGTCAAAATTTTGCAGGCAGATGCTGAATGCGTTAAGTTAAGAGGTAAAGCGTTTATTGGAGGCATAATGCACTACTGTAGAGTGGTGTTGGTCTAGTGGTGGATATACTTCGACTTTAATTGATTCCGAAAGTAGAATCCCCCACAAAAACATTTTCATGTAAAATGTAGCCGAGACCTTATGATGTGCACTATCAAAAAGTTATCAGATGTCCTAAAGAGCCAAGCTTTAATTCCACACGCCCTGAGTCCACAAGCACCTTAATTCACTATCACAAACTCAACATCTTAGCCAAATATGTTGCTTGGCCGTTTCGCAACCTTGCCTAGGTTTTCTATTACACAATACCTAAGTTCTTGCGGTGATAAAACGGCCAAGCAACATATTTTGGCTAAGATGTTGAGTTTGTGATAGTTCAAGTTCAAGTTCAAGTTTATTTATTGCAAATCATGTGTACAGAGTGGTGTCACAGATAAAAATTTTGATTCAACATGATGCCCATTTGAGCATAGCAACTTAAAAATATACATGCAGTTAACCATAAAATGCTTCTGAACTTTGGTTTGAACGTGTAGCGGGTCTTTCTTGTGTGACTGTTATATATAATGTACCTATTCAACTGAATTTGATTAAGGTTATTTTATTAGTAACCATGCAATTCTACGTCATCATTTTTAGTAGGTAATCAAGCAATACATTAAAAATTATGTCAAATACTAACAAATTCAATTAAAAATAGATATAGATGTCAATATGTTAGATATTAAATTAGTTAAATCCATAAATAAGTTGGTATACATTTTACTAGATTCAGTTATTTTACAATAATATAGTACGTAGATATGTCATAGTTGCATGTCATTAAAAAATTCATTAATATTGTAATAACATTTTATATATAGTAATTTTTTTAAATTATGTGTGAATTTATTAACGTTTATTTCCATTCTAATGTCATTAGGTAGTCTATTGTAGACTCGTATAGCGGCAGCATATGGACTGTTATCATACATCTGTAGGCGACTAGAAGGGATTTTTAACTGGGTTGCTTGTTTTTTCCTTGGGGCGAAAAGTCTTTTGGGTTTCGCTTCGTCAAATATTTCGGGATGCTTTCTTATAAATTTACATAACTCTAGAATGTACATACATGTGACAGTTAGGATTCGTAACTCAGTGAAATATGGTCGGCATGAGGTAGTGTTATCTATATTTACGGTAATACGTATTAACTTTTTCTGCATTATTAGTATATCTTCCACATTTGTACCATTTCCCCACAGTATGATACCATAGCTAAGCCAGGAGTGTGCATACGCATAATATGCTGTCACAGCGGTTTTTTTGTCTGTACTCACTTTGAGTTCATAAAGGGCATATGCAAACTTTGATAGCTTGGATTTTAAGTTTTCTATATGCTCTTTCCAATTTAGGTTAGAGTCTATTTGTATGCCTAATAAATTGCATGTTTTTACTTTTTCTAATGTTAGGTTTCCTACTCGTAAATTAACATTTAAACTAGATTTTTGACGTGGTAAGAATTCCAGAATTTTAGTTTTAGAATAATTGATTTTGAGGTTATGAGCTTCCAACCATTTTTTCACATTCAAGAATGTTTGTATTAATTTATTCTCGAATTCTGGAGTATTGTCATATCCAAATAAGAGAGATACGTCATCAGCAAATAGTACGCAATTAGTAGATATAATATTTGGAAGCTGGTTTATGTAGATAAGGAACAGGATACAACCCAGAACGCTACCTTGGGGAATAGAGCAATTCATAGTTCGTGGGTTGGATAAGTAGTTTTTTTTTCACCTGTACTTGTGTTATAGAAATCAATTTGGACGTACTGTATTCTATTTTGTAGGTAGGACTTTAGCCATTCATATGCTATACCTCTGATTCCCATATTAAATATTTTGGACAAAAGTATGTTGAACTGAACTCTATCATATGCTTTTGTCATATCTAGCAAGATGCCTACAGCGTACTTTTTTTCATTTATATAAGAGTAGGCTTGTTGTATGTATTTATAGACCGCTAGAATCGTTGACTTGTCTTTTCGAAACCCGTATTGGTTTTTATTAAGGACCTTGTTTTTCTCTAGAAAGTCATATAAGCGATTTGCCATAGCTCGTTCAAAGACCTTGGATACTGATGGTAAGAGCGCTATAGGTCGGTAGTTAGAGGGTTTGGTTTTGTCCCCTTTTTTATGTATTGGTCTTATCACAGATACCTTTAAGAGGTCAGGGAAGCTACCTTCTGTAAAAGATTGGTTTATTAATATAGTAAGGGGTTCTGCAAGCTCAGTAGCGCATCTTTTCAGTACCATAGAGGGAAGTTCGTCAAAACCGAAACTTCGTTTGTTTTTAAGGTTATTCAGGATGGACTTAATTTCGACTTCGTCCACCGGTCGCAAGTATATACTACACATTGGTGGATTTTCATTTGGGTAACTATATTTATGACTGGGTTTGGTAGGGCTAGATTCACCTATCATAGCAAAATGATTATTAAAGCTATTTGCAACTTGTGAAGGTGATTCTATTATTGCGTTGTTTAATTTGAGTTTAATATTTTTAAGTTTTTTGTTATTATTTTTCTTATTTTTTAGTTTTATTATATTCCACATAGTCCTTATTTTATTATCTGAATTTGCCATGTCTTTTATGTATTGTAGTTTCTTTGAGGTATTAATAGATTTCTTTAAGATTCTCCTATACTTTTTAAAATATTTTTTAATAACTTTACTACCAGTTTGATTAAGGATAATACGTAGTAATCGTTTGTGTTTACAAGATAGTTTAATACCAGTTGTAAGCCATTTATCTCTACCAGTCTTAGTTTTAATCTTAAAGTGTTTAACTGGAAAACATATTTTTATAAGGTTTTGGATAATATTATGAAATATATTATAATTCTTATTTACGGGATATTCGTGAAGTATTAATTCGTTCCACTTTATTGTCTTAAGCCTAGATTTAAAATTAAGAATTTGCTGATCAGTGAATGTCCTTTTTTTTACAGATTGAAGTTCATTATTAGTAAAATGGTCAATGTCAATTAGTATAAATACACCGTGGCGGTCTGATAAGCCCAAGTCCCTTACTTCCGTTTGAACCTGATCAAAGTTAGTATATATAAGGTCTATACAGGTAGAGGTTGTGGTACATACCCTTGTTGCGGTCCTCACCTGACGAACGAAGTTATTTGTTAAGAGGAGATTGTCAAATTCAGTTGATGATTTGTCTCTTACCAACATATTTATATATTTATAGTAGATAGTGAAGTAAGGTGCTTGTGGACTCAGGGCGTGTGGAATTATAAGCTTGGCTCTTTAGGACATCTGATAACTTTTTGATAGTGCACATCATAAGGTCTCGCTCTCGTCTTGGCTACATTTTACATGAAAATGTTTTTGTGGGGGATTTCACCTCTTTTTGTAGGTTGCTTATTTATTTTATTATAATTTTTTTTTCCAATATAACACAAACTTTTAGCTTAATAAAATTATTAGTAAATTTATTTTTAATTCATTTCTAATAGTTCGTGAATTAACGACATACGCGCCGCCGCCGCGCCGTTCGTTCAAGTCGAGTATTTCTAATGTCCACCACACGTTTGGCCACCACTGGTGGATAACGAAACATCTTTTAAAAAGCATCCTCGTTGTCCACCACTGGAGACAACGGTACATCTTTCTAATTATTAATCAAACTTAGACTTCTAGTACCTCAAATAACATATTAAGTGTTTTGCGTGCGCTTAATTCCATCCCCTAATTTAAGGGTAAGGGGTGAATTATTAAAAAATCTGGAATTATGTATTTTATTATTTATAACAAGGCGTGCCTATACAAAGCATTCCTATGCTTAGCATCAAAATTTGAGGAAGTTTCATACAAATTGCCATCCCATAATTTTAGGGGTTGGGGATGAAAGTTTTCAACTTTTAGGGTTTTTTTGTTGTTTGTGTACTAATACCAGCTTACATACCAAATTTCAGCTTTCTAGGACTTCGGGAAGTACCTTATGAATTTTGATTACTATCAGTGAGTGAGTCAGTGACGAAATCGGAGGTTTTTAGATATCAATAAAATCTAAACTATAGGAGCTATGTAATTGAAACATTGTATTTTTATTAAGTACCCTATAGACATTATACCCCGTGAATCACCTTTCTCTGGTATATTCCAAACCAAAGTTATGAGGGTTCAAAAAACCGACGAAACGTTTCGAGAAAAGGTGGGTAGTGCCCGTACGCTTCGCTGGCTCGTCTTGGCGGGGGCACTACCGTGCCCCCAGATTTATGGAGCATTTTTTGTTTTTTAAAAACAATTTTTCCTAACTTTGTTACGACTTTTAGAAATAATGTCTAGTTATGTTGTCGGGAACAATAAATCAAGAAAAAAATAACCTCTTTATTCGTTGGTTCTGGACGATTAAACCGCTGTGCGCTGTGTAAGTAATATCGAATAGAATTGCGGTATCACGTCGGCAATTCGGCAAAAGTTTCACGAACCTTCCCGTAATGGCGTTCTTTCGTACTTTTCGACCAAGAAATGCTATAAATTGTAAGATGATTTTCTTAAGGTGTTGAGTGAGAAGTCCAATATTATTTCAAACGTATAAGTTTTAATTAGGTAAGGAGTTTGTAATACCTCGTCTTTACTTCGGTTCAACTTCGATAGGCTATGGTTGTACATTTCATACGAACTGTAAAATAAAACTATTGCTGCATATATTTCATATATAAGTATAAACGTAAAATATAATGTTACTAGCTGACGCGGCAAACGTTGTTTTGCCTTTTAAATTATAGATAGTAGCCGATTCTCAGACCTACTGAATACGCATATAAAATTTGGTAAAAATCGGTCAACCCGTTTCGGAGGAGAACCGTAACTAACATTGTGACATGGAAATTTTATAAATTAGAAGATGTAGAAATTAAACACATTTTTCGGTTTTAATCGGGTGGTATTGTTTATTGCTTGTAGCATTGTTTCAACGCTCAACACCAAGCGATTAAAACCGAAAAATGAGTTTAATTTCTATCCAACAACGCGAAAACAGAAGAAAATTTGAATGTTAAATTATAGTAGACGATAAATTTTACTTTTTGACACGAGATAATTTCTTTAGATTAAGGTTCGATAGTTTATTCTAACTCTTTTATTAATGAAACAAATTAAGCCTTACCAACCTATTAATGTACTCTTTGCATCCTCACGCTAAAACCACAGTTTACCTGCTAACGTTTATCGTTGGTATGCAACGTTTATCCTGTAGAAGGTATCTATAGAGTCAGGATTTACCTAAGAGAGGACAGCTAGCGCATCGAGTGGTCACCTGCTCCTAATTACATTCTATGGGTAGACACAAAACTATAGGTATCTACCTACAGGTATCCAACTGGACAATCAAGACACGAGCACTATCTCAATTTACCCAACTTTTGTCCCAATTTTGTAGGTTCATGACTCTGTTTAAATATTTATTATCTACCTACGAACTGGAAAGAGTCCAAGTGGCCGAATTGGTAGCGTAAGGACATGTAAGATGAAAATAAAACATGTCGACCTCACATTTCATTTGTCAGTCGATTAAAACATAGTTTGATAATTATCTGTATTTTGGTAGTACAACAAAATATATTTTATCATTGAGAAAATTGCAGGAACTTTGAATTTGAAACTTTCGCATTGCAGGAAGCAAAGCAAGACTTCAAGTTCTATTGTTAAAAAATCCTATTTATGTTTTTGAAGATGCGACAGAATTTAATTTAGTATGTACATATGTATAACTTTTCATGAAAAGTTCTAGATTATTTTTTATCCATCAGATCTAGAAACTATTTCATAGAATTATTCTTATAGAAAAATCAAAACATATACATGTATATGGCTATAATCGTTCCGAATAATAAACACAGTACCTACATTTCACAAAATAAAGAAGTGTTATTTCTAACAAATTTGGTGCTTTTATTTGCAAAATTAGGGCAATCCGTAGTTTATTTATTCATATAGCATTCACAAGTTCCTCGTATGTTCAAAAGTTTTACCTACTGGTTTATAAGGAATCTGTATTCCTTTAAGAACCTTTTCGGTATTATTTTTTCTTTGTGAACCCTTGTAATAAAATGAGACGCGAAAAAAACATTACGTCGACACCGTGCCTCGGATTTTAATTCAAAGGTTTTTATAAATACTTGAGAGAGTAACCTAACTCATGTATGTAGGCGGGTTTAGGTTTTTTTGCGCGTAAAGTTGCAGAAATATGAAATTTTCATAACATATTCTATTCGAACGCGTATAATAATAATAAATATTAGTTTTTCGACTGCGAAACATGCCACAAGCACAAACGACACTATCACACTAAAGTACGTACATACGCTGATTTTCTAAGAGATTTTTGGCTATACAACATCAGCGGATATAAGGTAGAAGCTTAGGTATATACCTACTGCTGATATTGCTCAAAAATCCTTTAGTGTTTTTGTAGGCAGTATTATTTTGTTATACCTACTATAAACATGAAATAGCAGGACTTAAAAACAATTAATTAAATAGATAGGTAGTTGGGTTCTTATGTTTGTATAGCCTTTCCTTTGTTTCGTAAAAGTAAAATAAGAAAAGAAAGCATTTAACAACAATAAAAAAATATGTAATTGTACCGTAACAGAAATATTTTAGAAGGAGACATGCATCGTCAAAAATCATGTTAGTGTTTTTCATCTTGAAAAATATTTCTAGTAAAATGCCTTGATCAATAAACATAAGAAATATTAGATATTGTAATGTTTTGTGGAGGTCACTATTAAGTTCTTCAAAGAATTAGGATGTTTGGAATTTAACAGCGGGTACCTACTATTATACATTTAAAAATATATTAACAAGGGCACGTCAGGCGAGAGGACGAGACAACAAAATTATGGACATTTAAAGCGGGAACTGAATACAAATTGGGTGTTGTAAAAAATACACAAATAATAATGCGAAAACGTATTTTTAAATTTAGTGATTAAACGAAAGTATTAAAATAAAGTTTAGTAGTACATATAACAAAGGCATTTCGATAAAAGAGTGTGTGTAAAACATGTTTGAATCTTGAGCTCCGCACCATCCTTTAAAAAAAATATAATAATAAAACCATTTATTTCAGGCAACTAAGCCCCCTAAATACATACGTTTAGCAATAACATACATATTATAAAGTAAAATGAATGTGTTAATGTGTAATGTGCTATGAACATAGCTTAGAACTATGTTCGTAGCACTTCCATGACACTACACTTTAGTCTTTTAAGGTAGTCGTAGCAAAATGCTTTGTCTCTTCTTTGTGCTATTTGACGAACGCAAACCCGTCGAGATGAAGCAAGAGACCCTGCGAGAATACATCACTGGGACGATCGCAGAATCTTTGCGACTCGGGAACAACTAGAGTTGCCAGTTGCATTTATTGGCAAAGTATCGAACTCTGCATTAAAGAAATTAAGGGGACAGTCCTCAAGTATTTTTGTTTAAGGTAAAAACCCCGATTTTAAATATTATTTAAGTATAGTGGAAAGAAATCTACCCAAGCTTTTTTCACTTCCTAAAGCAAACAAAGATCTCATAAGAGGCCGATAATGCCTTCCAACTTTATAGCATTTCGTCCATTTACTTTTGACGTTTTAAGTACCTACTTCAGAGCAATATATTCGTTTTAATGCCGTTATTTACTGGTATGGCAACACATATATTTTGATATAGTTGAGTTAACCTTTATAATTCCACTATACTACCTGTCGATTCTGTAGAGAAATCACAGCAAACGCCGGATTCCGCGATGAATTTTCACTAAGCATTCTCAAAATGTCACAAATAAATCAAGGTAAGGTGTACTGGGGTAACTCTGAAAGTGGGGTAAATACAGAATAGACCTTTAATCAGAGTGATATTAAATCCATTTTTTAATAAATTAGGATTTACCCCATTTAATAAGTTATTTCAGATTTACCCCACTACACCTTAATGCAAAAATGGGCAGAATAAGTGGCAATAAAGTGTAAATTCCAAGTAAGTGTAATTGTGTGTATATAAAAATAATTACACTATCTGAAATAAAACCAAACTTTCGTAAGATCAAATAAAAAATAGTTCATTCTTACAATTAACTACTGAACCAACTAAACTAACACCATATTTTTCGCTTCACTCGGTCAAAAAGGAAAAGTTAATTAAATCCCTTTGTCATATTTTAGACTAGTTCACAAGTTTAAAAACGTGTTAAATAGAAGTAAAGCTCCTAAAAATATGTGCGATAGCTCATTCGATTCGGAATGACGTCTAGAAAAATGTTTTTTAAGCATATATTAGCACATAAAAAATTGCGATTGTTATTAACAAAATAAGATTAAAAAAAAGGTATTTAGGTTTTCGTTAATAATTTCTAAAATAATGATATTTAAGGAATTTTGAAAAAAGATCCTGAAAGAGGAGGATATTTCCAATAATAAAGTCCTAGCTTCTGAAACTCTATATCTATTAGTTATATTTAAAAAAAAACTCTTGAAAATAGGTCTCCGCGAGGTCGTTACGGCATAGGCAAAAATCGGTATATTATCTCAAATATTTTTTTATAGTATTAAATAACAATTTAAAAATTTGAATAAATAAATAAATAAATAAATATTGCACGACGTTCCACACAGTGCAATCTAGCCCCAAACTAAGCACTAGGCTTGTAATATGGCTTGAATAAATTATGGTGTAATCTAGACACTTGAACGAAAAAAACCTTGGTTTAAAAAAATGTATACGTCGGTTTTTCAAACAGTTAGACCATTGTTAATTAACTAATTTTTCTCCAATCCCTGTTTCGTGGAGCTCTTCTCACTAAGGTACTTTATAAGGTAATGAAATTTTTTTTATGAAAGTTTATTATTTTGTAAAATATAATATATTTAAAATAACAACAAATGAAATTTCTAAATAATGTTTTAAAAATTTGCAAAAATTGCAAAAACAGCAATATTAAGATAATACTAAAAAAAAATTTTTTAGAAATTTCATTTGTAGTTAATTTAAAAATATTATATTTAACAAAATAATAAACTTTAACAAAAAAATTTTTCATTATTTTATAAAGTACCTTAGTGAGAAGAGCTCCACGAAGTGAAAAATTTATAGGCCAATTATTTAAACTTTTATGCCGTAATTTATAAAAACAGAGATTGGAGAAAAATTTGTTAATTAACAATGGTCTAACTTTTTGAAAAATCGATATAACCATTTTTTTTCACCAAGGTTTTTTTCGTTCCAGTTTCTAGATTACACCATAATTTATTCAAATTTTTAAATTGTTATTTAATACTATAAAAAAATATTTGAGATAATATACCGATTTTTGCCTATGCCGTAACGACCTCGCGGAGACCTATTTTCAACGGTTTTTTTTAAATATAACTAATAGATATAGAGTTTCAGAAGCTAGGATTTTATTATTGGAAATATCCTCCTCTTTCAGGATCTTTTTCAAAATTCAAAATTCCTTAAATATCATTATTTTAGAAATTATTAACGAAAACCTAAATACCTTTTTTTTTAAAGCTTATTTTGTTAATAACAATCGCAATTTTTTAAGTGCTAATATATGCTTAAAAAACATTTTTCTAGACGTCATTCCGAATCGAATGAGCTATCGCACATATTTTTAGGAGCTTTACTTCTATTTAACACGTTTTTAAACTTGTGAACTAGTCTATTTACCTTTTATCAGTTACTAGCAAAACAATAACAAACGTATTTCTCCAAATGCGAAAGTTGACGTACACAGGTGTAGGCTAATATTGATACAACTAAATTAAGCTTGTAACGTAATCACAAATAAAACAACATGGGGTACAGTTGTAATTTTCAGGTAAACAGATGGTAATGAATAAATGCTTGGATTTTCGCGGCTTTAGTCGTGGCTTGTCGCAAGCGGCCTCGTCCATGGTTCGATACATAGACCAGCGCAGCTACTAAAGAAGCCAGGTCTGATCTTGCCTTCCTTCTTCTAGATGTACGTGCGATACCTTGGACTAAATTCATCATTAATCACCAGGTGACATAGTGGTTAAGCGCTTATAACTAAGTTACTTAAAGAGACCAAAACGTATTTTTATATCACTCATTCTCGGATTAGGTTACTTGATTAGACCAATTAAACGTTTTTCCTATATCACTAACAAATTGTATATTGAAATTAAAGACATTTTTCGGTTTGAATCGCGTGGTTTTTATTACTTTTAGCATTGTTATAACGCTCAACGTTTCGAGACCTTTCCAGGCCTCTTCTTCAGGATAGACTTTCAAGAATTCAAGAATTTTCAAAGTTGACAGACAGAAATTAAAAGGGGTAGAATTACTCCAACCTTACTCCACGTTTATTAATAAGGCTTTTATTGATTTTAGTGACCAAACAATATATTATCATAATAATATGTAGCTAATCTACAAACGATAGCAATGTTGCATGCCAAATTTGGCGTAGTAAGGAGGTCTATTTTCTGTATAATATCTATTTTAAATGTATACCTTTTTGCGCAATAAATGAATTATGAACAAAAAGTGCTGAGTAAAACAAGCAATCAAGCAATTTTACTTCCGATTTCAGTAATTCCCAACGCCGCAAAAGCCTTACACAACTCAATATTAATCACCAATCCCAATACACGATTCCGTAAAACAATAAAACATTCGAGAAATCAATTTTCTTTTAGCTGCAACAGAAAATATCAAAGGTAAAATTGTAATTACGTGTATACAATTTTTATCAAGTATAGCTTAATGTGGGCCAGTCAAAGATCAATAACGCTAACTGTACCTACGAATGAAAATTGTTCGTAAGTTATCGTTTTTCACGTAACAATTTTATAAGCTCTATCTGATTGAAAACAGTATGTTATGCTCAAAGCACTAAGTGAATTGCTGTGTATCAAAATGGCGGTAAAAGCAGATTAACGATTTGCAATATTTTTGTTATCTTTTAAACTTTTCAACCATAGCTTTATTTGTAAAAAAAACAAGAGCGTTTGAAAACGTACATCTATTACACTCATACAATTCATTTAAGTTTTTCTTCAGTTTTCGCGATGTTGGATGTTGACGTTGAAAATTGAAACAATGTTTTTAGTTATAAACGCCACGTGATTAAAATCGAAAAATGAGTTTAATTACAATTCAGAACTACATACAAATAGTATAGGGAGGAACAAGTTAGTAATTTTCACGTCAGTCAAACACCACACAGGTAATTCTAGACTGAAAGCTCTAATTTAAACTCTACCACACAAACAGAAACCGTCTAGCTAGCTCTGAACAATAAGTGGATTCTTTGATACAATGATTGCGTTTATGCGTTTCACTTACCGGAGGAAATAGTAGATACAATGTAATGTAAGCAAAAGGCAAGGGAAGGAAATGCTACAATCTACTGAATAAAAAGTTAGCTCTACGACGCAATTGATATAAACTGTAGCTGTGGGGTAAAAAATTGCTTTGCAGTTGTAGTACCTAAACAAAACTGGAGTAGGTACATTGTAAGGTAAATTTAAAAAAAAATAGTAGACGAGACTCGACAGGATTTGTGCTTACTCGGAGTAGACTCCGAGTAGGTACTAATCCTGATTGTAAATTTGCTATCTACAAAATAGATAAGGATATCAATAGATGAATCTCTAGTCTCTAGTCATAACATATTACATGTCGTAAACCACAGTAACGGCTACAGATAATAACTCTTCAATGGAATTCTATCCATCAATACTGATAAAATTCGATATAGGATAAGAATTATTATTGGTAAGAATCAAAGCTTGGTAGCAAAGCAATGCGGTGTTGTATCGCAATATGGGTACATACATCTATACATATAGCTATAGTGTAAATAAATAAGTATTAGTAGGATAATAACTATTTGGATTAGTAAATCATACTATTACAGTAAATTGTTACATCTTTCTGGAAAAACTACTGAACCATTTGCTACGAAAATTGGGTTCGTTTAATATTACATAGGTTAGTTTATACGGATAGTTCCATGAAATCGTGTTTCATGTGGGTGAAACCGCGAGGTACCACATTATTTTTATTATAAGTTATAAGTAGTTCATAAAATCATATTATTTGTCAAGGTATCACGGTTCACAGCAATCACGCTAACTTAAAGAAGTTGTGAATTCCAATCAGCTCCCAAAACTGATTATTTTGAGACGTAATTATGATCTTTATTTATTTTTTAAATGTGTTTTCTACACCTGGATGACTGATTATTTGAAGAAATGCTTTCAAAAGAGCTGTCCTGTTGGATGCAAATTTTTAGAAAGCATTACTTCGTAATATGATGTGTATATAATCTTAGGTAAACTATACTGCATCTCAAAAGGTATGTTTATAATATGTATTTTAACTTTCTTTAATATATTTTTTGATATACTATACATTATACTTTTATTTTAAAATAATTTAAATAAATAATCTAAAAATGAGTCCCTAGGTATAGTACCCAAAAGGCTGGCTGCATTGCCCCTTTGGATATGTATTTTATGTGGGTATAATATGTTTATATGTGGGTATATAGATTTAATAAATCTGACATACATTTTTTTCAGAAAAGATCATAAAATGCTCTTCAATACGAGCTACAGTATCAGAAAGATCATCAATCAACAACAGAACTCGAGAGTTGAGTTCATATTCCGATTTACGTTGGCTCATTCGACAAGGATAGATGACAACTATAGGTATACAGGTATTGCTGTTTTACTGAAAAAGACAAAGCAAACCGATTCAATGAAAAAAAATCTCGATAAAGACAAAAATCTTGTACATATACTTCGTTTTTTAATTGTAGACTATGATTTGACACATTTTCCTGGCGAAAAAAATGTCAAATGTCGAACCAAAACGTGAGGTCGTAGTCTGTAATCTTCTTTCTTCTAATATATAAAATTTCCATGTCACAGTGTTAGTTACCGTACCCCTCCGAAACGGCTTGACCGATTTTTATGAAATTTTGTATGCGTATTCAGTAGATCTGAGAATCGGCTACTATCTATATCTTCTAATATATAAAATTTCCATGTCACAGTGTTAGTTACCGTACTCCTCCGAAACGGCTTCACCAATCTCCACCAAACTCCACATGCGCATTCAGTAGGTCTGAGAATCGGCTACTATCTAAAATTCATAAGGCAAAACAACGTTTGCCGGGTCAGCTAGTTATTATATATATTTTATGCTGTTGCCGTATACCAATTGAAAAAGACGTCAAACCGTCATAATTTTAGCTTCAGACCGCTTCAGACTATGCCTCTAAACACTTATTTATCTGATCTATGCTATAATATGATTCTAAACAGTCTAAAGGTATCGAATATTTTATATTTATATAATGTATTCTTTATCTGAAAATATGCCATATCAAGAGATCGAAAAAACAACCAAGATGGCCGATATGAATATGCGAAAGCCCATACATTTATTCAATTTACCCTTTCTTTATTGTCTTCAGTATTGAGATTGAGAGTGCTTTCCTTCAAGAGTGTTCAATATTCCACCCTGTATATTTATCATTATTCGCTTAGTTATAGCAACAATTGGACAATAAACAATTTACTTAGTGAGAACAACAATTTGTTCTACCGTCTCCTGCCGAACAATCTGTCAATGTCAGACTATCGTCTCTTGTAACAAATGAGAAACTTTCTATTTTATTAGTTCGATGAGAGTTCGATGGCTTATTGTTAGGACGGTACATTTGATTACAATCTATCTATTAGAATCTCTTACTTATAAATGATGATTAAGAGATGACTAAGTTATTTAACGTTTGTTTTGCCAACTTTGAAACTTTATGTCACAGTGAAGGACAAGCGTATATAGTTTATACAGCTGTTAATCAGCGTTTATAAGTAAGAGGGCTTATTTATAAACTGCTTTATCCTGACAGACTGATGGATCAACGCACTGCCTAAACCACTGATAGTAGAGAACTGAAATTTGGAGAGTTTGTTCTTTATAATGAATTAGGGATTCGACAAAAAAACAAAAGAAAGAATAAGAAAAGAAAAGGTTATCCGGGTGTAACCGCGGCTAGTGCAGCTAGTTACCTATGCAATCAATTCAGACATACAACGCCACACCATAACTCAATTTATGAAACCCAAACCGACTATTTCATGCTCAAACACCGGAAAATGGTTTAACAAAAAAACGGTTCACAGCAAAAACTGACCGCTAATAAATAGACTATCCCTATATCAATCCTAACTGAAAACGTGGCCTTCCAAAACAGAGGCTGTTCGTCAAACGAATATATTCATACAGAAATAGAGAGGAAACGGAAACAATATGGATACTTCCATGCAAATGTTTCCAATATTCATCTTGTTGTTCAATTATGTCAACCACTATCCAGTACTAATGTGTCTTTCATTTCAAGGAAATTAAAAAAAACTAAAAATAGATTTGACATTTATCTAGCTTTACATTATAGCTATCCATCCCAAAATAATTTTGCAATGCAATGGCTACACGCCGTCAAAGCTCCGTCGCGACTTATCAGTAGATGAATCTTTAGAATTTGTCATTTTGAAAATAAGTAGAGTAGGTATAGTCAGGTAAAATCCGTTTCGGGGGAAGACCGTATGACCCAAATATCTCCCAAAATAGGAGATATTGCAACTGCCGCTGCTGCTGCAACCTGCCACAGATCGGTGCGGGGTGAATTGCTCTTGTGAACACCATGGGTAACACTAAATCATATTACATATTTTAGGAGATATTTCATATTGTCTTACCCCGTATCTGATCTTACCCGACTATACTCTACCTACTTATATTTTAAATGAAATCTAAAGATAAAAACTACATAAAATTATCGAGATTTCGTCCCATTTAAAAACAATTACGTTGAAAGAAGTTCGGAATATTAAATATTGTTCTGAAATATTGAAGAAAGCTGTCTTTAATTGAATTGACCTACCAAAAAGTAAAAATCCAGAAGCTTCAATTTGATTATATGCCTATCTTATTGAATTTCTTCCAGACAAATTAAACAGACTTTCAATATTTTTTCTGCATTTTATTGAAATTCTATAGTGAATATGGCGAATGATTGATGTTTATAATGAAATACCTACTATAATAAGAAAAATATACACAAAATATATTT
Source organism: Idaea biselata (assembly GCA_958496205.1). Classification (NCBI taxonomy): domain Eukaryota; kingdom Metazoa; phylum Arthropoda; class Insecta; order Lepidoptera; family Geometridae; genus Idaea; species Idaea biselata. The sequence continues at coordinate 7,115,436 of OY292403.1, read as the reverse complement.
TCCAAGCAACGTTTCGTGATGTTACCCGCGTAAAACCGTAATTAAGTGGATATTAAGAAAGGAATTTTGAAAAATAACGCAGAATCGGGACTTACGCGGGTGAAACCGCGGGACTCTGCTTGTCTCTTCTAATATTATAAAGAGAAAAGATTTGTATTTTAGTGTGTGTGTGCGTCTGGATGTTTGTTATTAGAGATGGGCCGACTAGGGGTTCTGCCGACTAGCAGACTAGCCGACTAGTCGGTTCCAAAATTGCCGACTAGTCGGCAATGCAGATCATTATAATTCCCAGATGCAGATCAATATAAATTATTTGGGTTAATCATGACCACTCGGCGATTCTTGTTATTTTTGGATAAATTTGCACTTCGAAAGCTGTAACGAAACTTCCAAAAACGGTTGAAATAAAAATAAAATTTTGAAAAAAAAAATTCATGGAGCTGAGGCATAGTTATGACATTTTAGATGTTTGATTTTAAGATGATGTATGTAGGCTATGACGTGTTTTTATATACGTTTTTCTGGCTATCCACCTTCTTACTGTACTATTAATTCAATTAAATATTGGTTTTATTGTATAATTGTTAGTTGACGACTAGTCGGTCCATCTCTATTTGTTATAAATAAACTCAAAAACTACTGTACAGATTACAAAAAATTTTTCTTCATTAGAAAGCTTACATTCACCCTGAGTAACATAGTAGGCTACTTTTAAACCCACGGGATCGGGACCAATCCAATATTAATCCAATATTCCCACGGCATCGGGACTTACGCGGGCGAAACCGCGGGACTCTGCTAGTTTTATATAAGCTAGAGAAGCTATTTCGCTTTCACCGTCTTCAACTTAAAAAAACAACTTGAAATATTCTCCAATTTATTTGAATACTAAGAGCAGTCGACGTTTCTGAAAAACGGATTGCATTAAAAGTTCGACAGTTTAACCGCTTGAAGATAAATCGAACTTGTGCTTTCATATTTTACGTGAAATAATTTCGTGGATCAATAACTACGAAATACCTATCTTTATTTTAAAACTGAGAACATATAGAAATATATTATGTCGACGTTAATATGTAGGTATATATTATACCTACTATATAACATATTTTGAGAATGGTAATTTCACCTTTCAACTAAAATTACCATACTCGAAAGGAGGTTGTGCTAGGACTTTAGGTAAACAACTTTTGTATCACGAATTTTAGAAATTATAGAACAAACTGGCGATTTTTTTAAATTTAAAGTTTACTTGAAAATCAGCTGCTTTACACAGTTAGGGGTCGTTAACCTTTTACTAAGTTTGGAAAGTTACAAACTATACGCATTCATTGACCTTCAAAAACAAAAGCTTGCTTTTTTACCCGACTGCGCGACGCAAAGAAGGGTTATGTGTTTATCAGTCTATGTATGTATGTAAGTATGTTTTTTCCTCCAGAGGCCAAACGGATGGACCGATTTTGATGATTCGCACGTCAATCGATTTGTCTTAATCCTGGGAGTGGGAGAAATAAACATTTTACACGACACTTCAAGGTGCTAATGTTGACGGTTCCAGGTAGCAACTTATTACCTGAACAAATTGTTACCCGGCATCGTAAACGTCAGCACCTGATGCTTAAAGCAGTACCTACTTAAATAAATAAAACTATTTACATTCCTTTATTTTTAAACGCTAATTAACGTAAAATTTGTTAATCAAAGGTTTTTCAAGCCGACGCACAATGTTACTCGTTGAAACAAAACAAAACATAACAAAGTGATTCACAGCTAATTTACGTTGACAAATATAGGGTTAGAGTTTATCTTTCATACCTACTCAGTTTTATTCGTATACTCGTATTTAAAAAGGTGTTTGTATTTTAAACCGGCCAAGAGCGAGTTGGACTCGGACTCACAAGAAAAATAAAATTTTATCGTTTTTACTTTACTTATTGAATGCATAATATTTAAAAAATAAACACTTATCTTGTGCTTCCTCTCCAATTTTTTTTGTTTCACTCACACTATTGTTTTCTGTTTAACAATTCTATTTATAACAGTCGGTATAAATATGGTTAAGAGGATAGTCTCCATGCTCTTTCTCCATACAAACGTAGTTTAAATTTTCCTCTCTGGATAAAGACATTAGAGCAAATATGTTTATGCCATAAAACCTATATCTGTCATGACAATGCGTCTACCTTTTTATTTTTTTTTATTTTCTATTTAAAATAATAATAATAAACAACAATAAAATGAAAAAAATAAAAAGGTAGATGCATAGTCATGACAGATATAAGTTTTATGGCGTAAACATATTGGCTCTAATGTCTTTATCCAGGGAGGAAAATTTAAACTACGTTTGTATGGAGAAAGAGAATGGAGACTATCCTCTTAAAGATTTACAATATTCAAGTTATGTTATCTTCAGTTTTCGTGTAGTTGTGTGATTCAACTAGCGTTACCGTTTTTAAGGTAGCGCTAAATCCTCTAACTTGACCTAACGCTGCTTGCTATCAGAGCAATGATGATCATTTCATTTAGGTATGATGATTTGTAATCGTAATGTAATGAATTATATCACCCAAAATTAAAATATAATAGTCGAAAAAAGCTTTTTAACATAACATTACTTTAATAAATAAAAATGTACCTACATTCATTTGTTTCAATATTTTAGCAATTTTATTTTTGCTTTACATCACGTGCCTAGCAAGGCTTATTTCGAACGAGCCGACGTTGTTGATTTTATATTTAATTTAAACAAAACTAAATATCTAAACAGACACCTTTTATTTAATTAGACCTGTATTAAATCAGAATTTATTTCGTCCAAGTCTTTTCATTGGTAATTTCCATATCGAGGTCATTAGCACGTGAATTCTTTGAGCAAAAATAGCTCTTCTTATGTAAAAATATGGTCTAAATTTAGTATTGTAGTGTTTTTGCGTGCGTGACCAGAAAACGCCCATGTCATTTTGCTGAGGGCGCGGGTCGGCCGACGAGCCGCGAAGAATAGGTATAGGTACTTACTAAATGGGGATCCCACTAGAATTAAACTCGGTTGCTTGTTTCTTTTCCTGCCTAAGTTATAACCTAGCACTTAATTTAGGAACCTCTTTTACATAGCTGGTGTAAAAAGATAAAATCTACTTCCATTTCATTCGAAAGCACTAACGATATAACCACATATTGGCTAAAACTGTTAAATATTTGATCATCTGTTGAAAATCAATATTTTCACATTAGTATTACATAATAGTACAAAAAACTTAACAAAATTAGGTTATAGGTATTAGACAGTTTTTTAAACAAAATGAGTTTGGCAATCTGAATAGACTATGCAAAGCTAAGCTAAATGAACTAAGTTGAGTAGGTGGTGGACGATTGACTTAAAGTTTGGTTAGAGGGTAAGTCGTCCACGTCGAAACTTGGACCAGCAACTAGTTCCGCCATTTAATTTGATAATGTATAGGCAACTGGGTTTACGTTAGTTTTTGCATTCTCTATACGAAAGCTTTATTACAGTTTTTATACAAAAATAGAACTAGGTAGTAAATAATATGAATTTCTCATATTTGTTTGTCTAAAAAATATTATCTCACTCTTAAACTACCAACGTATAATTCGATTGTAGGTTTTGGTTTAGCAATTTTTAAGACAATACCTACTTCATTACAATGTTAATGACTATTTGTTTTCAATATTATATTTTCATAACAATTCTTTTGACTTTACAGGCACTTTTATGTCAATTAGTGTGCACAAATTGGCTTGGGAGAGTTTGTGAGTGGAAACCTAGTTACAAGAACAGGTAACAAACTGAAGATGGCATCGGCCAGTTTTTCATAAGAAATGAAACTCAGCTAAAAACTAACCGCTAAAGTGACATCCCAATTGTCCTTTAGGATATCACGTTGTTAGAAACAGTTGTCACTGAAGCGAGCTTTTTACTGAGACGGACAAAACATCATACGTCCCTAACATCATTCTTATATAACTTCAGAAATATTTGATGCCAAATAAAGAAACTTTTGATTGATTTATCAGAAATATACCTAAATATGGACACTATATGAAAGAGTTCGATATGATTAACTAACTCTACAGATGGTAAAATTATTACGGTCTCATTCGGCAGAAAGCATGAAATTTAGTGAAATTTAGCATATTATGTAGTTTTTATATATGTGCTTCAATATCGATATGGAAACACGCTGAGAAATTATTCCCTTTCCCTCTTTCCTCTCATTTTCCCACCAATACTTCTATATTCTTTTTCTATAAAAACGATAGGTAGCTATAAAGACAAAAAAATTCTAAACATATTTTAAAGGAACAATACTTCTGCAAAAACACACACATTATCGATGGACTTTTTAAATACAATAATTTTATGAAAATTCATGAAGGTGTTTCTAGCACATTTTTCGAATACGCAATGTTAGAATATACCGTATCTACTATTTTTGTTTTAATCTAAGTCTGTATAATGTTACTTCACCCGAATAGTCGTATAATCTGAACTAATACAGCCAGGCAATTTAATATGCAGATCAAGAACTCCCACAAGTCGTTGCACGTAAACGTTCTATGTTAATTAGAATTTATGAACGCTGTTATTGGCAGGTTTTATTGAGTCATTACCGCTTGCTTTTTATCTGCAGGTCTTAAATTATGTATCTGTAGATATCCGCATATACATTGTTACAGTAAGGTTCCATAATTGCAGAGTTACGGAATATTTGATTGTTCGTCTAATAAAAAATCATGCAAACGTTATGTACCTACTTGTGCATTAAGAGGAGTATATACGCCAACGACCTTGAAACTGAAAATCCCTGTCGGGCTCATCGAAAATTGTTGATTATTTCATGACGGAATGTCGTAGAACTTTTTTTTGTGCACAGATTGTAGGTGACATTGTTTCCTACATTTTGGTGTAGTTTTAAGACAAAAACCTCCAATTGGTGCAAAGCCTGTCCAAATTTTAGACAAAAAATGTCTGATTTGGCTAAAATGTCGATAAGCTTCAATACGTTTCGACATATTTGTATGGAAACTGCACTAAAATATCGGAAACAATGTCGCCTACAATCTGTACACAAAAAAAAGTTCTACGACATTCCGTCATGAAATAATCAACAATTTTCGATGCGCCCGACATGGATTTTCAGTTTTTCAGAATAGGGCCCTTAAATGTATTGCAAAACCCATAAATGCGACTAGGCCGTTAGGTGGATCTGCAAGTATGTGCCCAACCGTGCAAAAAAGGAAGAGAGTACAAAAAATCTGTATTACCATATTGTTAAGTGTTAATACCTTAAGAAAATAGCTTACAAAAAGCTTTTCAAAACTCTGCTACTGGCTAGATAATAAAAAAATCTACACCAACATTATATGGGACCAACAAGAGATTCTCACCTTCCAAATTAAAAAGAAATTATCGAAATTGGACATACGTACGTACGGCATGAACATACATACATACAAACAACATACTAGTCGAATTAAGAACCTCCTCCTTTTTTGAAGTCAGTTAGAAATAAAAAGAAATCTGTAACATTTGGTTCCGCATGTAAAATTGACTCCGCACAGTCAATTTTACATGCGGAACCAAATGTTCACTTTCTTATTAAAATAAATAACAAATTAAAAAATACCGCAAGAATTACGCAAAGGCTAGCAGTAGGCAGTAAATTTTAAAAATCTTCTTGGCTGATACCCACATAAAATCAACAAAAAGCTGCTTTTATATGGCCCACGTTTAAAGCCGCGAGATTTTCACTTTTTCACTTAAGATCAAGTTGATGCTGCAGTAAAAAACCCCTCGCTGCCTTTAAAGTTTCGACTATAGACAAAGTAGGTTACTGAGTACCACTTCGACTGAATGCTAAGAGGGAATTTTCTTGCCCCACTTCACTTAGGCAAATGTCGTATTCACGAGTGAATTGCACGTAAGCACATGGATTTTTCTTGTAGAAGAGTTGTGAATGAATATTATTTCAGTGCACTACAGTAGCATCTTTTGTATCGTGTTAAACATTGCATTTTGCTCATATTTTATTCATACACCTGGCTGGCATGGTAGGTAGAGTGCAGGTGTATTTACTTATAAAATAACCTCCTTACTTATAAACTATTACTAAGTTTATGTAATGTTTGTCACTCTCTGTTAAATTTGAAACATCATGTCGCATTAAAAGACAAACGTTAGATAAACTTAGACATCATTTATAAGTAAGGGGTAAATAAATAAATATTGCACGACGAAACACACATCGCAATCAAGCCCAAACTAAGCACTAGGCTTGTACTATGGGGTACTAGACAATGCATGGATATTCCACATTTAATAGGTTTTTTTTTTCATATGAGAAAACACCCAGGCCAAAAACAAATATTTATTTTTAACCATAAATACTTGCACCCGGGCGGGAATCGAACCCGTAACCTTAGCCAGTAACCTTCTACATTGCAGTCAGGCCTTCACCCGACTAGTCACAGAGGCCGTCACATAATATACACATTGTCTAAGATTATAATTATACCTATTTTCATGAATCAATTTGCGTTGCGGTTATTTTGTTTGTTATGTTCACTGTAAATATTTTCATTTTGAAGCTTGGGTCTAAAAGAATATACTCGGATTCCTTGGTGTGCGGCTCCGGCCGCGTTTTATTTTTACCACTTATCAGCATAAATCGTAGCCCCAGGCGAACTCCTCTGTGTGTCGATATGTAGACCGGAGCAGCCACTAAAGAAGACGGGTCGGATTTTGTTCCAATGCCATCTTTTTATCTTCTAAATGAGCGTGCTAAGTGACCTGACCTCACCTGATCGGTTTATGATATGATGCTAATTAAATCACTATACGATATTATGATAATAGTTATTGAGGGGTAGCCCTCTAAGCTGTCCAACGCTCATCTATGTACATCTACACTAATATTATAAAGAGGAAAGATTTATATTTTGGTGTCTGTGTGTTTATAACGAAAAAACTCAAAAACTACAGGACTGATTTCAAAAATTCTTTCTCCAAAAGAAAGCTACATTATCGAGGAGTTACATGGGCTACTTTTGATCCCGATATTACCACGGGATCGGGAGTTACGCGGGTGAAACCGCGGAAATCTGCTTGTATTAGTATTAAATGCAAATGTAAAATTAGGTACCGTTTCTTTTACAAAATTAATCAAAACATTTTCAATTTAAGCAAAATTAACTTATAGACTGTGTTCTGAGATCTTGAAAAATTCAAGTTAACTTTATTCCTAAAGTAGTACAACCTATTTGTTAGAAATGCTTGAGCCTTAACAGGGTCTTGAGACTACTTAAATTAGAAAATTTATTTTCTAGGAAAAATACCATTCAATAATTTTCACTTGCGGCGAGGCTTGAACTCGCGTCTTTGGGTCAGTACCCCAACGTCTATACCAACTAGACTACGCAAATCCCTGCTTCGTGCCGTGAAAACTTCCAATACTTTATTCTCCTATACTACTTAAATTGCCAAAACCTACAAAAACATTAAACAATGGTTTTAATATGTTTTAACTGTAAGAGCTCATTAATTTTGTAGCAACCACACTTGATTATTCATAAACAAAGGGTGTCGAGATTGTATTTTTAAAAATTTAAAAATATACGCCTTCATTTTGTAAAACTGTAGCAACAACACCCTCATATTTATTTAGGGTAACCAAATCCTGATACAATTATCTTGTTTCTTCCGCCAAAGCATTTAAGAGGATAGTCTCCATTCTCTTTCTCCATACAAACGTAGTTCTTTAATTTTATTTATTATGAAACCAAACACTTATAAAACATAATTAAAATTAAAAACTAAATTAAAACTAAAACTAAAACTGATTAAAATAAAACTAACTAAATACTAAAATAAATCTAAATCAGCTAAACTTTTTGGTGGAGGGAAAAGTGCCCAGAAAATATAAACGAAGTTTGCATTTTCCTCCCTGGATAAAGACATTGGAGCAAATATGTTTATGCCATAAAACCTATATCTGTCATGACAATGCATCTACCTTTTTTTTTTTTTTTTCTAATAATTTTTCATGGTCATGACAGATATAAGTTTTATGGCATAAACATATTTGCTCTAATGTCTTTATCCAGGGAGGAAAATGTAAACTACGTTTGTATGGAGAAAGAGAATGGAGACTATCCTCTTAAGCAGTCGATCGCAACCCAACACCACAGAGTAATTCAATTAGCAGTTTTCTTCGTATAATCTCACAAACGCCAATATTGCTAAAACTCGTCCTTTGAGGATAAGTGATAGGTACCTACTTAAATAAAGTTTGTGCACACGATGCGATATAACGAGCTATTTTACTGTACATACCCCTATATATGAGTTTAACTCAAAATCCCTGTTGATGTTGATGAAAAGATGTTGGTTATTTTCATGAGGGAATGTTGTTGAATTTTTATTTGTAAGTTTGTAGGTACCAATATTTATTGTTTCCTAAATTGTAGTTTGAAGATAAAAACGTGTTATAGTTTCAAAACCTAACCACATTTCAGACAAAAATTGACTGTTTTGGATATGATGTGGATAGGCGGGGGGCTTAAACCCCCAAACCCTGTTCTCGTACCCTTCGACATATTTGTCTGCACTAAAATGTAGAAAATAATGTCACCTACACTACAATGCATAGGTACATAAAAAAATCATAAACCTTCGATTATGATTTTGAGAAAATATCAAGGTTCATAATATACTAATTTAATGTCTCGTAACGTCTTTGAATGAGGTAAATTGCAGGACATCGACTCATGTTTCATAAATAAAATTGTTGTCGTTAAAATGTGTAAATTATAAGTAAGGTTTAATAATAATTGAAATTGTTAACCGTTAAATCCTAAAATAACTATTGTTAAAATGTTTTGTATTGAGTAATGTACTTTGATGTCCTGCATTGGTTGAACGAAAGTGACTTTTTGGAAAAGTGTTTTTTGCGAAAGTGACTTTTTGCAAAAGTGACTTTCTGCGTCAAAATCTTTTAAACTTATATAAGTTCTGTGTGGAAAGCAGTCGATTGACGATTTAAAAACTCTATCATGGATAATCAAGTTTTAAAGCTTGACTGGGCATTTTCATCTGTGCTCCGGAATTAACTGAATGGCTTAACTTGTCATTACCCTTACAAATTACAATTAGTCATAATCAAAATAACTTTAGAATCTTCAACTCTTAGACTAAATTTAGATTGAGAGGAATTTAATAATACTTCTGAGTAGTTTCTAAACTCAATCCAGAACAGATCAGACCCATATTACTGCAGAGGATGAAACAACTACGACAAATTATGGTATTATCCATGGTATTAATTAGCTTATTCATATGGTATATAGATAGATTAATACTACATACTATCCTTATTCGAGCGATGTTCCAGATTGCATCCCTCTCGAGATCCCGAGGTCCACTTAAACACAGTAGGTAAGTTTTTCGGTCTTTATTGACCCTAACTACTGTAAATACATTTGGCAATATTTAATTAGCCTTCTGTTGTTACTTTAGTTTTGTCTGTATTTCAGGAATAACTATTAGATTTCCAAATAAAAAAATAATATTTTGACGGTTAGGCGCCTTCCTGACCGGAACCTTCCGCACGACGAACCTTAGGATCGCTAGTCACCCCCAGATCCCGTAGTTGCAGTACACTTCAGGGAAGAAATCATATGTGTGATTGTCGCACTGCGACAAGCTGAGGAGAGCAGCAGATGGCGACTTCTCCGCACGACAAATCCTTGTATGGGGTATCTAACGGTTATAAACTTTCATGGAAAGATTTTCAATTGAACACTGTTTTTGTTTCTATTTTGATTATTGTATAGCTATACATTTAATCCTCTGCGGCATTTGTGATGTTAAACTGTACAATATCTAGTCTTATGGGAATCTGGTACATAAGGAACAAAGGACCAGTGGTGGCGCCCCACAAACAAAATGTATACGGCTCTATAGGTGGTACCAGTTTGTGTACATTTCTGTACTAGTTGTGCTACTATGGTACCCTAGTGCGTTAGACTGCTTATTATGAGTTTCAAAGTTGATTTTGTTCAGTAATCGCCAAAAACAAAGACCATCTTCTAATCTTCTAATATATAAAATTTCCATGTCACAATGTTAGTTACCGTACTCCTCCGAAACGGCGCGACCGATTTTTACCAAATTTTATATGTGTATTCAGTAGGTCTGAGAATCGGCTACTATCTATAATTTATAAGGCAAAACAACGTTTGCCGGGTCAGCTAGTAATTTATAATAATTAAGACCTAATAAACAAAAGAAAACCCCTAGTAAATCACTAGGGGTTTTCTTTTGTTTTTTTTTTCTCATCGGAGGGCTCCGTCCGAAATCACATATTTAGCTCTCGAGCTCTATTCTTAGCTCTTGGCTCTATTTATTAAGCTTTTACAGAGGAGAAATGAATCATCGAAAAATCTCCCGTATCAGAATTCGAACCCGTGCCCTTTGCTTGCGGGCGAGTGCGATAACCATTGCGCAACACGGGAGGCCACGTGAAACTGTGAATTAATGATTATGTTTTTCAACTATCTATGGCTCGATTAAGTGGAAAAGCCTTGCTTTGATTCTAGTAGAATGCCTTGAGCTATATACATACATAAGAGAAACCCAATACTTTTTTTAAATTTGAGTTTGAATCAATAATCAACTAAAGCCCGATCCCAACAACTAACAAAATGAAAGAAGAAAGAAGATATGGTTTTACAAAAAATTTCAACAACTTTCGCATTTGTTGTCAGTTGTCAGTAACTTAGCCAAGTAATATCGCTTCGAATAAACATTACGGATAACATCAAAGTGGTTTATTAAAGCAAAGGTCTTACTTCGGACGAGTTTGCTAACTCGCCACGAGTTCAGCTTAGTTTGATTCAGTGATCGACGCTGCATCCGGGTAAAGATAGCCGAGATACTTGTACGAGAGTAGGTGGCACGAGCAGATAATTTACTTTTAGATAAGTTGGAATAGAATTGAATTTAAGCGCATGCCTATTTAGCCATGCGCTTAAATTGCAATAATTGTATTAAAATACCAACTACTACGCCTAAGCTGTAGATTTCGTCACGACGTTTTCCTTCACTTTTTCGTATGAAAAAAAATATTGTCACACAGCTTACGGTGGATTTACACCAAACGAGCGAACGATCATTCTATCCCCGCTCTATCAAATTCTTTTAATGTAAAAAGACATAGAGCAATTTATTCGTTATTATGTCTATCTACGTTCGCAAAGATTCTATATTTCGAACATTTTACGCAGCGTACTACGTGGACGATTGGATGCGAACGCGATTGCGAAGCGATCCGATCCGGTGCGGTGCGGAAACAACAAACAGTCGATAGCTATTGAAGTGTCCTACGTGACCGAGTGCACGTAAAGTGCGATGCGGCGCGATTCTCGACTGTTCCTTGTTTCCGCACCGCACCGGATCGGATCGCTTCGCAATCGCGTTCGCATCCAATCGTCCACGTAGGACGCTGCGTTAGGAATGCTCGTGCTCTAGCTCTTTGTTCGTTTGGTGTAAATCTACTAGCTTCAGTTGGTTGGTTGACTAGGCTGAGAGGATTATGTACGTTTTTTACGAGACGGTTTTTAAGCCTATTATACCTAATAATATTTTGGGCACTAAAGCGTTATAATTATAAAGCAACTTGCGCTGTATAAATCATGTAAAAGCTAATTTTCATCTAAACGACAAATGCCTTAAAGTGACTACACATCTAAAATAATGGTAAGCGTTCATCGTCACCGTTACCTTATAATGGACCACTCACACAATACCTATTTAAAAGCCAATGCTACTGTATTGCATACTACAGTGAGGTAACTTTTCACTGGTTTATCAGATTTGCATGCATTTTTCATTGGCTTACTGTGTAACTAAAAAGGTTATTTTAGGAGATTTATAATTGGAATTGCTTGACACAATGACTGTTCACGTCGTGTGTTCACGGGTGTAGATTTTAATGCCGTCGTTACACGCGCAACGATAACAGTGCACAGTTATTGTGACCTGCATGTTGCTTTAATTGTTCGTTTGTTTCTAATTTGATTTTGATTTAATTTAAATTATTTTTTTAGTATTATCGATGTTAACATGGACTAAAACAAATTTCATTGAATTTCAAAAAGCTATTGCTATTCCGAATCTCCTAATATATACCTATATATCATTTTACTAGCAGAGTCACCGTGAGTTAACCCGCGTAACTCCCGATCTCGCGGGATTTTCCAAAATCCCCTTCTTTGTGGATCTATACACACCACAAAGAACCCACTCTCCAAATTTCATGTCCCTGACCAGCGGTTTGATTTATACAATTGTTGACCCCTATTTTATTGCTATTTTTTTGTGCCATTTAACATATTCATTAAGTTAAGTCAGTAATGTAAGAACATTTTTAAAGCTAAAGTATGAGCCACTTTTCCTTAAGGGTAAAGAACACGGTTTGTCATTTACAATTTCACGGTTATTAGCTTTAAGCACGCAAATGTCATTGTGAATGAAGCGAAAATCTAAATTAGTGGAATACCTTCTTTAATTTACTTCATTTCATTAAAAAAATAATGGACTCGTTCAGTTGTTAATTTTTATGTTTTAGGTAGGTATTATAAACAAAGGAATAATAACAATCTATTTTCTTCTTTCTTTTATTTTGAAAAGTAGTATTAATCCAGATTTTTACCTCCGTACTTAGAATCAACAGAGTGTAATAGCAAACGTTGAAGGAAAGCCATCCTGAAACCGACTTGTCCAAGGACTCACCAGGGGTCCAGGCATGGGACATTTGCCAATCCAGCGATTCGCCAGGAGGATCCTGTAGCGTCTTACTGCCTAACCTCTCTAAGAGGATGCCCTTGCCCTATAGTGGTAAAAATTAGCGGGCTAACAAAAAAATAAACTTCTAAAGCAGTAACGTCGCAATATTTTGAACAGCATATCAGTTGGTTAAAAAACAAGAGGAAAATGTCTTGTCTCTTTTTCTTACAAAATAGGTTTTGTTGGAACCGACATAGCTACTTGACCTGTATCACGTTGACAAATCACTACCAAACTGGTGTATTTTTTTAAATTCGCGCACGTTGTAACCTAGTTGTTACTACCAAATTATCCACTTACGTGACTGACGTCGCTTCGGCCAAAACAAAATTTCATGGCATAAATTGATATCCCTACTCGTATACTTTGTAATATTTACAGATTATTCGAGTCAAGTCGAGGGTGTTATAGTAAAATGGCCACTAACATTTTTACAACAACTTTTTCCGCGGTTTAAAAGTATAAGTTTGGCACTGGTTTTTAACCGACTTCAAAAAATTAGAAGGTTCTCAATTCGGCCGTAGGTATATATCTTATTATTTTTTGTAATTTCTATTTCAGTCGTACACTTTCACGAAACTGATTTGATTAATATGCCACCAAAATTAAACAAATTACATGCATTTTAACTAAGTTTCACGAATTCAACAACACCTTTTTTAAACGCGTTACCGCCAAAAACTCCTAAAAATTTATTGCTAACAACAACTTAGCAACAAAAATGACACTGACATGCAATTAAGTAAAATATGCGTTTTGTTTCCTGTTATTTTTATTATCTTTTCCTCGATTATACTTTTGCACGTAGTCGAGATAAATAGAACGTATCAATCATAGACATTGCAAAGTCATTCTGCTTTTAATACCTATCGAAATTCTTTGAGAATCAGATTTTTGACTGCAGTACATAATACTAATTTTAGTTGGATTTCAATAGAGGTTTGTGGTACTCTAACCACAAATCTCATAAGATGACAAATTTAAAGTAAATTTGGATGTCAATATTATTTCAGTAATTAAATTACATAACATACGGACACCATATTTTGGTAGGTACTTAATTTATCCTTCTTTTGCCTTCATTTTGGTAGTTTCGTTTTCACGATTAATTAACTTTTACAACACAAAATAAAAGAAAATCTCGGTTTTAACGAACAACGAAACGGGTTATATTTCAACATTGCCTTTTCCTGTTTTGATAAATAGTCATCTGCGCTTCATATTGATAAAAACAGTTTTTCCTTATTAGCAATATAATTGATATTAAACGAGAAAAACTGTTTTGGCGCTGACAACGTCTCAACTCGAGCTAGCTACCGCGCGGTCCAGTTTTTAGTCTATCGTAATGCTTCACCTTTTAATGCGCAATTTGAGGTAATCCCACGCGTCCGAGAATTGCCTTCCTAGCATGTCAGATTATAATTTTAATTTTGCATTATTTTACCGACCTGGCTTGGAAATTGGCTTCGTGTGAGTAGTCTATTAATCGTAAAACTCAAGTAGGTACGTAGTACGTATAACTTCTAGGTTTCTTAATAAAAAGACGTTATAGTTCTGACACAGTTTTCTGGACAAAAAAACTGAATATCGTTCCAACTTTCCGGCAACGCGTCATTAGGCTCCACCACCACTAATACAAAAACCCTGTGTTTTTCAGCCTTGCAAAATAGTACAAGGTCATACTGTGGATAGCAGTCTCCTTTCACAATAGAATCAGCAATAAGGAAGTTCATAAACAACTGGATGCTGCTTATTGCTCTTATCGGAGAAGATAAAGGTTTAGATTTTATTATTATCTGCCATAGTTCTGTATTGTATACAGAAAACAAGAGGTTATAGCACTGCAGTGATATGTAATAAATAAAAACGTGTGGCACTCTGTGTTAGGTTTTATTTTCGTTACGGAATTTCTTGATTCGGTCGCCGCGCTCATAGCCCGCGATAAAAGCTATGCAATAGCATAAAATCTTAGATTTTTTTTATCTACAATAAAAGGTAAATTGCATACATATGCAAATGAAGAATGCAAGTGCGAGATATACTTAGTTGGGCGTGTCAATTTACGCATATATTAAAAAAAAGGCATGTCCGTCTAATTAGTGTCAAAATGGTATCACTGTTTTTATTAGAACAAGCCGTTTGTTTGGGTGATAGATGAGTAGATGATAAGACGATTTAGATAATTAGATTGTAAACTAAAATTAGAGACGTTAAAATCCACAGCTGTGGTAAAAAAGTACTAAGAGTAAAGGCTCAGCTTTACTTTTGTAGTCCGTCTCATAGATAATCTGTATCTTTGATTAACTTGTGTGGTAACAATGTGTGCACCTCAAAGTTAAATTGCAGGGAATATTGATTTAAGCTAAAACAAGATTTTAAAAAGTCTGGCATTAATTTATAGTACCATTTCAATAGATAACAATTTTATCAATATTAATTTTAGAATAATGGTAAAGATATACCTTCTGGTTTTTGGTTTTGGTTCTTTGTATTTAACATTTTTTCTTGAAGGAGATAGGTGTCATCAAATCATAGTCTACAATTAAAAAAACGAGGTTTAGTTTAATATTGGAGTTAGGTTGGACTATATTTTATTTCCGTAGTAAGATATTTTATTCATTCTAGTTTGAAATTATCCATATATCTATTGTACTTTTCTTACCATCTGTACCTCTTGTTGACCATTTATCTAGTCCAGTGATCTATATAGATCATCAGTCAACCTTGTGCATCTAGGCGACCGTATGCGGGCATTCATGTGTACGCGTCGGCAGGTTCTATTTACGAGTATGCTCAAGTGCATGGTTACCTAGACGACGACGTCCAAACGTATCTATATTGGAAACTAACCAGTCTGATGATAAGTTGTCTGCCGATCTCAAAAATATCATATGAACATAGGTACATTGTAACTGGTCTTAATCGCGTATTTTCTTACCTGGATGTTTTAACCATGTTAATGGTTACGCGAATCAGACCCGGTAAAATGTAACCATGTAAGCAAATCGTGGAAATTTAAAAAAATAATCATACTAACATTCGATAATATAATAAAAATAAACCCGATTTTAATGTAAATCACAACCTTAACAGAGCACCACCTTTTTCTCAACCGCTTTATGCGTGCAGTGTGGTAATAATTTGGAAATGATACCTACCACTCAGTCAGTACTCTTTTATGAATATCATGACAGTATTCTATCACACACATATTGCCTCTGTTACACAAGTCTATCGCACTTAATATTACCCATAGTGACAATTTGAATCTAGAGGGTAACTGTGGAAAGTCTAACTAGGACTTGTTTTTTTTTAATTGTTGACTATGATTTGACACATGATAAAAAAAGAAAAAATGTCAAATACAAAGAACGAAAACGTCAGATTATAGTCTAAAAAACGGTCTATAGGTATTTATTTAAAATATCATCTGAAATACCCACATTTCACAGGATCTATTTCGCAGTTACGTTTAGTCCTTTGGTTTTATTTAGGCTTCATGAGATTAAAGCACACTGCGTTCTAGGTAAAGGTAAATATCTAAAATTCAATAACGGCAACATATTTTGAAGCTGCGAACAGGCTACACCGCTCGTTGGAATACTGGAACGAGGTTGCGCGCTTGGTTTTGGGTAACATTAACATTTTTTTCAATATTGAGCTTAATATAAACATAAGCTTGTATAACCATGGACTCACCAGAACCACTTTACATTAGATTTATTGTCTGTGGCGCGACAGTAAAATATTACACAGAAAGGTTACACACTCATTTTGAAACCAGTTCAGCTATTATCCTGATCAGAATGATTGGAGATAGATAATGATGTAATTTACCGCAGAATGATGTAAATTGACCGTCGTTATGAAGTCAATTATAATTCCAGAACATATACGAACTGATAGCCTACTGAGTAGGAACTGAGCTCTTCCACATCAGTGCGTGGGTTGTAAACAAATCTATATAAATACTAGCTGACCCGGCAAACGTTGTTTTGCCTTATAAATTATAGATAGTAGCCGATTCTCAGACCTACTGAATACGAAAATAAAATTTCATAAAAATCGGTCAAGCCGCTTAGGAGTACGGTAACTAACACTGTAACATGGAAATTTTATATATTAGATAAAAAAGTCGTGTTAATTACACTATTTATAATTCAAGAACCGCTGAACCGATATGGCTGATAAATTGTTAAGGAGATAGCTTAGAACTACTTCTACCCCTACCTACTGTAGGGTAGGGAAGTAGTAGGGTAGGGAAGTATTAGGGTAAGGTAGTAGTAGGGTAGGGTAGTAGTAGGGTAGGGTAGTGGTAGGGTAGGTTAGTAGTAGGGTAGGGTAGTGGTAGGGTAGGGTAGTAGTAGGGTAGGGTAGTGGTAGGGTAGGGTGGTAGTAGTAGGGTAGGGTATGACAAGATTCAAGTTTTTTAAACGGGCAGGACAACATCTGTCGGGTCAGCTAGTATCGTATAAAATAAAGTTTAATGAAACCTTACTTGTTTGAAGCAATTAAACATAATCGAAATCTTCATACGCACAAGTACCAACAACGTTATCAATTGAAACCATCAGATACTTCTTATCTTACCAAATCTACAATCTGACTACCGTGCCATTGTTTACCTGTAACAAAACAAACTTTTTAAGTACGTAGTAAAATCGGATAAGACAAAAAAAGTAATTCAAACAAAGCCTCAGAATTTAGATCTCGACAAATTACTTAATTACAAACTTCTGGTTTTCCTGTTCCAAGAAAGCTGGGTGCTTTTATACATAGAGCAGCATATTTATGAGAACTTAATGCGTGATTGACTAACAAATACTTGCGAAGTGGTTCGAAATTAGAAGGAGAATAAGGAAATAAATAATAAATATTGCAGGACGTAATATTTAACCCTAAATTGACCACAGGCTTATACATGGTGTTCCGAGGGGGGGGGGGGGGGGTATTAAGCCGGAATGGGGTTGTTTTAGACGTCTAGGTGAACAACTTTTGTTTTATGACTTTTGGAAATTCGAACTTTTTTTTTCGAAAAATTTCAAGTTGTTTCACTGATAAAACAGCTGTATTGCTAAAAAAATGTTTGGGTTGCAGTGGCTCAAACTAAATAAAATGACACCTTAAGGCCATTGACCTCAATCTTCAGGCACAGCTGAATTTCACGTAAACTTTAAACTAAAAATGTTGGAGACCACCACCAATTTCCATAATTTGTTGAACAAAAGTGGTTTGCCTAGACCTCTAGGACAACCCCCTTTCGGATTAATATCCCCTTCTCGGAAAACCCTGCATTACTGGACAATAGAGAATGAATATGAATCCATATTCAATCTCTATTGCTATACATAATTTATATCTTTATTTAGATGTCATGTATTTGACTACTCATCTCATCAGATGGTAAATTTACGATCTTCGATCAAGAAAATACTTATTCAGACGTGCTTTGTTCTTGGTCTTGAGCATGAATAAAATACAATAATAGATAGATAGATAACTTTATTTGTACAACAAGAACAAGAAAACAAAACACAAAGACATAGAGTTAAGACAAAGCTTAACGTGTAAGTTGTACATAGGCGGCCTTATCGCTAAAAGTTTCAGGCAACCTTAGGATGGAATAAATCTGTTTATTTGAATAACAAATAAATAGGTAGAAATAATGAGTAAGTGGAGTTGTACGAGGGTCTTGAAACGAATTTAATTCTGTCTCTCAAGTATTATAGACTAGACCGCTTAGCGATACGAACGTGGCGCTACCTGAGTTACGTAAGGGACTAAAACTTTTAAGCTAGTAAAAAATAATCCTAGAAAATATATTTCATCTATACTAATAATCTTCTTCTTATATATATATATATATATTTCCATGTCACAATGTAAGTTACCGTACTCCTCCGAAACGGCTTGGGTAATGTGTAATGCTTGGGTATCTCCACCAAACTCCACATGCGCATTCAGTAGGTCGTAGAATCGGCTACTATCTATAATTTACAAGGCAAAACAACGTTTGCCGGGTCAGCTAGTAATGTTATAAAGAGAAAAGATTTGTATTTTTGTGTGTGTGTGTCTGTATGTTTGTTATGAATAAACTTAAAAACTACTGAATAGATTTCAAAAATTCACTTAAATTCATTTAAAAAATTCAAAAATTCACCATTAGACAGCTACATTCACCCAGTGTAGCATAGGCTACTTTTCATCTCGATATTCCCACGGGATCGGGACTTACGCGGGTGAAACCGCGGGACGTAGCTAGTCGTTAATAAGGAAGTGTGTGTAGGTGTCCAGTGGTACGTAATTAATTCTTCGACAATACGTCCTCATTCATCGTCACACTTTGTCAGAAGTTTTCCATTACAAAAATTTACTTTATCAAGCAAAAGAGAACCGGCGATAATTGACGCACAGTTATCCTTATTTCTCAGAAACTTCTATTGTCATGGCCGCCGAGAAGTAAATAAGCCGTCTGGAGTGCCAATTCATCCAAAACTCCGTATCTATGTCAAAGCACCCAGAGAAGGAAGAAAACAAAACAATCAATGTCACGCGAAAAACAGGTGAAGCTATAAAAATGGCTGCCTTAATAAATTGCCCGGGCACTGCCGTAACTCTATTTAATGACGTAGATAAACCTGACTTCTGCTTAACTGGACTAGAAAAATCTCTGCATAACAGCTTAGTATTTAATTTGAAAGGATCAGCGAAATGTTATAACGTTCGGGTGTAATGCTTGGGAATGTTTTAGCCTGCCATTTTTAACTCAATAAAAAGAGCCTCAGCAGTTTTTGGCTGTTAACGCTCTTCTCAATTTCCTTATAGGCATTTCTTGCAAACAATCTCTTTGTACAGTTTAAGTTATGATTTCTGGAGTATCTATTGAATTGTCAGGTTTAGACTGAAATGTATGCACTACCTTTACTTCATTAGTTATCAGAGACTACCGTGTAAGAGGAGAGCTGAGACGGAGGCAGGAATCGGCAGAGGCCCTTAGGGATTCGGTGTGAGGCGGTGGTGTGCGCGCGAGATTTATTGTTACCTTATGTTTATTTCTTTGTTAATTAAATTTTTGTATTTTTCACTATTAGTTTCACTTCTGGTTATAATTTCCTTATATATCCTACTCAAACAATTTTCAGGATTACATAAGGTTTCTACTTATATTACGCCATATGAGGCAGTCAGCGCAATCCAGCCGCCCGTAAGTTGCTAGACGCAACAATGACCTAACCGATTTGGGCCACTTCTGCATTTTGGCTAGGTGAAAACAAATGCAAAAACGAATTTTGTAACGCCATCTATTATTATTAAAATAAAAAAAATAAAGTTAGGCCAGTTTGGTTTCAATTGTTTAACAATTTTAAATCGTTTGCAAAAGTTAGTAAGAACCATAAAAAATGTGGGTTAGTGCGCTGACGGCCTCGTATTATACCTATCTTAATACCCTATTAAAGTAGAGATTTTAAATGCTATAAATTAAAAAAAAGCGAAACTGTGTATCTTTACCTATAATACACGTGTTAATAACGCAAATATCTAACAGCGTTTGTTATTCTTTCATTATAAAAACTACTAAACTGCTGGCAATAAACTGTGTGTAGGATAATCCGAATCCTGAAATAACAAACAGGCTACATTCTATCCGAAATTCTCAAGGGATTGGCATTTATGTAGGAGAAATCTCGGCGCACCAGTATTCTAAAATATTTAATTACCACAAAATTAAATGAAAATTTATTTGAAATAATTGACAGTGACAAGATTAATGGCGTTCAGAAAGTAATTATTATTATATTGAAGTTTGAAGTAGGACCTTATAATTTTTACGTCACTTCCCATTTGTGAATTTAAATCCTCTTTCAGTAGATTAGATTGGAACAGCTTTTAGTCGTTTGCACATTTTTTTTTTAAGAAACTATGGTTATACGCCACTGAACTCTATATATTATACAAGTACGCTAGAATTGCTATATTAGTTCCGTGGACGGTCACCATCACTTACAATAGAAAACAGCGCAACATGGCGCAGATCAAATAGGCACAAAATTCAGTGCGCGATTTCTTGTCCAGCGTTCTTGTATTATGGAGGTCAGTTTTATACGCCCACTGATAAGCCGAGGCGAAGGTTCGTCCCCATAGCGAATTCCTTTGTGACCATAACCTATTTTGCGGTTACGGGACAGTACGGCGACACGTTTCCGCATCG